>CM032891.1:9114650-9624650 GCA_019176425.1 Megalops atlanticus
CTTTGTTAGACACTGAAAGTATGACTTATAAGATTTTATTTACAGAAGAGGTTGAATGATTCCTTTTGTTGGCTTGAATTCTTAACTGAATGCATTTTTCGTGAAGGATTACATGTGCCTGCAGTCCATTAAAAAAAAAAGAAAAGAAAAGGAAACAGAAAAGTCACGTGGGACGGTTATGAATGAAGGGCATAATACATGTCGCCAAATGTCTCAAAGGCCTGCATTTCATTTAGCATTTGAATGAATTGTGTTTCTAACAGCTTCGTTTGGAATGTAACCAGGGCAGAATTACTGCCCGTGCAAAGAGAGGCCCTGCATTCTGATCCCAGAGGGTCGCGATGAGGAAGCGGCAGTGTAGCCTTTTGGGCTTGGCAAAACATGGGTGTCGAAAGACCTAGGGCTGCCCTTTTTGCCATTCAAAGCCAGATGAGCTTGGCTTCTTTGTGTAGCTGGGATGCAGCTGGGATGTAGCTGGGTTGTTCTCAACAACCCGGAACAACCAAATCAGACTAACCCACTGTACTTTTTCCCAGAAAGTATGTGATGCGAATCAGGTCTAACACGGCATCTAAAACATAGCAATTTTCCCCCTGTCCTCGTGTATTGGGACATTGGTTTTCGTCATGGTCCGGACGGAAGGCTGCGCCCTGCTGGTCCACTGACACAACTTCCAGGAGCAACCAAGATGTCGCTGATTCAGCAACTAACTAGGTCTCATTAGTTTCAGCCAGGAGAAGGCCAGCAGTCTTCAATTAATGGCCCAATCAAACCTGATGAAGTGAGAGCTTAGCTCAAAGGAAAGCCAACATATATGGTGTGCCCCCAGGGCTAGTGCTAGGAAACACTGGGCCCGAGTGTTGTATGGCTGCTGGCCATCTTGGACATCTATACTCTAAAAGAACTACAAAGGCCTGGGGATTTCATTTGCATAGCTTTCTAAATGTTTTATATGGCTAACTGACACTGGTAACACAGTTTTATATTTCAGGCTTCAATCCCTGGGGCGGCAGTGTAGCATAGGGGTAAGGAGCAGGACTTGTACCAGAAAGGTTGCCGGTCCAGTTCCCTGTTGGGGCATTGCTGTTGTATCCTGGGCAAGATATGTAACCCAGAGCTGCCTCAGTAAATATTCAGCCCTATAAATGGGTAACATGTAAAATATTGTAACCTCTGTGAGTGAGTTCTTCTGGATAAGAGCATCTGCTAAATGTCAATAATGTAATGGAAAGGGCTGTCATGGTTTTGATAACAATACAATCCCCCCTTTAATTGTACTGTATTTCATATTTTTCACAATGTACGTTGCTTTCTTGGTTCCCTCAAACATCTGTACTCCTGATGTCTCCCTGAGCATGACTTCTTCCTCATGGAGAGACATCATGCAGAACGGCCAGTACCAGCCCTAGCCAACAGCCACGAGCAGTGAAATGGCCCTTACTCAGACCTGCCCCACAATCCTATCGCCTTTCTCTGGGAAACCCTGAGGCTACGAATGGAGTCTGTGTCAGACCGCCCGTCTTTGACATGTCACATAATGACTCATATCTATATATAGCTAATATCTTTTTGTCATATATTTCTAGTTTATCTTGATAGGGAGCAGGGAATCATTTTCCCTTTTTTTTCCACATTTTGTTAAACTCTGCTGTTTCAGTAAACTATGAAGGAATGTTAATGGAGCTTTCTTGAGAAAACTTGTTTGATAGGTTGATTGACATTTCATATAGAAGAAAACACTTAACACTCATGACAGTAATTACAGTATATATTACAGCATGTTATTTAAATTACTGGTAAACATTGGAAAATGAGTAAAAATTTCTGTGTCAGTCACAAAATGTTAAATACCACACCACTTCTGAAAGGCTGCAGTATATGTAAATGTTGCTATACATTCTGCATGGATGTTACATTTTAAAGTTCTGCTGCTGTTGAAAGGACAGGCTTGTGTCCTTCACATAGGGTAAAGTTACATTGCTTGTTTAAGCCATGATGTACCATAATTCTGTGTACAAACCAGATACTGGGATATGAAACAGACCAACTTTATTCCTGGAGAGGTGGTTTCACAACAGTATTACCCAGATAACGAAGTGGTGTGTACACAGAGTAAAGAGTTTATGTTTACAACTTTAATGGACTCTTTCCCTATGGCCATAAAATAGCATCCTGCCCCATTGACTGTTAGGATGTCATTGCTTTCTTATCAGTCAAAAACACAGGCATGAGTGAAGAATTGTGGGATTAATTCTCAGCTCAATGAAAACTGTGTTGTGTTTAAATTCAGTCCTCCATCAGTCCTCCATCAGCTTTCTGCCTGCTTCCATTCTCTTAGTGGTAATTAGCCAAGAAACCGAACACTGACAGCAACAAACCAAGAGTCCATGCGGAAATATGTATTTCTCCGTGGAAGACGAAACCTGCTGTCTTTCTCCTGGTCCCCCCAGGGACCGGAGAGTATCTGCCCTCTGTGAATGTAGGGATTTGCCGTCAGTTTTCTGACATTTAACCTAAAATAGTGTGAGCGCAGTCTTAACAAAAAGCAGCTCTATGTAGACTGCAATTAGACAGAGCTTTCTGTGGTAAAACGCCCGCAGAGGTTCAAAGAGCTTTATATTTGCCGGTTGTCATCTCTTCCTCGTGTTCACTATTGTGGTCCCAGATGACTCCTTCAAATCCTTCAGGCTGGTGATGGTTTGTCATATATATAAGACCCATTTGAAATATGATATGATTATGTGGGCAGTACATAATCAACATATTGTAAAAGCAGTGCAGTTACTGGACAATGCTTTTTAAAGTATGGTCTCACTTCAGTGTACAGCAAATTAGTTACACTCATTAAACACAGGGAAGTGAGTCCGATTGTCAAAGTATTTGGAGTAGTCACACACTGTAGCGTGGTTCACTCAAGCAGTGTTCTTTGCATCTGGTCGTTACTACTGAGATGTTCCAAGTTGCACTATTTTTATACACTGACAGTCAAAATGGAATACTTACCACATATAGAAATGGACAGTTAAACGTGTACTCCTGTTTTTAATGGATTTAAAACCTGTCCTGAGATTGGGCTAGGCAGAGAAGTTTGTAGACATGGAATATAAGCATATTGTCACTGAGGTATTGGTGTGAGCTTTGGGTTGTTGTGTGAATGGATACTAAGATTCAGTGTGGCCACAGTTACCTGATTTAAATCCCATGAAAAACTGTTGAGACCAAATTGCAGCCAAGGTATACAAGACAAACCCTGTGCACCAACAACAGCTCTGAACTGTAAGCATTGAATGGCATGTGTAGCTGCGAAAACACCCTGGGACATTGCTTAATGGTATGGCCAAGGAGTCAATGGAAACATCACTTTAGCTAAAGAGGCATCTGCAAGATATTAAATTATCGATTTTTTTTTTTTTCATATAGGGTATCATGGATTTTATCATAACGAAGTTTCCATTATCAAGCACTTACATTAATTACTTTTTTTGACTGTAAGTGAGCTACTACGGACTCTTTTTTCCTCCATAGATATTCTGATTGAATTGATACAGAATTATTTTCATCAATGTCACCTAGTTGTTTTTTGTTTATTGTAGAATGTGTTTTTTGTCCCTTAAATTAAAGGACTCCCTTAAGTCCCTTGTGTTAAAATATTATTCAATGTCATTTTTCAGAG
Source organism: Megalops atlanticus (assembly GCA_019176425.1). NCBI lineage: Eukaryota > Metazoa > Chordata > Actinopteri > Elopiformes > Megalopidae > Megalops > Megalops atlanticus. Next base: position 9,118,324 of record CM032891.1, read on the forward strand.
CATACGGGTTAGTGCAGTTAAAGTCATGGTACCTGCATTTGTTTTAATCACAGCATATTTTGCCACTCCTGCCTGTCTCTTTGTAGAATAATCCTTAGTACACTCATTAAGGACAAGTTGTGAAGAAGCTGTATCCTCTGGTATTGATAATGCCTCCTAGTCCCTGGGGTGGACTCATCATGAGCTCTAATTAAGGAAATTGCTTCTATCTCTCATTTCTCCGCCACAGCTTAATAGGAAGAAGTCTATGAATTTTTAGAGTTTTGTTTTAATGGGAATTAAGGCTGTATATTGTGTCTGTGTGTGAAAGAGAGAGTGACAGAGAGCACTGCATGATGGGAATTACTTGTTTTTCTAATTAGCAAGCAGACGTGATTTATACAACCACATGTTCAACAAAAAAATGACAGTAGTGACTGTTCTGCTAATACAACATGCAAAATGCAAAATTCAAAGCAACTATACATTAAGCATGTTGTTGTGGGGCAAATGATTGCTCCCCTGCATCCATTTTGCAAATGAATGTGGGAAGTGTTTGATATGTGACAGTTTTATATTGTAGAACTTTTTTGGAACAAAGTAAGTAACATTCACTTCCAGGTATTCCAAGTAAGGACACTTTGCAGCTATGTTGTATTTCATTGTGTACATTTTTTTTTTTTTTTTTTTGTGACACCTGACATAGTCTGCCCCAACACCCGAACCCCAATGTCCAGAACAGGTGACAAACAGTTTCTTGCTAAAGCAACTTCACTCTGTCCCCTGTTCGTTGTCCTGAACCTGCACCTCAATGACGAGGTGGATAGCAGGTGAGTCGGCTCAGGATCAAAGGTGCTCTCGTTCCCATCTTTGGCGGCATCTCTGGCAGAAGCCTGATCCAGATGGGCGCATGCCAGCGCCCACGTACAAAGCAGGACGGTCTTCCTCGCTCACAGGGGGCTGGGGCCCGGGGTAGCGGTGACGCGGGTTACTCATATTAGCATGCGCAGTCAATTAAAAGGATAAATCATGGGCCACGTGTGATGACTCGTCACCCTCATGAAGCGACCGATTCATCTCAGAGGCCTGTGCGTGCCTGTGTTTGTGTGTGTGTGTGTGTGTGTGTGTGTGTGTTTGTGTTGGGGGGGGGGGTTCCCAATTCACAACAGCAGCAGCACCACCACCACCACTGGCTGTCACTGAGACATGTCCATAACAACTCATAAAACAGAGACTGATGAAGGAATTTGTAGTGTGTTCATTTGTCACATGGAACCGTTTCAGAAAGTAAGGATCACTGCATCAAATCAATATGCTGCAGCCTTCATTGCAGACATCATTTCAATTTACTGAAAATGAAATCAATGCTATACTTACAGTATATACATTATACCAATTTACTGAGCAGTATAATCCAATATTTTTGGATATTGACATTGTTCCTGCTTATAACAACCTCTGGCAGTTTAAGAAAAAACTGACATTATTGTTTAAACCCCAATTAGATTTTTTTTTTTTTTTTTTTTGATTGGACAAATATTTGTAGTCTTTGCGTACATTCTATGAATATGTTTAATGTTTGTCATTTTTTTTCCAATGCTAAAGAATTTCTGCCCCTTCTTAGGATGAGATGATTGACCTATAGCTTATGACAATAACAAATAAAATTACAGAACCTTTTTTAGAATTAAAAAGTATTTTTTCACAAAAAATGTGTGCTCAAAGCTCATTAATAAAAATAAAAGAAACCTCTGTATGTAGCAGCAGGGCTCGTAACCAAAAGGTTTGATTCCCTGCTGGGGCACTGCTGTTGAATCCTTGGACAAGGTGCTCAACCCACAATTGTCTCAGTAAATATCCAGCTGTATAAATGGATAAAACTGTTATCTATATAAGTCACTCTGGATAATAGTGTCTGCTAAATAATAATGTATAATGTAATTTAATGTAATGCATTCTCCTGAGCTGAAAGGGTTAACTGTGGCTGACTCAATAGCTTGCAGCGGACTTGTTTCTTTCTCAAATAATTCTTTGATCTTATCATCGAAATACTAATCACGATGACAAAGACAGCAATTACCACTGGGAATAGACTTAACTTTGATTAAACTTTTATAACTCATTGCCAACAAAGCATGTTGCCTTTTAAAGATTTATTCAAAGGGAACTCCATTCGTTTCATGTTTGCATTTGAAAATCGGAAGACTAGAGGAATGGGGCATTCATGTTTTGTTTTTTTTTTTCTTCTTCCTCTTTTACACAGACGTCAAAACAACAAAATGTTGTGCTTTTCGAATATCCACCTCCAGCCGCAGTCCTGCATGGAATTGACGATGAATTCACTCCCCGCTTTCTTTTTCTTTAAATTACACTCAGTCTGATATTATCTAATAAAACAAACTGCCGTTATCCCCCCCACACTTTTCCCTTCGGGTATTAACTTGTTGCTGGAAGCTAGCCAGAATTGGACTGGTATCTCTCGGGCTTAAGGAACAGAATGCCACAGGCTCGGCACAAGAAATCGCGTTGTAACACACAGATGAGCTTCACATTATTTCCCTGGCAGAGTCTTGAAAAACGAGACAATCTTCTGGCATTGTGAACATTCCCAAGTACACGTTGGTTTCCACTAAGCCTTTGATCTTAGGCAGCAATATTAAATGCTAACCACTTGTACCCATCAGCGCTGTCATAACTTGCTGGATTTATAAAACATGCACATAATTTTGCATGCACAGATGTATGACATACATACAGTGGATAGTACTAAATACTACAGTCACATTGGAAATTTAATCGCTGAACGTACACATTCTTGTAATTACACACTGCAAATTAGCTGGTGATGTCTTACTGTATGTAATTTGGTTTTGAATAATTGTGATTGCTTTGTGTCTTTAATGAGTAATTAGGCCTGCATGAAAGTTGATGTATAATTAAAAAAGACATATCTCATGAGAATGTAATGAGCGGCAATTTTTGAAAAACAGAAAAAATCCCAAGATTGTAAGGAGAAAATGTAGATATAGAAGATATATGGCAATGCATCAAAATATATTGCGTAATATATAAAGGATTCGCCTGTATTCACATGAAGACGTTTTTTCATTCTTGCTCCAGTGTTCTCTGTTCTCGATTTTGAAGTTCGGCCAATGTTACATTTCAAAGTAGCGCTTCAATTTCTCTCAGACTGTCTGTTGTCCTTAACTCTCAAAGTTAATGACAACACACATTGGGAAAAAAAGCCATAATTTATTAAGGATGGATTATCAAGCAGTATGATATTTCAGTTGTTGATGTTCACCTTCTGGAAAACCTACAGGGTTTTTACATTGTTTGAATGAATGATCACACCAGGAAACCTTTTCCAAAGTCAAAAGAAATCTAGATTTCCTGGCTGTCAAATGCATTTTTTTTAAATTAGATATCTTTAAAGTAAATAGGATAATTTCTTACATATAATGTAGTTAATGATTCTAGCAAGAGCACTTAGGACCTCTTTTTGAGGAACAGTTTTCAATCCCACTTAGGAACCTTTAATTGGTCGCACAATGTGCACAGCAAAAAGCATTCAGAACAAACAGCATTAAGCCACATTAAGCAAGATTAGGCCTCATGCACAGATTCTGGTTGCTAAGGAAACCTGGGTCCATAGTTATTCATTTCCAATGACCGATCCAGGCAGATATTTAGCAAAAGGGATTATATGACTCTTTTATTCTTCTTATCCTTTTTTCAGATCTTTTTTTTTTTTTTTTTTCTGTCCTGTCGGTCCAGATGCTGCGGTGCATGGGCCCACCAGCTGCAGATGGTCCTCCCTTCATTAACGGACGGGATGCAGGGAACTCAGAAAACGCAAATGGATGCTCTATTGTGCCATCAATCCCTTTACTTGTGAAGTGTCCGTGAACAGCAATGCAGGTGATGAAATTAATACGCCATTCACGTGCGGGTAAATTATTCAGTGTCTGCCAAAGTGATGTCTCCTCCTTCGCCCCCAGAAGATCGCGTGAGAAGGGTGCTGTCTCCCTCAACCGGTCTCTGCCGGGGACGAGCCGTTTCTCACCCAAACTGAAGCTTCGGCACCAAGGATTCTGTCCCCTCCTGTGCCCCGCAGATGACGTTCAGGGGGTCCACCGTGTCCCTCTGGATTTGGATTGTGGAGTGTGGAGTGTGGAGCTGATCATGGTCCGGGGCAGAGCGCAGGTTGCTGATGGCAGGGCCTTTGGCATTGGTCGATGACTCGTGAGGAATTTCCTCTGTTTAATTATTTGTGACCTTGTTCGAACTCTGCTCTTTGGCTTTTTGTCTCCAGCTCCAAGGTAGCAAGATAGAAAGTCTGTGTCACTGAAATGAAACACGGGTAATGGGAAGTGTATATATAGAATTTTAGTTGCATTTTTCTACCGTTTATGTGCTCTTTCATTGAATTGTTTGATTTATTTGTTCCTCATTGTTATCAAAAAAAAAAAAAAAAAAAGAAAAAAAAAACTAATTGCAGTGTCACTGAGCCCTTTCTACAAAGCGCACCTCTAGGATCATAGTTTATTCGCAATTAAACACAGAAATGATTTTGTTCCCTGTACCTGATCCGCCGAAGTTCTTTTGAGTGCTTTTGCCAGTCCGCAGTACAGAAAAGAAAGGTCAAGAGGCACTGATAGAGAGCGGCAGAGAGGCTTTTATTCCCACGCCTCCAGCATGGAATTACCGCGTAGCTCAGCGCCCTGTGCTGCCACAGCGGAGAAGGTTGTGTAACTGACTCAAGCGCAGTGTGAGATGGGAGGCAGAGGGGGGCGCTCTCGCGCAGATGTACCTCAGAGGCATGGCCACGTCAGGGGGCTCCCGGTTGCCGCGTCGACCCGAAATCCCTCTGTCTGTTGTCGTGCCAGGAAACTGGTGAGATCGTGGTGTCCCAGATGGCACTGGCATGGTTGGGGGAGTGAAGGAGGGGTTTCTCTCTCTCTCTCTCTCTCTCTCTGTGTTTGTGTTTGTGTGTGTGTGTGTGTGTGTGTGTGTGTTTGTGTGTGTGTGTGTGTGTGGAGTTATCATAAGATTGTAAAGTCTCTGTGTGATTGCTAATGCGAAGTGTTGAAGCACCTCCTGTGGAGAGATGAACTGCACCCTTCCTGTCCTCTTCCTTTTTTGGCGCGTTCGCCTCCTTGTGTATACTGCTGTCCACTCTTTAAACAGACACCTGTGTGTTTCAAAACAGTGCGGCCAGCTTGCAGCATGGACCTGTAACCAGAAAGTTTCCCATCTGCAAATCTTACATGAGGGAACCATAGCTCTTCTAAGCCACCTGTATGAATGGATAAAGAAACATACAGTAAACTGTGCAGGCCATCCATCGGTTTTAAGGATACATAATGTAAAATGGCCGCCTGCGGAGCAATGTTCTGGAACATAAAAATCACGGAGCAGAGTGAATGTGGCGTAAGGGACTGAGAAACCACAGTCAATGGCAGTTACGATCATTTATTTAGTGAGCAATTAATAACCACCCTCTGCCTTTTCGTTCAGCATGTCCATAATTTAGATACTTCAGTGGGCATCCTGACTGTATCCATAATCCTGTCCTATACCGGGATCAGTCTCAGACTTAAATCTACCACAGTGCATTAAACACCCAGACTTTCTCTTACTGCTATAGCAGTATAGCCTCATCTCTTCTGCATTAGTGAAGCCCAGATGGGTTATCTTTAATTAGACATAATACACCCTGGAGGGGTAAACAACAAGCCATTCATTATGCATTAGTATGGCTGGACGTAATTTGGCTACGGATTGCTAGTGTTACAATATTAACACTACACTGTGTTGGATCTACTGCCCAGAAATACAAATCGTACAAGACAGGTTGCGAGCGTGTATGCTTGAGCGTGTGTGTACATCTGTGTAGAGACGAAGGGCCACATTCACTCACGCTCAGTTAAATCTCCATTTCCATGGATGTCGGGAGGCGTTTGGCGTTCTGCGGCTCGGTGGCTTTCACCCATTCCCCGTAACGTCTGCCCCCGTCCCCTGCCGCGTCCGTCTGCAAGACGTTGCCAGCGACAAAGTTACAAATGAGTCTCGGCACAGGTCCAAAGCCCCTTTTAATCTCCTAGGATAAGAAGGAGAACAACACGAGTACACAAGCACAGAAGAATCTACTCTTATTGACTTCTGAGGCCTCATGTTAGCCCTGTAATCACTGGCAGATGGACTCGCACGGACACACACACACACACACACACACACACACACACACACACAAACACACACAAACACACACAGCCGTATCTACATTATGACTCCTCTCTACCCCGGCGGAGCTCGGTGACCTCACTTGCTGTAGGTGACGAAAGGCGAACTCTTCACTTGAGCCGAGGATTTCTGGAGCTCTATCTCCAGGCCCTTTCATTTCCTGTTCATACAAGTTTCAGATAAAACATGAAACATATTTCCTCCCCCCCTCGATCCGGAGATACCATCTCGGACATACCCCCGCTCGCGTACGCGGCGCTTTCTGCTGTGAAGGTTACGCGCACCAGTCTAAAGTCAGAAAGCACTGCAGGGCCTTGATTTTAAATTCTCTGACAGCTCCTGATTGTTTTTTGCCACACTGCAAGCTCAGGCATTCTCATGCACTGGCAGAGTGGAAACCTACCACTTAAAAGTGCATGAAAAAATCATGCTATTGTCTGCATCGTCTCCTCTGCATTATGGATTGACTCTCGATCCGACAGACATGCTGTAAAAAAATCTAGGAAATCGCTGCATGTCCATTGTTCTACATGTGATACACAGCTGATTGGTGCTTTGAAATTTTGCTTTCTCCAGAGGAAGGCGTAAATGTGTCCTTCATCAAGAGCCCATGGGAGTGGCACAAAAACCAAAATAATTTCATTAATGAATAAAAAAGGACAATTTTCAGCACGTTTACAGAGGCGAAATATCTGATGCATGACGACATTGCAGATGAGAGACCAGTTCATCAGAGAGTGCACGCATATACATGCATGCACATGCACACACACAGAGGATCTAAGACACACAGACGCATAGCTTTCACCACACATTTTTTTTAAAGATTAGCAGTTCTGTGACTGTGTCTGGAATGAACAGTTGTGACTGTATGATGATATTTGCACATGCGTGTGCGTGTCAGTGTGTGTATGTGTGCGTGTGTGTGCACTTGCATATTCTGCTCTCAAAGGCAGTATTTCACTGGGCTGTCAATGATTCACCACACTAGAGAAATATTTTACATCCATCTTGTACTTTGATGATTTTTGCATGCATCACTTCCTGGAGCACTGCAGGTCAAATGTATGCCTATATTTTTCTTTGTGTGTATTATCTTGCATTTGCAATGCTAGACACAGCACACGAATGCACTCTAAGTGCCTTTCAAAAGATCCTTTTTTTTTCCCCAAGCCATGCTTTGTGAGACTGTTCTACAAGGATATGCTAACATAAGTCTATGGCTGCATCACTGATCACAATGGGTGATATCCAGGGAGTCCTTTTGACTCAATCAGTATTCAACGTTAGGAACTACAACATTCTGAGCAAAGGGTTGGCAAGAGGTTTCCTGGGATAGTAGTGGTGTGATAGAATGCAAGGAGAAAGGGTGAGAGAGAGCAAGTGTCAATGGTATGAAACAGTTCATATGGGTTCCCAAGTGGCTCAGTCAGAAAACATAGTCGTTTCAAGCACAGACTGAGCCCTACAGCCCGAGACATCGCAAGTTCATGTCTGGGCTGTGTCATTAGGTGACACTGACCATGAGTATGCGGCTACAGAATGTTACTGGCTCCATTCCTCTAGGATTTGGTGGGTAATGCCGGCACCACTGAATAGCGCTCTCTAGCTCCTGAGCGGGCACTTGTGAGTTTTCAGATGACATCATTGGAGGTTGTCTCTTTTGCCTCTATTGTCTGTATACTTCCTGTGATGGACTGTGGGACTTGTATCGTTTGAAAGGGCTGTGAGCTACATGCGAGTGTGTTGGAGGATTGCATTCTTCATGCTTCAGCGCACTTGCATGAGCGGAGAGGATGTCGTGGTGGGGCAAACTTAACCTGTACAACTGCCGACTCCAAAATCAGGCTGAAAAAGAGGAAGCTTCAAAAAAAAAAAGAAAAAAAAAGACAAAAGGTCAACGATGGTTACAGTCAACCTTTCACTTGCATCTTGCTCTCATGATGAATGCCGCACACGGCAAAGATGCAGATGAATTGCATTGTCAGTGATAAAGAAATAGTCCTTGCTTCAGCAGGACTGCTGAAGAGGAAGATAGCCCATTTCCTCCACTGCAATTTGCGATCAAGGGGCACGTTAATTGTAGATTGAACGCTATTCTGCAGTCAATGATAGCACTGCCATCATTCTTCCCATACGCACCGGCAGCAACTTGAGTGGGTGTACAGTCACTTTTTCCTTTACGTAAAAAAGTTAGCACGCGCCTACAGCCACAAAGCTGTGATTCATTGCAGCAGGCCTTAGGAGGAATGCTGAAGATATCTTCGCGATATATTTCCATACACGCCAATGTAATTTACTGCACTCTCTCCATAGCCTCGCAACGGGGCTGCTGTCATCTGTTTTGATAGACTCCAACGTTCATTTCTAATATTAAAAAAATAATAATTCTAAGGCATTGTGCCTCCAGTAAGTCAGTGATGTTGCTCAAATATGCACATAATATAAACTGCCTTTTTTTTCTGAAAGTAATAAATGTACGGTCCAGATCTGATCCAACTCTAATGTGCTTAGTCCTTAACTTTGAGTAATGATGTTATCAACAAGAAAGTTTTTTTTTTCTTGCAAAACTTTTTTTTTTTTTTTCTTGTTTTCAGTGACTGCCAAACTAATGATGTGTAAATACCAAATGAAAAACTTGCAATTGTTTAAACAAATTATTCAAAGGTAATGACAGGGCGCATAGTAGCTGATGTGTAAGGTGTATTCAACGGCAATGCAGACAGAACATCCAAGTTGGTCTTTAATTAATTTCTTTATTTGAGCCATTTCTTTTCAGTGCAGATGCACATGACGACACAAATGAAAGTCAAGAGCAACTAGCCTCATCCTTAACACACTGTTTGATGATTTTTGCACTTTACTGTCAATATCATAATATATGTTTTCATAACAAGACAAAAGAGAGACTACAGACTTTGATTTGCATGAGAAATCCCTTATCAGCACTGAGACAGAAGTGACTGGCAGCTATATCTGAAACAAAGTTTTCAACACCTGAGCCCAACCTATGCACTTTAATACCCAAAGATGATAAAGTTTTCTGTTACCCAACCCAGCCTGGCAGTTTACATATATCAGAATTGTCTTACCAAAACTTCACCCTTTCAGTATAACACAGTGCAATTGGTGAATTCAGCACTAAATAAATAAATAAATAAATAAATAAATAAATAAACGCTGCAGTATGTAAAATTCAGCAGCTTAACAAAAGAACACAATACAATACTGTGTTTATTATTGTCTCTTTGTGTTGGTTCTAGCAGAAAGTTTAGGAACAATCTTTTTTTTTGATCAGTGCAGAGTCTTTCACTTTGCACTGATCATATAGTGCAAAGTGAAAAACGTGCTCCTTGCAGTTTTCTTACTGAACAGCACTATCCAGTGAATAAAGTCTGTACAAGTAAACAGCTAGAAACTGGAATATTCAGCTGCTTTTCAGGACAATGGAGGGCGCTTAAGCAAAAAATAAGGTCTTCCTAAATAATCCTCCATTCAAGGTTGATGTGTTCATTACCCTTAAAAAATTCCTTTTGTGTACATGCTATTGACTCAAAATGGTGTTTTAGCCCACATGTTAGACAACAAAGAATTAAAAACCTGACATTGAGAAACGCTGAGCCTGACCTGACCCCAACCTGAGTGTTATAACGCAATAATGGGCCCAAACGGCATGTATTGAGTCAGATCCTCTTGGGCATAGGTCAGGTTGCAGGGCCTTGGTGCACAGTGCTAAAACTCTTACACTGTCTCTGAGGAAGCACTGTGCCTTTGTAATGATTCTGGCAGAAGGTTCTGGAACAGATTTTTTTTTCCCTGCTGATCATAATGTGTAAAGTAAAAGACCATTACTCAATGCAATTTCTTTATCAAAAAACATAAAAAAGATTCAAGGTCATGATTTTTGTCCTGACAAACTCAATATCTTATGAGAGATATGGCAAAACGTACACACATGTCCTGTTTTTTTCACCGTGGATACAGCACAGTGTGGGTTGCCAAAATACAACCACTCTGGAAACAGTGCAGAAAAAAACAACAACAACAACAACAAAACACTGGCCAATTTCACTGCATCTGTGTGAAAACAAAAACAAAAGCAAAAAAAAGACTGTTTTCAGATGAACTGTTCCGGTCCATTAAGTTCGAACTGGCCATCGGGTGACCCTGCCAAACTAGCGATGACCCTGCCATCCATCGAGCAAACTGGTGTGATTCCAGAATGTGCGGTGCTAGAGACGAGAAGCGTTTAATCTAACCGGGGTGCCGTGCCCCAAATCGGCAGAGAGAAACAGATGTCCCTGCTGTTGGTTCACGTCCTGCTGTGCAAACTCTGATAAGTATCTTGCTCCCACTGCCGTGAAGAGATTTTCTCTTAAGACTCACCCATCCTCTAATTCCCAGCAGACTCATTACGTCCGAGACGCGTGGAAAAGGATAGTAGCAAACAGCGCCATTCCAAAACAATCTGTATTCATACACCATCAGGCTGTTGCCTCTAATGCCACTGTCTGAGAAACTCCACCAAATTCTGCAGTTCCCTTATTGGTGTGCCTAGTGAAAGGACTGAGTTCTCCTCTTTTCTGTAAAATGTCTGAGGTCCCATCTATCAAAGCCTAAAGAAGTTAACAGCAAATTAAAGACGTACAAACACAGCTTTGTGAGCGAGCGGTACTCAGAGGCTAACTTAATTCTGAGCTACTCAGCAAACAATACAAAGAGGCAATAGTTCATCTTTCTTATATGCGTCCATCACGAAAAATCAAATTAATTAAATAGAATCTGTCACATGCTTTTTCCCCCAGCTAATGCAGCAGAGATAATATTCAATTTTGCCAACTCAAGGTGCATTTGGAGGAATGGGACATTTACAGATGGGGGAGCCAGTGCAATGCAAGTATCGAAACCAAAAGGTTATTTATTCTCTGCGTAGAAGGGGAGTATATGTGCCAATGCTGCAGTGCCAAATGAATTATCTGAAGAAGATGAATCTATACCCACATACATAAACAAGTTTTTCGTCCTAATCTTGACAAGAGAGAAGACAAAAATCCAATCTTTATAATACAGTTGCTTGACTAGAAGAGAGACACAAAATGGCAATCATATCAGATGGAAATATGAAACACAGATACAGAACAGGGAGGTAACACTACAATTACTAACTAACAAATTAAGAGCACAGTTTTATCTGTTGTGTGCTGTAGCGTAATTTGATTGGTTTATGTTCTTCTTACTATGGTATGCCATCTACAGCATAACACTATAACCCATATACATGTATTAAACATTTTAGCCATTTATACAGTTGAATATTTAATTATGAGAAACAGCTCAGAGAAACAGAACCCAAATTTAAGCCAGCCAACTTTCAGCAACAAACTCAGTTTATGGACCGTTACACTGTCAGTGAATAACAGGAATGCAATTCTAGCAAATTCCAGCAGCCTTTTACCCTAAGTGCATGTGTTCTCAGTCTGGTGACCATACATTATGACATTATTACATACATTATTTTTACAGGAATCATATTCAAAACAAAACAGATAACATACCAACATGGCCATGCTGCATAAATACCTCATCAACAATAGCTAGCAAACTGTCTTTATTAGCTGGCTGTGCTTTGTTGCTGTAAACATAACTCACTGCAACAACTCTGATCCAAGGAGTCTAGTTTGTGACCAGTATTGGTCTTGGTGAGAAACTGCCTCAAGAGAAATTCCATAATTGACAATTCACATGTTGGACATATAAGTTACTTACATGTTTAGTATTTTTTTCAATTCTTCATACACATCCACATCCACCATCTAACAAGAGAGCACCATTTATTTTTATAGTCTGTAATAACAATAAGCCATGCTGAAGTCCCCTCCCTAATTGTTCTATAGCCATATTTACACCACTTGTACATATATACCCTATCGAAGAATGTATTATGAGGGAAAATGACAGGCTAGCAAAACATGATAAATCCACTTCCCAGCTGGGCCTTGAAATTCATCACGGCCATTGGAAAGAGGAAAAAAAATGTCTATGTCTACAATATTGACTTTGAAGTCCATCATAATAACACACAAGCCTAAATGCCACAGCTCAGCATGTAATTACTGTTCAGTGTACTTGTTGTTTTTTTTTTTTTTTTTTCTTTTTTTTTTTTTTTTTCTCTGTGCAAATTTTTTGCCTATCTGTGTTGCCAGGATACTGTTGCATGTGGCTTCTTTGAATGCATTCAAAAGCAGGTGTTTGTTTGTTCGTTGTGCACTTATCATTAACTGCCAGAGAGCAGCCGACGCACTTCAGAGTGTTCAATTTCTACGGTGACTCTTTGCGAGATGATGGCATCTAAGCACAGATAAGAAATCCAATTGCACCAGGCCCTGCGAAAGGTCTTTATTACCAATGCTTGTCCTGAGACATATTTTAAACTTTACAGCAGGTAGCCGGACATGTGGGGGGGAGCTGCATAAAAGACCAGCTCTCACAACATTTGCCAGGTCCCAACACAAGGCCAGAGAGTAAGGTTTCAAACGCAAAAACCTAATTAGGCATTGAATCAATACTCCTCCTAATTCATAAATTTGTCATTTAATTTGACTTTGGCAGGAACATGGCAGTCTCGATTTCCTATCAAGACTTTTCAGGCAGGTTCCTTGGAGATGATATATCTGGCTTTGTGAAGCCTGCTCTCCCCACCCCCCCCCCCCTGGAGGCCATTTGATAACTTGTCCCCGACATTAACTCCCCAGCTGTCCAACAAGGCTGCCCTCACTGTGCTCACTGAATCGATACGGCTTGATGTAGATTTGACACAGCCACTAATACCACTGTATTGGAACTGTAAATTCAGATTAGCAGATTCCTTAACCATACGAGTCATTCTTACACCCATATTTTGCACTGACATTTCACAATGCTGAACGTTCATCCTGTTAAGAAAAAAAATATTAGCAGTTTTACATCATTCTGTAGTCATTTCTTACACATGGTTAAGTTACCAAAGGATCATTCTTTTTTATATTTTTATGAGATTAATCTGAATGCATAAAAAAATACACTCCATTCTAAAAAGGGAGATGGTAAACTGCCACATTATGCGTCCTGTGACTGTCGTTCCATTTTACACTGAGAAAGACATCGCCAGAAGATATTCAATGCCACTATGAGAGTAGGCGTGTGTGTGTGTGTGTGTGTGTGTGTGTGTGTGTGTGCGCGTGTGTGTGTGTGTGTGTGTGTGCATGCTTAGGTCTGAATTCTGAATTACCCAAAGAAGTTAGGTCTAGGAACAGTTCATACAGAAAATCCAAACATGTATATGTGTATGTATATATACATATACAATGCACATACATACAGAGTTGATTTGCTGTATTAGTTAAAATGCACCATCTCATGTTAAGGCAACCACGCAGCACAGAGTGTGCCAGAAGCTAATATGCAAAGCACTTAAAGAGTATTACCGGATTTGCATTCATAATTAAAAAAAAATACTAAAGGGCTCATTTTCACCACCGTAGAGTTCCGCAATATTCATAAAGTTATTATGTCTCGTAAATCACTGAAAATGAAGTCGTGCGGTGCACCTTTGAGAGAAGGAGAGAGATCATTATTTTGAACTAATAACAGGACAGAGACTTCATTAATTTGACTGATGCATTCGTCCAAGGCAACAATTGATGTCTGTTTAATAGCCTAAAAGCCCACACCCGGATACTAATTCCATCCCTCCCACCTCCTCTCTACCAACACACAGACACACACGCACGAATCCCAATGTCAGCTTTTAATACATGGAGGACATTTCCAGGAATCAACTCTTGTGCCAATGTGTTTCAGAATAGAACAGAAAAATGTCTATATATAATTTCATATATACTTTTTTCCCCCATGACTATAACAGCGGAACACTGAAAATAAGTCCCATACACGATGGCTTTGAATGGGCATGACGGTTGAGTCGGCTAATGGATCAATGGTCCGTCAGTAAAATGGAGCTCTCACTCAAAGTGATGTATGGTGATGTGTGAGGACAGTCAGTCTAAGAGCTTCATGAGGAATACCTCTCACTAGTTATTGAGGCTGAGAGAGGCATCGCAACATCACGGCTGCAGAAACTTGTTGAAGGAAACGCGAGAATGACAGCAGTTGCACTGCAGGTATGAAGCTGTTTCTGTGGATAGACACATTCCCAGTCCAATTTAAACAGGCAGACTCTTAAGGGAGAATAAGACATGTCATATTAGTAAAGTTTATAAGTATTTTGCAGTTTACAATGTGTACATTTCCTCCATCTCTCTCTCTATAAGTATATTGTGTGTGTGTGTGTGTGTGTGTGTGTGTGTGTGTGTGTGTGTGTGATATTCACAATAAGCAAGTAACAATGACTGACATACTTTCTAACAGGAACATCTTAGGATATATGTTTCAAATGTTTGCTTATGTTTTGGGTGCCTATAACTTCCCTGTACATTTAATGCAAACCGCTGCTTCAAACATAAAGCTTCCAGAGCTCCACACAAACAGATGCAAGGAAACCCCAAACCTCCGCTGCAGATGGCACTGGCAACTGGCCAGCCAAATGAACTTTGACCCCGGGTTACTTGTGCGCAGATTATTATGGATTGATTAAGTATCTACAGCTGAAAAGGTCTGCGTTTAAGTGACACAGCGGCTGCACGCAATGCCATCCTAATGCATGTATGCATCAGCGATGCTTGCTAAAGGTTGTCGTGTTTATTTCATCCCTTATTTTACAATGATGCATTTGATAAAACCGCGTATTTGTTTGTGTAGCTTCAAGGGAGGTGTTTTTTTTTTTTCTTTTGATTGACACGTTGAGATGTGAAGCAACTGTTCCCTGCTGCATTAGAGATGGACGCACGCTTTCTGTCAGCTGCCGCACTCAGACACCTCCTCTCCTTTAACGCAAAATACAATAGAAGTGACAGCTAATGCAACCGAACTGTCTCCTGTGTGCAAACATCTGCGTATGATGAATTATGAATTAGTTCCCTTTTGTGTCCAAAGGTTTGTGAGTAAAGTAGATACGGGCGATGCCAGCTGAAAACGGCAATTAAGTGGCGAACAGCTGCTCGCTAAATCAGGGTACGCCGGTCTCTCCAGTGCGGCGTGGACGCCGGGTGCGCATTACCAGCTTGCTCCTGGATCTGTGGCCAGAGGCTAGCCTCAGCATTGGCCTCAGAGAAGGCGTTCAAATTTGCACAGTGTGTGTACTGTGTACTGCAGGCAAGAGTCAGAAAAAAAAGTGTTGCCTCACAAAAATGCCGCATCTAAAAAACATCAAGAATGCGCACAAAAAATAAAAAATTGCAGAGTAGCGTATTGTGCTGTGAGTCACTCCTAGTCCACATATTGATATGTGCAGACGCAGAGTTCACATCTCGCAATTGATTCTTTGGTTTTTGAAGAAACAGAGGATTCTGCACATGCACTGACCTTCAGTATAGGATTCAGTATCTATCAATATGTCTTATGCTGTATAGTCATGGGCTGCAAGCAAACACCTGCTCGCGCTACGAGTCAAAGGTACACGGAAATGAGTTTCATTGCAGACAGGCTATTCATGTTGTGAAATGATTCACGACAATAATGTTTCAAAACCATCTCAATTACGGGGCATTGGACTTAGTAGCCTTTGAACAGAATCTCCTTCAAAACATTTTCAAATGAAAGGTCAGTAATGGCTTAAGTTTGATGGCAACACTAGGAAATTAAAGGGTTCTGTTGTGTATTTACTTATTTTTTTGCTTCCACAAAGACTTAGGGTCAGATGCACCAGCAATGTAAACCTGTTCTAGCATAGCTCTTTGTGATTGTTAGTTACAACAGACAGCTACATGACAGCATATAAAACTCTGAAAACAAATCTATTCTGTTGCTGATTCGCTTGTTTCCTCATAAGCAGTCCTGTATTCCAGTACACTGTAATGTACTAGGTTTAAAGGTTTAAGTTACTAAAAGTTTAAAAAGTTTTAAAATATTAAGTCACAGTTTACTCTGTTTCAGGTCTTTATTGACACCACACTTATTATGTGTGTTGAAAATTGGCATTGGTGTTACTTAAAAAATTCAGTGGTGATCTGAATTTTACACTAATGCTTGCAGTTAAGCACACTTGTGCTCTTGTTTGCAGTATTAAACACAGCTGTGCCCTCCAGACTGCAATACTGTTTCCCATCCACACGAAGATGCATGTGTATATTCACCTGTTTGCCTTGCAGTCTGAGGCATGCATGGAAAGGGATGAAGGGGGGGGTTGGGGGGTGGGGGTGTTTTGCGGACAGCCTCTGAATGTGTCGTTGGTGGTAACCGGTGATTACAGCAATGCTTTAAGTCGCAGAGCTTGTTATTCTGATGTTAATGAGGCAGCCATCACGAGCGCTCCTCTTGCAATTTCCCATCGTCAGCTGCACATTACCCCCTGGGTCACGGCGATGGAGGGCCCGTTTTTGGCGCATGATGACACAGGGGCTGCTGTTCATCAGACCCGAGCGCTACAACCGCGGCCCCCCGTTTAGCTCCTGGGGTTTGGCGAACGTTGTTTATTAGATCAGAACTGGGAAACGGCACATTTTTACTGCTCCTAGCCAATCCTGAACAGCTGAGGCCACTGCTAAGGTTAAACCTGCGGCTGTCCCCCCTAATGCCACAGAGAGCATATTTATTTAATAACCAATTCAGAGCGTGGTCTGGACGTCAGCACCTGACAACAGCATAAACTTGTAATGCTGTGATTTTTTTTTTTTTTTTTGGTCAAAGAAATGCACATTTCCCAAGGGAAAAAATGTGATTGAAAGCATATTGGGAAAAAAAATAAATAAATAAGCTTAGTTCTTTATAAACACTATTCATTAATGTGCATTCATGTGGTAGGTGCCCTTTTTCACGGCAATATCAGAGCATTAGAAGACACAACAGCCAAACGCAATTAGCAGATAAGCACGCATGACGGAGTCTGGATGTTGCAATGGAAAAAAAGTGAAGATTTATTGAGTCTGTTGCATCATTTATTTGTTGGTTGAAAGACACGTGAGGATTTATATGTTGAATTCAGATTCTTTCTGTCTACAAGACCCCACGAGCTTACAGCCAGCCGGCTAAACCGAAAAGAATGTGCTGAATGCTTATAGACTCCAATCCAGTTCAATTCGTCCGGCAATGAAGGCCACCATCGAGTCGGTGCTTAATGATCACGTTCACTCCTCAGGGTCTCATTTGAGCTGCCCTGAGCTCTACCTGCAGTTATGACTTTTGACACCACTGTGTTCATCACCATGTGGCCACACATCCTTCCAAATGGGCCTTGGTACTCCAGTCATCAAAACCATGCAGACAGGTCACTGAGTTAGTGACCCCTAGTTCAAGTGTTCAAGACCTTGTGTTAATGTCCCCTCCTAACAGTGAAGTCTCCCCTGCCACCCTCTTTTGAGCAAGCTCTGTATTTTGCTACAGCGTCAGTGTACAACACGCAATTACAATGCAAATGTGTTTGTAAATTTAATGTAGTTCAATTTATTGCAGGATGAGAAGTTTGTGTCATCCATCACCACAAAACTATGCACAGTACAGCAACCCTGAATATGACACGTAAGCACAGCATAAATGCATACATACTAGATTACCAAAGCAAAGGCACAGTTCCTTCCTGATAAGTGCTAAAACTGAGGAGACAAAGCCTTATCAGGAGTGATTGAAATAATGACTCCAGTAATTACAGCATCACTCTAAGCATCTCCTTTTTTTAAGTAAGTGCGGGTCTTCTTGTAATGACCTCTTGTGGTGAATTTAATGAATGAGCTATGGAGTGAAACTGCTGATAAGCAATTCATTCAACACCCTAGACTTAGGAGAAAACACTCTTTCAGATGTTATGATGTTGTCACAGGTTGGACTGCATCTGTTGGGAATTAGGGGGTTCTGGGCTGACTGTCTAGACAATACACTATGGCAGGCTGTGCTCCTGTGATTCAAATGAATATTTATGACCAAATAAGATTTTTTTTTGCAAGTAATGAATAAACAAAACACGCGTAGAGTGGTAAATAGAAAAAGGCCAGCTCTGGTGTGAGCTTTGCACACCATTGAGTTCCCAGCCATCTCTGATAAACAATTCATGCAAACACTAAGACCTTTATTCAATCAAACCACATTGCACTTTACCCTTACCTGCAAGCAATATTCTTACAAAGCACTTTTAGTTCATATCAGCAGCTACTGAACACAGGGTTTTGTGTAAGAAAAGAATAAACAAATAAACCAAAAAACGATCGCTTATTTTTACTTTTTTATGGCAACCAGAGGGATGAAATGTTTTGCTGTTTGAGTGAATGTGGGCTCCCAGAGATCCATGCATAAATGGCTATATTCAGGGTTCATGATTCAGCTCCACCCCAGCTGCAAAATCTTTCAACCAGCAGTTGGTACAGGGACTCACACATTATGAAGACTGTGGAAATGATCCAAACTCCCCTGGCCTCATGGGAAGTGTAGTATTTCCGTGCAGTTGGAGGTATGCTGCATCCAAAACTGCTCCTCAGCATGAACATGTTCTGACATCAGGTGGACCAGTGACTTGCTGAACAGTGAGGAGAGGAGGGGATGCCAAGAGGTATAGAAGTCTCAGTGTCTAACAGCAATGGTATTCTATGACATAATTCCAAGAAGAAAAACACTGCTCAAATTAATTTACATGTTTGGTGATAGCCCTTGCAAGCATTTCAAAAAAGAACAATTTTCAGCCAAGAAATCAATGGTGGGCCATCAGTAGCTTGCAATCCATCAGTTTGTTACCCACTACTGCTACCAAGCAACATTCTGCTTCCTCTGTTGTCCAAAGGTGCAACAACTTGACTAATCAGACTTATCACAACTAGCCAGACAGTGCATTATTGAATTGCTTAGCAGCTAGATAAATAGTTAGTTAGGTTTGTATTACTGAGCATAGCAAGAGGGGTTAGCAAACGAGGGTGTGCATTTTTGTTTGTGTGAGCACGGGGTGGGGTTCCAACGACCCAAGTGGCAGCCATTTCTTAAAGGGGCTTAACATTTTTTTACCATTCAACCCCTTGCGGTGCCCTATTACGTTGAGCAAGTAATGACATGACATTATGCTGTCCTTTATTTGGCAGATGGCCTTATCATGACTGACAAACAGAGCAAGGTTCTAACTGTCTGTGTTCAGTGATCCATAGGGATGGTTTTACACCCCAGCAATTTCTGTATTGCCCTGATGTGGGTCCCTAACCCAGCTCATCTTCTACAGGTTTGGATAACAGAGGAAATACTAAAGCCTTATTTCAGCAAACATGGCTTTGTCAGTGCACTGTTTAAAGGTTTGTGTTGACAGAATCATTGTGGGATCAATAAAGAATGCTTATTTTATAAAAAACATTGCCTGAGAGTACTCTTTTTGAGAAGTTTTTCTATGTTTAACTTTTTTTTTTTTTGGCCCGGGGGGGGAGGCTGCAGTTGATTGAGTGATTGTATTAAGCATTCCCTACCCTCTGAACTGCATTAATCCTTATTTTCTTTTGTTCAGTTGTCCTGCCATGGATATATTTTTCACCAAGTACACAATAAGGTGCATATCAAAGATTCTAGAATATTCTAGAACACTGACCACACAGTGGTGTCTGCATTTGAATCACATTAACAGAAGTAGCCCACAGACTTTCACATTGTCAATAAAACATTGTATGACTTTGCTGTTACTTTGAATTGAGAGAAAGGCATCGCTGCTCAAACTTTAGTGCTTTTGGCATATTTTGTCATTGCTATTTATTTTATTATCATTGATTCTACATTTTCATAAATGTGGGTAGGACTAACATTTAAAAATAGCAAGCGAACTGTTCATACATTATTTGGTGATATAATTTATATTCTGTGCATTTTTAAAAGCAAACGCTATCGCGACCTCACGGTAACTGCAATTTAAGTGCCGTATTAATTTTTTGAGAGGGCACATTATTGATCATCGAAATGACATAGTAGATCACAGAGCTTTCTCGTCCTCAGTTAGCAGTCCAAACCAATCTAGGGAGATAAAAAGGTTTTAGACTCCTCTGAAGGATTTACTGTGCCAGTGCTTCAAATGCATTGCAGGGCAAGCGTCACCAATATGCATTAAGTGCCTCTGTTTCTTGCCCAAACAAGACACTTTTGCCCCTCTGCATTGATTTTCTGAAGTGCAGTAAAAAAGCTGATCAATGAAAATGAAAAATAAATCCAAATGGTAATACTCTGGCCCCTTTTAGCATCTAATTTATATTTTCTTTGGAGTCATTAATTGTCGCAAGTTTAAAAACCTCCTTTTTCCTCCAAAGAGAAAAGCGGTATTACTCATGGGTTATTTATAAACATTGATAATTATCTGTGTTTCAACATTAATAAGCTGCTAGTTCTTTCTGGGTTTATTAGATTCACGGTAATTAATAGTGTGTTATTTTCAATATTAGTGTGTTCAAAGGACATTGCATTTTAAGATATTGTGTGAAGTCCGCCAGAAAGAACATAAGTGAAGAATACAGGGATTCCTTTCAGCAATTTAAAAGTTTTTTTGATTCCTTTGAGCTTTATTTAAAGTCTTTATTTTTTCTGACTATGGCTATTGCTAATAATAATAATTCATTTGAACCTAATACAGTGGTAAGACTTTATAAAAACAAAGTGTAACGGAATACTGTAGTACAACTGTGTAAAAGGCAAATTTCCCCTTAACACGCTCCCCTATGGAGTAGAAGAATTAGACCTTAAGAAAGAATTACGCCCATTCATCAACCAAGATGGCAGCCTGACAGATCATTTGTAAAACCTTTCAAAACATCTTCTTTGAACAAGTGGAGTGATTATTTTGAAACCTTGAAACCTCATATTCTAAACCCATTACTGTAGACACACATTCATTTAAAGGCAAGGTTGTGTGAAACCACAGTAAGCTAGACTGGTAGATCAAATACCATTCATGTTCATTAATACAGTCTTAAATGAACACAGAGGGAACACTGAAATTATAATACAGTGGAACATATTGCAAACACCAGCAAACTAAAAGGGCACCCGAATCCTTCATCTTTAGTATTTGTCCTCTGAGTAATACTGAACTTAAATTTATAAATTAAAGATTTTTTGGCATATTTAATGTTAACATCTGCAACCACCGATCTGATGTTACAAAATGTATAACCCTTGCTTGAGAAGGAATAAACAGCGAAGCATCCATGTCGCTGTTGAGGAACTGTCCATCTGACAGCTCCCAAAAACACAACAAATGCTTTCTGTGTGAGGTATCTGCGGCTATCAAATAGCACCGTCTGTCATAGGCCTGTTTGCCTTTAAAAAAAAGTCTCAGAGGATCATTGCTGTTCTATGCAGGCTTTTTTTTCTGCTGCAACGATGAGACGGACAGCGACGACCACAAATCCACGCCGCCAGTTCCGGTTCGGTCCTGCAAGAGCACTCTGGGGTCAGAAGCGCTCTTGCCTGTGACATTTCTGCTGTGTGACAGCAGGTCTGACGGGGGCGTGTGACCTCGTACATGAGCGACGAGCGATGGAAGCTTTGATGGCAAGTCAAATAAATAAATAAAAAAAGAGCCGAAGAACGGCGCAGTCTGGAGATGTCAGTGCTGCTTTACGATGTGTCAGGGACATGTCCTGATCCAACAGCTGTGGATACCCTTTATAAAAGATGAATTTAGTCAATTTTGTTCACAACAGGCAAACCATGTCCCTTGTTTCATATATATATATATGTCCATATGGCATATGTTCTTGAATGTACATCCATGCCAAGAAGTCAGAAATGCCCACTGTAGTCAAAAAAGTCGCAATGTTGATAATGATGATGGTAATGATGACGATCATGATTATAAGAACAGCAATGCAGGTAATTATTTTCAGAATCCCCTGATATTATGCTAAAAGCAATTAATGAACAGGCAGAAAAATCCATCTCATGACATTCAGTTCAATTACTTTTTGAAGAGAAGGCCTACATTACACCCAGACAGCTCAATGCTAAATAGGCCAGTTCAGGTTAAGCCAATGTGTTGCTTATTTGTCCATTTCAAAGAACATGAAAGGAGTAATTAACAGCTCTCTCTGTGTATAACTTAATAAAGTAAGTGTTAGCTTCTGGTTCAAATACAAGATGAATGAAATATTTTACATCTGATTGGCCACTGTGTTTGTATCAATTATAGCACTTAAACAAAACAAAAAATGGCCAACACAGGGCCAGGTTTCACAGCCACATTTAATGAACTTTAAAAGTTTTTCAGACTTATGGCTCCTTGTTACCAAACAAAAGTTTTTTTTTTTTTCTTCTTTTTAAAATTAATTCCCTACTGTAGTCACTATTAAGCAATGACTGCAAATCCTGGTTGTATAACTTATTTTCATATTTTAAAACTATGTCAGACTATCTCTTCTTCAGGTTTGGTATGTGACTTATATTTGGCCAACCAAGGCTGGTCAATATAGCTGTGATAACTGCAGTGGCAGTAAGGAATGCTGGAACTATAATTTTAATGAGGTGCAGGTGTTGCGGGCGTGCACAAGAGGTAAGCCAGGAGGCAAACAGTGCTAGAAGCATTCGTTGTCTAGGGCAGTGTTTCTCAACCCTGCTCCTCGTGGCACCCTGTCCTGCATATCTTCTGTCTATCCTTGCTCTACCTACCTGACTGAACTCATCAGTAACACATTTTATTAGCTGAGCACACCTGATTTAATCAAGCAGCAAGGATAGATAGAAGCTATGCAGGACAGGGTGCTGTGAGGAGCAGGGTTGAGAAACACTGGTCTAGGGGGTGAAGAAATGTCTCCTGGAAACCTCCCATGCCACACCCTAACACTCCCTGCACATCTCCCTCAACGGCCCCACAGTTGAATTATCCTGGGCTTGAAATGGCAGCCAGTAAAGATAAAGGTGCTTACTGGGTCAAGACACCTCACTGCCCACGATACAATCTCTTTCACATCCCCGGCCAGCTCCAACATGCAGTCTTCAACTTCGACCGGCCAGCTCAGTCTGTGTTTCCTCTGTTTTTTCAGTGTTTGAGTCCTGCAGTCCTCCTTCCTTTAGGGCACGTACCATCAACGCCCCTCGTGGTCGGTCTCCAGGTTGCGGTGAGTCCCTGGCTCGTGGCTTTCAGAGTCTTGTGTGCTCAGGTGAGACACTCAAGCAGAGCTGGCAGCTCTCAGGCCCCAGAGGCAGCCATGACCAACCATCTTTAAGCCTCCTGGCATTCACTCACTCCGCCCATTTCCCATGAGAACCAACCAAACAATTAAAGGGACAGGTGCACCTTTACAATGACTTTATCTCAAGCCCAAGGATAATTACTGTTATGAGGATCTCTTTCTGCAGCTAACCACTAACTAGATATTTATGGATCTTTATTCATTTTCTTTTACACAAATTTCATCCTAGACTTAAGGATGTGATCCTGAATGTGCACACAGGGTCCCAGCGACGACTGTGGCCGTAACAGCAGGCATGGATCAAAAAATCTCCTTACAGAGACAACTTCATTCATAATGGGCAATTCACTCCCTTTACTAGAGGAGGCCTGGGTGCCCAAGGCCTGCTAATATCTGGCAGCTTTGCCTATGCGGTGTTATCATAATCTAATCCTCAGTAATGTCTGAAAAAATGTACAAACAACTTTACAGTTCTATGCACAAAAGACTGGGGAACAGTTGACTTCAGTTTTCATCTTAGCTGTGCAAGTACAACTATTTCCTATACCAGTGCATCCTTGTCATGCAGATATTGGGTAAAAATGTTTGCTGAATACAAAAATCAAAAACTTTTGCAGAATATGTGCAGTTGTACTGTAGGTATGTATAGTTGAAAAAGAATCTTATTGTAGCCATGGGGACTTCTGTTTTTTTTTTTTTCCCTTTTTTTGTGTGAATTATAAATACCCAGTTTTGAGACAAAATATAATGAAAAGCATTTGGCAGCGAATATAAATGCGTAAATGTGATTTAACATCTTGAAGTGTAATTTAATTGATGAACGTAGCTTGCATCTGTGCTCAATGAATGCGGATCGGTTGCGCCTGTGAACAACCTTTGAAAGCACATTCATACGTATACATTCTCGTATCATATATGACATTCCTTTATAATTGTGTGGAAATGAAATGGTAATCTAATATCCTGCTGACTCGTTCAGTCATTTGGTACAGATGAATTTGGCAGCCATCCTCCATCAGATTTCGTTTATTCTCCTGAAGAAAAAAGAACTCCTCCTCTTCTTACTTTTTAACCTTTAGTACTGACATATTTTTTAAGTTAAGGAAGAGAAGCACTCACCATCCCTATAAATTGCACTGTTATTAAGTGCTGCATTGTTATTTACAACATCTGCTTCAGGCCTTCAAAATACCTATTGAAGGCTGACAGGAATTCCTGTTGGAAAATACTGAGTAACTTAAATGTACACAATTGAATAGGTAGGCTGTGCAATTCACTCACAGGAAAATAAGTACTCAGTGTAGCAATCTACGGCCTTCGCTATCTTTAGCCCGCTGACCAATATTGTTTACATTATCTGCCGGTGCTTTAAGGTCTGCTAGCTTAGCTAGCTGCTCATACAGTCAGATATTGTAGCACAGATAAAAATAGTTTTCACACCACCCACATTATATCTATTTAGGGCATCCTTGTAGTTATGTAGGCACAAATGCAGAAGGTGGAAAGATAATTGCACCGATAGTGCATGTCAGATCGAAAGAAGAAATTCTGAGTGGAGGCAAAAGTTTTCTTTGATCATGCACATCATGCACAAAAAAAAAAAAAAAAATCTTGCTGATAAGCATGCTTTGGAGATTGTTCATTGTATCATTTAAATGTTAATGGGCTTTTTATGGCAGAAACTTGAATTTATTATTGTGCAAATTAACTAATTTTCTATCTGCAGTGTCCTCGGAGCAGGCATGTTTAGCAGTGTGAGGATAATTGGATTTATTGTACTGTAAAAAAAAAGCTTTTTTCCATGCCAGGAAGATGACTGATGACAGTTCTTCAGAACGGTGGAAGTATTCAGAGAACATTAGTCAGGTCTCCAGGATTCCGTTTGCATCTTTGGAGCACGGTGTTGTCAGACAAGGTATCTGAGGGGCTTCCCAGGAAGTTGCAGCTGTAGGATAGAGGACGATGCATACATCACTTGAACAGCCGGTTTCATCAAAGTCACACCCATGCTTTTTCTTTTTTTTTTTTTTTTTTAAAGTACTGGGGCTCGTCGGGCCCATCCTCGGACAAGGGTGGGGAACAGACAGAACAGAAACAAAATTTAGCTGTTGTGATTGGACCATGGCTCACAAAGGTCATCCTATCATAAGTAAGCAACACCCTTGAGGCCAAACCATTATGAGGTAGCATCCCTCAGAGGGCAATTTTCAGATATGTTTGTTGCATTGTTTTTCCCTAACATCTTTTGAGTGAATATGTTTCTTTATCTAAATCACACAGCCCACTCAGTGAAAAGGCCCAGAAACAAACTAAAATTGTTAGCAGAAAGAAACATAGATGTGATACAGCCAGTGCCCATCTGAAACAACAGAGATTGTTGTCAGCATAACAGACTCATATTTACAGAGCCAAGCATGTCAGTTGCTCTGTTATTTTGTGGGTTATATTTATCACGCACATACAATAAAATAAATATGGGGGAAATATATGTATAATATATAGTTGGTGTATGTATAGAGTACACACACACACACACGCACGCACGCACACACACACACACACACACACACAGCACACACAGTCTTCTTCTAAACACTTCACTGAATTAAATGGATTCCTGCTGTCTTGCGTTGTCCTTGTAATTTTATATATATGTTCGGGCTTTTGATGTATCGCCACCTCCTCCGCCTGTTTCCCCATCAGGCTAATGCTTATCAAACTCGTTCTGGATGTGTCCCAAATGCGTGGCTGCTTGTGCGTCACTGTGTTCTTGATTACATGTTCACAGAAGGCAGCTGCAGGCAGCTCTGAGCACAACATCTCCCTGCTAATAGTCCACTGAGAAATAAAGGTCTCCATACATCCACAGGAGCCTATTTCCTGTAATTATGCTGACAATGCTCTGTAGCCGGCCATAGAGGTGACTTGATTGATTCTCGGAAAAGCCTCAGTTTGCAGACTTTCTTTCTTTTAAATATGTGCACAGTGAAGAGTCCTCAGTCCGTCATTACAACCAACAATGAGTTGATTAACACTATTATAATCATTCTAGTTATTAATTAGAGCCTGACAAAAGCATTTTTTTGTCAGTTTTATGCATGTTTCTTAGTGATGTCTGTCTAAAGTGTATATCTGTGAATGGACAATTACCAAATTGCATTCTGGGAAAATAGAGCTATGTAGGATATTAACATTCAAATAGATTTGTAGGGGTCTAAGTCTTTGGTTCCCCTTTGTACTGTACTGTACTGTACACCTTCTTTGCCTTCCTCTTCATTTTTAACTCACTCATTTCAAACTGAAAACATAGTTGCTAGGAAACCTTCATAACAGTAAAACTGAATCATTGAACACAACATTTTTTTATGTGTGAATGTTTCTGTGCTGGGGTCCTTTGGCCAAACAACAAGTAGCAGAATTCTAAACCAAAGTAATGACCTGGATTTTAGTTATAAAAAAAAAAAACATGGTGACCAGCTTCATTTAATTCTATGCGTTATGAATTAGCTTTTTTTATCTTTCAACAAAATATAGGCCTCATACTCCTCACTATCATTTGCAAAACATTGATATCAAACTCTTGAGCCATTACAGAATTAGATTTTCGACCTGCTGATCATAGATTTCATGGTTCAGTATCCAGAAATTTGCAATGTCACACTTACAAGCACTGGAATACATTAATTTGGATATTATACCGTGTTGAATGAGAAAAGAGACATAAATTATCCAGTAATTTACCTCATTATATACTCCGTGTTTATGTGTTTATTTAATATTGCATTTAGACATGCTCTACACACCGTACTGAAAGACTAATCGTCTATAGCGATGCTCAAGCTAGGTTAGCATTGTGTTAAAATACCATGCCATCGCTCATTGTCAAATGTGACATCAAATTCAAAAGAAATGAAAGGTCCTTGACTGTAAGTAGTGTAACTTCCCCAGTGACATCAGTGTCAAGGCACGTCCCCCTAAAAGGGGTCAGCCTGTCAATGCTTGGCCTACCACAGTCTATTTTACACAAGGACTCTGATTGGCTATTGCCCTGTCAGGCACATGCGTCTGGAAAATTGGTAAGAAAGGCAGCGGAGGGAAAACATGGCAGTGGCGGGCCACACTGAACAGAAAACAAAGCTGTAATGGTATCATCAAAGGTAGCAGACACTTATAGGGCAATAACCAATCAGACTCTTTGTTTTGTGTATTTCCTCCTGGCAGATTGCTGCACCGTCTAGCTAGTTTTCTCTTACTCTTTGTCTTCTTTTCTCCTATGTCCAAGCTACCCTACGGTAGCTGTTGTGTCATTCTGCAATGAAACACGCCTTTTAAGCAGCTGACTAAAGGCAAAAAGTACCAAAATCAGTACACAGTTGCATTTTCATAACATAAACCATGTGAAACACCTCTGGTCAGTTTGATCAGGTTTTACTAAACACCACTCCGACTGACACAAATGACCTGTTTGTCATTCCAACTGCCTAAACATTTGCATCACATGGAGTCTGTCAAAAAGAAAATACAGCTTGATATACAGAGCATATAAGAAACTGAGATATCTCTTTGCTGCCATTGGGTTGAGCCAATGTGAGAATTCAAGCATTCTAATAGTAATAGCAATACCAAACTTAATGATACATAATGTATGCATAAAGCCTTATGTCAGCTCCTCTGAAGCATAGATTGGCCACTTCAATGAGGCTATGACATTAATTTAGGGAATGAAGAAGCAGATGCTGCCATAGGTCCCCAGGGTGTAAACACTGGATTTCATCGTCCTACACTGGCAGATACTACCATAGCTCTCTTTAATCCAAAGCAAATACTAACAAACACACACACGCACACACACACACACACACACACACACACACACACACACACGCACACATACAGTATATATGTGTGCGAACGTGTGTTTGTGTGCTGCAACCTTTACTCGATAGTATCACAGCTCTAGGAGTTTCAATTTGAAATAACCAATAAAAAAAGGACAGCCATACATGTGTGTTTGTTTTTTGTCCAGGAACAGAAAGCAGACAGAGCACACCTCCCCTTCTCCACTCTACAGTATGAAATAAAGAGACAAAGATATTAAGACACCATACAAAAAGTCTGCAGAGTGACTGACTGTAGGTTTGTGGGATCAAAACCAATCACTGTGTAAGTATATTTATGGATTTTATTCATTTTTTTCCTGATCAGTTTTCATGCTTTAATCAGGCCTGCAGAAATGGTTAATGCACTGGGCACTGTGCTAATCATCACATCAACACCACTATGTTTTTGTGATGCACATTTACACATGCATGCACAATACTCAATGATAGAGGTATGACAGGACATCGTATATTCACACAAGTGCATAACAAGAATCAGTATTTGCACTGGGACTTGATGTTCACTACATATGGTGAATTATGTTGCACCTAGGTTGGAAGATAACTGTCAAACACATAACAGTATCAGATTTTATATTGACATCCAGCTACATTCACATTTAAATCTTCAACAGTAAAGTAAAGCCAACTGCTCATACATTCTGAGAGACCAACCCTTAGCACCCTTTGACGCGACTGAACGCTGACTGCGTCGGGCTAAAACTCTCTCCGAACATGAATGGAGTCCAAGGCCGCTTGAAACACTGACTTCTGAACTGAGCCATTCATCGGGGGGATGTCAACTCCAATTTCCTCGCTTTGATGGATGGCCTCACTGATATTCCTCTCGACACCGAAACCCTCCAGTCAAACTCCTTCTGCTGTCATAATGCATTTATTTTATTTTTTCATCACTGGTGTCATTTTATTCTGGCTTATTAAAAATATATAAATAAATTTTTAAAAATGAACCGGAATGAAGTACTGTTAAAGACCATCTGCTAAGGGAGTCAACAGCCTTATGCAGCTCAACAGCACATTGCTCTTAAGTGCATTAGCAAACAATTAAATACCAAGCGCCTCTGATTCCAACTGCACATGCTGCCTTTGTTTTCATTTGAAGGAATGCCAGGTAAATGTAAATATTTCTCATCAACCCTCCTCCAGACTCACCGGGTGTCAGATGTAACACTTGCTATGCTGTTCTTTTCTCTGTCGAATCAAGCGATATAATATGTAGATGTTTATTACCTCTACAATTGTAAAATCAGTTATCAAATTGGAATATAAATAAAAAACAAAATATTCACTGCGTTTGCATATAGTTTGAAGTATATTATCATACACTGTATATATTTAAGTGTATTAACATTATCAATGATAAAAATATTAATTCCATCTATATACCAGTTTTACATATATTAAACATAACATTGACTCACATTTTGAAAGAGGTATTTTACCATATATTGACATACTTCATTTCCCCATGAGGCTGAGCATTGACTTCCAACTGGATCTGTGCTCTGTGCCTGAAGAGTCATTCCTAAATCAGGCTTAAAACTCAGGCTGACTGATAACAAAAGACAAGGCTACAAGGCCGCTTCCAACACAGCTTAGGAGAAACTCCAAATCAGACGATCAGGTGTTTCACCTAAACAGCTCCTGATTGGGTGAAACACACGTGAGGCATTGAAGAGGAGCCAATGGCAACGCATGACAACACAGCATGCACATCAGGATGTGCTCAAAGAGATCTCCCTGTCTCACCATTTGAGAATTCACCATTGTATATAAATACACCTGTCTTCAGGTGATTTTGAACATAGGTAGATGTTGAACTACCAAGCAATGTCCCGTGGATTTGGGAAGAATCTTTCGAAATATGACAATCCACTCAGCAAAACTCATTTGCTCAGCCAGGCTCCATCTCAGAGGCCTTATGCAACACCCCTTTCTCTTCACATCAAATGCAAATATCTGCTTTGTTTAAAGACAGTATTTAATTTCTCTGAGTTGAAAATATGTGTCTGATTTTTGTAAATCGAATTTAATTAATTAATTTATTTTCTACATCTATCTCCTGCCTTTCTCACACAAGCATTTTTTTCTCCTGTCTTCTTCCTGACCTTGGCCAGCCCCCGATGCTATCTCAAATAGCGATGGTCTCACATTGCAGGATTATCGAGAAATCCTGTACCCTGGAAACGGCGGTGCCGGCTACCTTTCTGAATCCCTGTGTACTCGCGCTGAATGGCTGAAGGAGATAAAAAAGGACAACAGGTAGGTGGCTTGGGCGTAATTCCGCAATATCCCTGTGTACACCTGAACGGTTGGTAGTGAGGGCCCGCTGTACTGTGTACCTGCACACCCCCCCCCGTTTGGCTTCTCTCGTTTCCACTCAGCTGTGCCGACGCCTTGTTAAAAGCGCGCTTAAAGGCTTTCCAGAGATCTCTCCTTTCAGCCGAATGGCACCTCGAAGAGGGTCGGCCCTCCCGGAGCTGGCTGCAAGACCAGAATTTAAGCGCAAATTCCAGCTCTCAGTTCTGCCCCTCATTCTCAACTTTGTGTGACTGTTTCCAACAAAACTTATATTTGTTTCCTGCTATTTGTTTCATTCATTCATTTCATCTCCATCATTCAGCAGACACTCTTATCTGGAGCAGCTTATGTTCACTTTTATTTATTTATATATGATGACATATCATGCAGGCAGAGGCATGCATAAGTTCATCAATTCAGAGTTGAGGACAAAATGTATTGAAGTTCGATTGAGTTAGGGCTTAACACTGTAAATTCAAAGGGATGTCAGGGGATTGTCATTTGCTATAATTTACTTCAGCTTTTAAGATGGCATCAGGCAGTGTGCCCAGGAATGAATGAATCCAAGTAAATTAATGCTGCCTGATAGTCAATAAAGTAAGACTGTCAATGTAACATTTAACATGTTGGGACAAAAGAGAAACGTCACTGTCTGGAACGAAGCATTACCGGATTACATTAAGCACAGTTATTAATTATGTTAGTCGTCGGTATTAAAACCCCCCGCAGTCTATCCAATGTGGTCATCTGTCCTTAACGTCAGGTTATGAACTTGTGACAATCTTTGCACATTGTCATGAGTTTGGCGACTGTGGAAATCAACAGGAAATTGTGCGTGAATACAAAAAAAAATTGAAATGCTTGTTTATAGTCAGCGCTCAAAGTTGAAAACAGAAGGAACACAGTGGTCCGACTGAATTCCCTTTGTACCCAGCGAAGGTCCCTTGGGTTCCGGCACTGTTGAGATTAGAATTATTTTAACTCAGCACAGATACAGTGTAAAACTCTTCCTTTTTTATCTGCCCTCCTGCATTTTTCTCTTTTCTTTCCTCAGTCAATTCAGCGGCATTTGCATTCCCATCATTGCAAAGTGACAGAGGATGGGTAATCTGCAGGTCAAGTCAGCCCCCTATTATTTATTTATTATTGTTTTTTTTTTTTTTTTTTTTTTGCACAGCTCTTTGAAGAGATAAGACTTCCTAATTGCATTTGCATAACAGAGGAGCCAGACTTCTGTTCTGGACCACATGCCACGGTGCCTTGAAGTGAATATATTATTAAGTCAATAAATACGTTGATATTATGGTCGGAGATGTACTTCAGCCATCTGCTCATTGGATGAATGTGTGGAACAAGGAGTGTGTGTGTGTGTGTGTCTGTCTGTCTGTGTGGCGAGGGGTGGATTGATTATAAAGCATATTAACCCTTTGAAGCATCAGTTTTGTCTTTCTTCCCCTATTTTTTTACTTTTTATCATAAAATGGCAGGTGTTTTTTTTTTTTTTTTTTTCTCTGACCCTTCAAAGAGCTGAGATCATTTTGTCATGCCTGTTATGTAACCATAAGCTTAGTGCACTTGTTAGAAACAGAAAAAATACATTCCCCTTTTGTGAATAGAAATGATTTCTGTAATGCATTTCTGAAACTAGATGTCTCAGCTCAAAAATGACGGCAACTATTGCTTCAGAATATAAGGTTATACATGAGAAGTGACAGGAGAAATTGGGGAACTTCAAAACACAAGAAAAAACACAGAACACTGGAAACAACAACAGAAAATACTGAAAAATCTTAAGATTATAAGGGAATTATAGGTCCTTTATATAATGTAATATTAAAAAGGAAATGCAAACAAATAAATAATGGAGATGAGACATAAAAATGTTATGATTTCTCAATACACTCACTAAGAATTAGGGAGAAAATAGCCTAAGGTCTTCTCCAGAATTTCTGAGAATGCCCAGTGGCCAAGAAGTAGGGATCCTGCCATCCAGAGGAAGCCAGGGACGAAAACACAACTACATCCTTCATTCTGCAGGGGGTTGCATTAAAAAAAGGGATCCCCCTTTGTGAAATATGGATTTTTATTTCTCTTTTATTTCTCTTATTAATGAAATTGCATTAAACTCTCACATCTCATCCCTAGCCCAGCTCAGTCTTACTCACTGTTGTAAAGTTGAAAATGAAGGAGTCTGATAATTAAAGCTGGTTAACCCATTAAATGATTGATCGCTACATTTAAGGCTCTTTCATTTTTAATCATTTACCAAATGATGTATTAAATAGCGACCCGCAAAGAGTAAGACATGCATTAAATAAGGTGTCAGGGGGGAGGCCGCTGATTCCTAAATGATATTCATGTGTTGTCGACTCTCCCCTTAGCTGGAAAAAAAGTGGGCCGAGACGCATTAGCTGTTAGGGTGGTGCCCAGCACAGCGCTAAACAATTCAGGTGCTTCTCTGGAGTTCGCAAATAACCTCCGGTCGCCGCGGCTCAGTTTGTGAGAGCGGTAAGGAGTGCAAATCAGTGTCTTCCCTGTTTATTTTTTTTTAAGTTTACATTTACTGGCAGCGGAGTGCTGCAAAAGCATGCTATTTTTTCAGTGCTACAAATGGAGGGCCTTTTGCTTTGCTTTTTAGAGCAGCAAGTGTCAATTAAAAGTTAATGGCGTACAACAGTGTGGGCTGTAGTCAGGAACAGTGCATTAAAATTACATATGCCGGGGCGTATGCAAAACAAGGAATGGGTGAGTATGTGCTGTCTATTTTTTGTATGCTAAGAGAGAGGCTCAGCTCGACCCCTCTCATTCCCCATCCAGAACTTTGCCATATCGTCATTCATTCTCTGTCCATTGAATACAAAGGAACAGACATTTTAAATGATTCCATCATGAAATGAAAATTCAGGGCATTTTGATGGACACTGAACAGACCTGCATCTGGAGCACTGGGAGAATTGTTTGTAAGTCTTTTAAAGCCAGACACATAAAATTTGACAAGACTGGTCCAGTTTTTTAATTAAGTATTTTCCATTGCTACTAAACATCATAGCATGGAACATTACACAGTGAAACATGCAAGTTTGAATAGGCAAAGAGCTGAATTTGACCCTCAATCAGAAAACAAATTTGAATCTGTTGATATGAGTCTTAATAAGGAAAAAGGTGAATGATTGTGGATTTTGGGTGATAAATTATCTCACACTCTGACTGCAACTATAACTAGTGAGGGCCAGGCAGGTACAGTAGGTTGCTTTCAGGCATTGGAAAAGGATATCCCCGTTGCATCTTTTCAAACTGACAACTCAATTAACTTGTACATATGTGCTTTTCATCTGTCTGTATGAGCCAACTGTGGGCCTAAGCATTTTATTGAAATATATTATCACAAAGTGCATTCATGAAGTGTTGTAATCTGGGGTTTGTGCTGCTCCAGAGACATAAAAGCAGAGGAAACATTATGAGTGCTTTCACAAATCAGTCTTACAAGGTGAATAAGTTAATATTCCCATTGTTTTTGTGATTAAATTTTCATGAAATGAGGCTCAATTATCGTTAGGAGGCTTCTCGTCCCATTATCCATCGAAATGTGTACATAAAAGCCATAATATCCAAAGATCATGTCACTGACTGGTATAAAAATAAACAACACTTGGCAGAGTTTGCATTGTCCGGTGTTGCACGGAACATTTATTGCATCAATTTTCCAGGAAGAAGAAGTTTTTTCAGAATGACGAATGCAATGGAGTCTCATTGAACAGAGCGCGTTGCCACAGGCTACCAAAAGTCACGACTGCGATCCTGAGCGGTGAGTGCGTTCAGCAGACAGACCTGCTTTACTGACGTAGGAGCCCATTGGCTGAGTTGTCTCAGATGACCACCGCGGCTTCCAGTCTCAGCTGCAAAAGTCAGTCCAGCACCACACGCTCGGGGCATGCGGATCTCCAGCATGCCAGTATCGTTAAATAATGCATCCCCTCCCACCCTCCTTCCCTTCCTCAGGAGCCGAGCCTAATGGGGGCGTGGCTTCAACAATCCATTAATCTGGGGAGGTGTTTAGTTATAGTGGGTGGCTTTTGGTCCGGCAGGCAGAGCACAGATCAAACCCACTTGGGCTGTCACCACCACCCATCAGCTTTTAAGACCCCAGACATAGCGCATCATCTCTTCAAAGACTCCTTGATGGGGATTCGTCCATCCACGAGGTTTTTAAGCAGCTTGAGGAAGGAAGGCCAACTGCCTAAGGATGCTTTTTTCCCATCAACTCTGAGTCATAGAGATTTGGTGGAGCTGGCCTCTTGACTGAAATGTACAAAGCAAGGAAAATCGGGAGGATAAATCTTTCAAGGGTCTGAGACAGGAAGTCAGTTTGGTCATGCGCAGATCACTGTACGGGCGAGTACGCGAGGAAAGTTCGGATTGCTGCGTTTCGTCATCCTCGTTCCTCGTTTTCTCCTCAGATGTTCCGATGGATATCGAACCCGCGGAGACGGGCAGGAAGTTTAAATGCGCCTTTGTGAGCCGTCATTGAGACGTTGGATGCGCCGAGGTAATGGGACCCGTGGAGATGGCAGCTGTGCATTTGCGCATACCCCCGTGAGCCTGAAAAGACGGCGCACAAAACACGTCTTTGTCGCGCCCGCGAAATAAATGCCGGGTTCCTCCATCCGTTCACTCGATTTCACCGCTCCCTCCATCTTCTTTTCCTTTCAGTATGCACCGATATAATTTTCTATGACTCATCACAAGGCCAAAATGAAGTGAATGAACAAATAAATAATAAATAAGTAAATAAATTCATGAATCATACAGATATGCAGATGCGGATGGGGGATATTGAGGCCTATTCAAATTCATCTAAAAGCATCACTTTGTTTCGTGGAATAATGGAGCGGCACTGCCGAAGTCGCTTCATAAAACACAACATTGTTCTGTTGAATGTGTCGAGAGAGATTATACCATACTTTTTCATTAAATAATAACTCATCCTCACATTTACACACCTTTGATTGATATGTTGTACATTGTTCCTCTAGTGCTTTGTGTAATTTTTCATTTAGTTTGTAGTGTTTGAGTTATCCTCAGTTGTTAGCTGATATGTAAACACCGCTGAAAAAAACACAGTGGTGCGTTGTAGCATGGGTTTATGCAGCATCATTTGTTCTCCCATTGTTTGCACCTTTTAAAAAGTGAATTACCATATGAATGCTATTTCCTTTCTGTGTTTATAATGTGGCCCTTGGGCTGTTTCTTTTCATAAAAAAATTAACTCAACCAAGTGAGAATTACACAGTGAGCGCTGCAGTCTATTGGTACTGCAGCTACAAATCCATCCCTTTCCTTTTTGAAGTCAGATAGATTTACTG
This sequence comes from Megalops atlanticus, assembly GCA_019176425.1. Lineage (NCBI taxonomy): Eukaryota > Metazoa > Chordata > Actinopteri > Elopiformes > Megalopidae > Megalops > Megalops atlanticus. Next base: position 9,154,339 of record CM032891.1, read on the forward strand.
ATTTTTTTTTTTTTTTTCTGTTTTTGTTTTCTTCTACTCTATCCCCTTATGCTTTCTTCACCCATCTTGCCTGCTCCTGTCTCTACAGTATTCTTGATGGTTAATACTTTATAATTCAGTATCAAGTTATCAAGTAAATTATTAATTATTAGGAACATTTCTTAATATGTTCTTACAACACCTCAGATTAGGTTGTAGCAATTCTGCAAAATGGTGCAAACACATTATTATACAGGTGTATCACACATGTATCATAATAGGTTTCTTCCTACCCTCAGTCACATTAGCATCTTCCTCTTACACACCTGTTCACACTTCATTTCCCAGATTTTCAAGCAGTCCTGAACATACCTAACCTCAAATCTGATCACTCCAATATGAAATGAGTTCTGATATAGTTCCCTGGTGGTCTTTTAGGTCATTGCCAGGGACAGTACATATGGCAGTAAGAGGAAACTTGCTTTTATGAATCATGGTTTGGGAAACCCTCCCCCCACCACACTGCTGCATTCTCATTCATTATTAGTTATCTTGTTTGAATCTCGCCCTTATTTCAGGAGTCTATCAAATTATTTTAGTACAACTTTTCAAGCAAATATAATATATATATATATATATTGTATAGATTTTTTCATGAATCACAGAATGGTCTCATAGTCATCTGTATCTAACTTTCTGAAAGCAAAGGGTAACTCAAACATGAGGCGATCTGAGTAATTGCTGGAGGCTGGGAGCTGCGCCTGAGCTTTTTTCTCAGATGTTTATTAAAATGTGATGGAGGAGAAGAGGAGTCACTCTTCCAGGTCCAAGGGGGAGTGTTGCAGCTGCAGCGGGGAGAGTGTGAGAAACCTGCTGAATTTGGTCAGGGTTGCTCAAGGGGGTCGCGGAAAGGATTGTGGGCCCACCCGCCCGTGCCTGGTACAAGCGGGCGTATAAGGTCTCACGCACTGGAGCAGTGTAATGAACTTTTGCTGGCGCCGGGTCTTTGCTGTCTGATTGTGTGGGGGCAATAACACTGGCAGAAACACAGCCAGGCTCCGTTCCTGTGCGTGTGGTCCGCGGGGCGGCTGGGGGGGCGTCACTCGTCTTACTGCGGTCCGGGGGCTTAGCGAAAGTAAATGAGCGAAAATCCACTGCTCTGCTGAGGTAAATAACATTACAGAAGATGACTCACATGATAGTGTTTTTAGCCCGTTGGGAATTGCAATCATTTCTTCCAGTAATCCTATTTATACATTGAAAACATGAAAGAAATGGAAATTAACTGGAAATGGAAATGGTTAATGCTGTTTAAAATGTTTAAGTAGTTTAGTGTAGTTTTTTTTAATGCTGGAGAATCTAAGGTTTAAATAATGGATTTTGGATATAAAAAGAAAAAAAGAAAAACCAGGCTTCGCATCAGACGCTTGAAAACACACTGTGGACATTGTGTATGGACACAATGTGGTCCATTTCATGTTATCAGGAATACACATTCATGATCCTGACCCTGTGTCTATGTGCATGTCTATGTATCCATCTACCGCATGTGCATTTCTGTTTGTCTGTGTATATCATGTGTGTTTATACATGAGAGATAGACAGAAAGAGAAAGATACATAGAGACGGGTGTACAGACACGCACATACACACACAGACTACTTGAACATACATTGCTTTGTTTTTCGGGGTAGGCAGCAAGAATGCAGAATGCTTCACGGGGCACGAGGTCTCCTCTGTGTTTTTTTTTTCGGCAAATCAAAATTCGCCACGTTACAACAAAGCGGAGGAAGGCGAGTAGGTGGGATCAATACGTAATGGCCCGCTTCCTGGCTTGGGGAAATAGAGCTGACCCACTCCCTGCCTCTGTGATGAAGCAGGCCCGCGCCGGCGCTCACGGTGTCAAGGAACTGATTATAAATAATAGACTTGCGGCGGGCCAGTGGCCAGTGAAATATTGGACAGAGCTGACACTGTGAGAGACAGCTTGTGTTACAGTCATGGGGCTAAAAAGTGATGGATGTCACGCCCCCTCCCGCTCGTAAGGAATGGGCGATCCACCGTCATCAATCACCCTGAAATACGAAAATAAATAAATAAATAAATCAGAGTAAGATGTGTCTGGATGTGGCCGGGGTGAGCCGAATTACCGGAGAAGTAAATCAAAAAAGCGGGGCCTCATTTTCCTGATTGGCTATCTGACAAGATAAAGGAGATGCCCAAGGAGGCGCCCGTTATCAGTCTTTCGGCAAATGAGCACAGAGGCGGGGGCATTCGAAATCAAGGAAGCCGGCCTGTCGTTTGTGACTCATGGGGTGCGGGTTGGGGCGACTCGTAGTGTCGTAGTGGATGCACGTGGGGTCCGATTCCTTTTACGACAGTTCCGTTGTCAGTATGTTGCGTGTCAACCGGTGGCCCTCGTGTCGAACTGTATGTGCACTTCAGGTTGGCTGATGTTTCACATGAGGTCTGTGAGAAGTGGAATTTCACTCTGTCAAAGATACACACACGTGCAAACACACACATGCACACACACATACAAATACACACAGACACATGTGTTAATTAATGCCACAACACAAAAGTCAACTGCACCCTTGTATTTAAAGCATATTACAGCAGAAACCTTTTAAGAAGTTCACACATCTTGAATCGTACTAAACATGGGAATTACACCATTATACACTGTGAAGACACCAGTAAATTTAGAATCCTTTTAGCCCCAGCATTATGGTAAAATCTGGCTATAATAGTTTTGCACAATAATTCCTCATTCAAACTAAGGAACTCCATCTCGTGTCTGAAATCAAGTGTCAGACGTCAGAACTATATGGAGTAACTTCTATTGCCTATATTTTAATGTCTCAAGTGTGAAAGCTTTTACTGTCATTTTCAATCTGTAAAGTGGTTGAAAGTATATAATGTATTATTAGCTAATTATGAGCAATTGACATTCAGAACAGGTTTGAACCAAAGCAATTGCATTGCATAATGATAGAGGTACTGGACTCACAAAGAGAATATTATGAGGCCCAATATGTATTAAACACTATATAATGAAGGAATCAGGACCCTTTTAACTTTTCAATGGAAGCAACTGAATATTAAGGCTCCATGAAAGAGCAAACATTGCTTTGATTTTTCGCTCTTTCTTCCTGTAATTAAGATTTATTACTAATGGGTTTTATGGCAAATAATAACCCTTTCCCTGGACACAGCCCACTAAAATATTGAAATGGGTAGACCACTGATCTTTACTGGCAATATTCCTTTAATGTGGGTAATGAAATCTATTAAAAGAATACCAAGTATGTATCTGAAATTTGGAGGGGGGGGTGAAGGGGTGGAGTGGGGTTAGGGGAGGCAATCAGTCTCAAAACTATGGTGTTCTGTTCTCTAATCTTTATAAACCCACATATATATGTACACACATCTTTTTTGGACACTATATTTTCTTTTAATTTTTGTGACTACTGCATGCATGTATTATTGTAGTTATTCATAACCCCAACCCCCAGTCATGAGACAGAGCGGAGATGAAATTAATGTCAATGAGATATTTCACATGAACATGGTTACCATTTACTATGCACTGGCCAGAGGTAACTGCTCATATTCCAAATATTATCTGTAAAATAGTATATGTTATTGGCCAGGAAGTCGCAAGTTTAGCCTTCCCAATGAATTGCTCGAGTTTATGGCTGAGAGATGTGGCCGCCCTCGAAAAGTTTCCCAACTCAGTTCCAAACGCAGTTCTGTGCGATGAATTGATTAATTGCACGTTAAGGACAATCGAGTGTCTCTCCAGAGTAAAAAGCTTCCCCTTTAAAAGGGTGGTTTTAGTGCCATTTAAATTCCGGGCCTGTCACACAGACTGAGAGGCCAGGGAACTGGAGTGCTGAGAGGTTTTTGAGTGGAGGGAAAAAAATGACACCACCTGCTACAATTATCTCGTACATTAGAAGATTCCAGAACTAGTCCAGAGTAGATGGGATGGTGTTTGTGAAGGTGATTTGCATGCTTGCTTTGTTTTTTTTTTTTTTTTTTTTTTCTTTAACTACTCTGGCAGAATATCAATACACTGAGAGACACAGAAAGAGACACACATACACACACACACACACACACACACACACAAACACACACACACACTTTTACTTTATTTCGTTTTTTACTTTTTTGTTGAACAGTTTTAAGTACATCTAATTTGCATAATATATAACATTTAACAATAAAACTTTTTTTGTCATACACTACATGCATCGGTTGTTCTGAATTACTTTTGGCTTCTTCTTACCCCATAATGCCTTGCAGTGAATAAACAACACAGTGCTCTCCAGTTGCAATGCCACTGTGCTCTCTTGCTTCTGACTGCACGCACGATAAGGAGGCTGGAATTTTCGACTCGGGAGGTGGGAAAAAGAAAGACAGAGAAAGGGCACTGAGTTAAGAGGTGGGGGGAGAAAAAAGGCGGGGTCAAGTTACCTCTGCTTTGTATCAGTGAGTTCAGTACTGAAAGAGAATCCACTCACTCATTAACCAACCCCAACTGCCATCTGCCGAGCCTGAACAGGGAAGCTCTGTTCCGGAGGCTTCCGTGCATTTCTTACTTCTCCGCGCAAGGAGAGAGCTCCTTTCAGGATACCTAAGCTTAACAAAGATATTATTGTGAGCGGCCAGCCGCCTTCTCACAACCCATTTGTTTTGCTAGATTTTTTTTCTCTCTCTCCCTCCCTTTTCTCTCTCACTCCCTCTCTCTCATAAGAACACCACGCTCACAGTCAAGAGTTCTGGTCTCTCACAATGACGCTCTCCCGACGAGCATTTTGGTTTAATTAGTCATTAGCAAACTTAGTTTTCCATTAATGGTGTGGATCAGAATTGAGATTAATCACCCTTCATAGGAAAACATGACATTCAATGTTGAAGAATGGCTTAGGATCCAGTCGCAGAGAAATGCCACGCCACTGTGCACTTATGCAGTACTTAATAACCTGGGGGGACAATTAATAAACAGCAATTAATATCACTTATTTATTACAGTGCTGACTGTGTTTACGTTTCATCTGTACAAAGTTGTTGTGGCTGAACAAATGAAAGTTAAAACTGTGTTGAGTAACTGCTGTAAAATAACTTAAATAATAGCCATTAATTACTTAATCCCATTAATTACAAATGCAGTCATGAGTGACATATGCAAAATATGGCCAATAAATAACTTTGAATCAAATAGAACTTTTAAAATTGCATTTACAACGAGATGCCTGAGTGCGATATGGGCCTTTCATCTACTTGCATATTCATATGCTAAATACTTACCTAATTAAATTATGTATATGCCCAGCAGTTGACCCCATTCAGGGTAACTCACAGAGCTTACATTTTACAAGCTGTCAATGTATAGAGCGTAATAATTACCGAGGCAAATGAGGTGCCTATTTTAGGGGTCCAACAAGGAGATTCTCCTCAGACCACCCATGCCAGGATTCAAGCAGGCAACCCTCTGGCTACTATGTTCTGATGTATAGTTCCAGACCCACAACAGCACATGACCAACCATGCATGAACATACAAACAAGAAATCCACCATCTGCTCAGATATGCATATTAGCCAAAGACAATGGATGTTTTTTTTTTTTTGGCCTCTGGATAAAGTACAGAAAAAGTGTACAATAACAAAAAGGTTGTATATAACATAAAGGGTATTATGTATTACATCAGACAGGTTATATATAACATAAATTGTATTACATATTACACCAGGCAGGGTCTGGTCTAGAATATGTATAGACTATAAGTGGCATTCACAAATGTTTCCTGAAGGTTTCATAAATATTTGTGGAAGAAGTGGCAGACAGAGTTTCAGGAAAAGTGGCAAGCAGTTACTGTGCCTGACTGGGGTGGGCACATTAGCAGAAGGGGCACATTGAAAACAGAGGGGCAAAGTGGCAGGCGATGTGTTTTTGACAGTGGCACGCAGCAGCTGGTCTGTAGGTTTTAGCAATGTTCCCCACAAACAAACCTCAGCTTCAGCTGTACCCGAGATGCACTCAACTGGCCTGAACAGCCAGTTGGCCCTGAGACTAGGAAACTGAAGCAGAAACAAAGATCGGTAATCTGTGTAAAACACCATTGCGAGAAAGTTTCTTTTCAGTGACTATTTCAAGCCGGGTAGCTAGCAACAGTCTTGCTCCAGCATCTTTGATAGTTCACTCAAGAAAATCCACAAGCTTCAGTGGTGTTAGCATGCTACCAACATCATCTGCCCGTGACATTTTTTTTCATGGCCCCTCTATGAAAGCAATAACAAAAGCCCAAGCACCAGAATTTTTTCTTTGTCCACCACACGATGTTGAGGAAGTCTTTCATTTACATACAAACAAATGTGTGACAGGCAGGTTGTAGACGGCACCAGGAAAGTCCAGCGATAAGCGTGCACTGGGGTCACTAGCACCTCAGTAGCAGGCGAGCCTCTGTCAGCTGAAATGCAAACCGCCACGCTGGGTTACATTACCACAGTGTGTGCGCTGCGTACCCGGGTCAGTGTTCGAACAGAAGGTGAACAGTGCGGCAGGCCCATGTGTTCTTATCGGTGGTCTGGCGTGGCTGGCCAGGTGTCATGAAGAGAGGTAAGCAGAACTGCAGCACGGATGTGGCGAACTGTGGAGGCGATCAGCCAGCCTGGTGTTCTTGAATGGTTACAGGGAGAGGGAGAGAAAAGCTGTAATTCAAAGCTGCAATTGAACCAACTGCACTATATGGCAGTGAAGTTTGGGGTCCACTTACAAAGCAAGATTTTGCTCAATGGGACAAACACCCAACTGAAACCCTGCATGCAGAGTTCTGTAAAAACATCCTCCATGTACAGAGGAAAACACCGAACAATGCATGCAGGGCAGAATTAGGCCAATATCCATTACTCATTAACATTCAAAAAAGAGCCATTAAATTTTGGCAACAACTAAAAAACAGCGACCCCCACTCATACCATTACAAATTCCTGCAATGCCAAGAGCTGAGCAAAGAAAAGAGCCTCCTCAGCCAGCTGGTCCTGAGGCTGAGCTCAACATTAACCCCAACTAATACCTTGCAGCCTCAGGGCAGCTCCACTCCAACAGAACCAGTCAGAGTCAACCAAATTATAACACAACAAAAACAAAATTATATTTCCCATTGGAAAATTCAAACAAAAAAATCAAAGCAAATTAGCATGCTATCTGGCCCTAAAATGTGAATACACTGTGGCAGACTATTTGACTACAGTGAAAAATGACAAAAACAGAAAAACACTGACGAAGTACAGACTCAATGAGCACAGCCTTGCCATCGAGACCGGTCGACACAGGCAGACTTGGCTGGCCAAAGAGGAGAGGCTATGCTCACACTGCAACAGCAGGTCGAGACAGCTGCATTTTCTCACAGAATGTGAGAAATACAAACTAATTCGAGAAACCTATTTTCCAAAATTCCAATTACAATACCCAAACTTCCCAACCCTGCCCGAAACATAGATATTACAAATCCTTCTTGGAGAGAAAGGGTATTGTGTAAATTTGGCCGCAAAATACGTGACTACCTGCCACAGGATGAGAGACAACAGTGACTCTTCATTGTAATTTTAAACAGAATATAGTTCACTAGACATAGTTCATAATATGTTCCACTGTACTGTTATTAGTAATGTTTTTTTTTTTTTTTGTATTGTCATCTGTTATTTTTATGACTGATTGTTCTTATTACGCTTTGGCAATATGTATTTTAAAATATGTCATGCCAATAAAGCATTTTGAATTGAATTGAATTGAATTGAGAGAGAGAGAGAGAGAGAGAGAGAGGCAGGAGAGGTGGCAGGCACTGGCTGGCCTCGGCTTTAGGGCACGTCCGGGTGCATTGGCGTGAGAGGTGTCAAGCAGTGGCTGTCCTGAACTGTGGCAGGAGAGGTGCCTATGAATAATATATACCAACACAGAGAAGCAGGAGGGTGTCTATTAATAATACATTCCAACACAGAGTATGCAGCTGCACAGCTCAACACAGGCCTTTGTAGAAAAAAAAAAAAATTATTAAAATTAAAACAAACGCCATACAGCAGAGCTTAGGTTTTGTGTAAAAAAATGGCATGATACTCGACACTAATTTGCAGTTAAGCCTAGCTGTAAAATTAGGCATCTCTTCTAAAATGATTTTAAATAGGCTACACAGAACTATGTCCCTTATGCATACATAGCAAGTTCAAGAAACCAACACCATCCATAAATGATTTGACATAAACTAAATATTTTGGCAATAACGGTGCCCAATAGTCAGGGTCAAACAGCAACAAATGGAGTTAAGACAGTTTTTTTTTTTTCCATTATTATTCAAATAGCATAGTGGGCAGTATTTAATTAAGTTAAGGGGAACAGTGTCCCCAAGCCATCTCCCTCAGTTTAAACCCTGGCAAAACCTTTACTCTTCAAATACCATAAATGGCCCCCTTATTAATCTCTTATGCTCTGAACTTTCTGGTAATTTAATGAACCACACAAGGATTTAGACAAACAGACAGATAAATAGATAGATAGACAGATAGATAGATTGTCAGGGCACAGGCACGGACTCAAACGCAGACCAGGCGTGTACAGGTTCCAAGGGGTTTAATTCAAATCACAGGGCAAGTTCGTGGTGGCAGTACAGGCAGGGTCAAAAAACCAGGAAGGCAGTCCGAGGCAGAAACAAACCAGGAGCAGGGATCAAAGACAGGAACAGGCTGGGTCAAAATTGGGTAGGCAGGCAGATCAGGTAACCAAGGCAGGACGGCAGGCAGGGACAAGGTAGGAAGTCAGGCAGAAATCAGTACGGGAACAATAACACGAGTAACAAGGTGGGACCGTAGCGGAGAAAACACTGAGACGAACTGGCAACAAGACAGAGACAAGCAGGGTGTATAAAGGGCTGGGCTGATGAGGAGATGGGATGCAGGTGAGCAGGCAGGCAGGTGGAGGCAATCAGGAAATCAGGCGGGCGGGGACAGGGCGGAGAGCGGGGCAGGGCTGGCACACATGGGAACTATAAACAAAAGCACATGGATGACACTGACAGACAGGGAGAAACACCAAAACAACCCCTAGGGGGTCGAAGTACTGACATAGATAGATAGATAGATAGATAGATAGATAGATAGACAGTCAGACAGACAAACAGAGCCACACAAACACTCTGTGCTACCAAAACTAACTAGTCCCATGACATTTGGTAGAATTGTGTGCGTGTGTGAGTGAGTGTGTGTGTGTGTGTGTGTGTGTGTGTGTGTGTGTGTGTGTGTGTGTGTGTGTGTGTGTGTGTGTGTGTGTGTCTTTGTGGTACCATGGTTTTTGGAAATTAATTCATTAGTTTTATACTATTCACTACAAGAAATGAATTTAACTTGAGTATATTTGCTTTTTATAGGTATCACCTTGACAAAAAATCCATGGGTAACCATGGGTATCCAGTTTCCTGCAGGAGAAAGCTCTCATTTAGCCAGTCGCCTGTGCTCGACCGCAGAGCAGCCGTTGCGTGTACTTGTTCCACGGCTCTTGAACCTGTGGAATCCAGCTGGCTCGGTCAAGTGGGGGCGGGCATCGCGGTAACATGACCAGGAGCTCATCAGTGCAGAAACGAGGGGTCAGACGGCCGGCTGAAACGCAACTCCCACTGTCACTTCCCTTTCGGCCAGACATCCTCGGTCTACGCCGAGAGCAGTTGTAACCTGCTTGTCCCTTAGCTTTTGTCTGAATGGACGTTGGGAGTTGGAGCGCTGGAAAACATTAGGAACCTAACGTGAAAATTATATAAAGCAGTATGAATCCCATGTTAAGCAGCACCAATACATTGAGGTGTGGGTACCTTTTTTAGTGTGGTGTCTCAGCACTGGAGGATGCACTGGGCAGTCAATGCAGTCTGTCAAATTTGTTAGACCTCCCATGAAAAGCCGTCTTTTGAACTTGGACAACAATAAACGACAACAGGCAGCTTATACTGTGAACTTCATTACTGCGTAATTGGAACCAGGGACCATGTTGTCATGAACTGATTACACAGCAACCCCACATTGTCAACGAAACCTCAGCATTTATTCCTTGATATTTACATCAGTCACGAGTGCGCAGAAATGTGAGCAAGTGGATAAAACATTTACCATAAAAATACAGTCATGCTGTATTTCTACAGCTTCAGTTAACAGACATAAGTTCATGTTCCTTTAAAAATGTCACATGGCACATAGGAAAGCACTGCTATTTATTTATCAGTTATTCAAAATGATTACTAAAAAAAAAAAAAAAAAAAAAACTATTGCTTTTTACATTTTACACGCCAAAAACTGTTCGTAAGTGCCCAGCTGGACGCAAAGTACATTTTTAAATAGCCGCAGACACAAGGCGATTCCAGTGGCGATTCCATTTGGCCTCTTTTTTTTAAGTATGAGCAATAAAACATCTTTGGAACATATCACAACAGAAAGGGTATTACAAGGAATAGTCTGATATCCAAAATATTCAAACTGAAGTACTCACAGTGAGTGCAGAAGTAAACAGTGCCACCTTATGCTAAAGCAGGAGCCTCTCGGCTTCTCTCTCCCTTTCCCTCCCTCCCTCCCTCCCTCGCTCGTCGTGCCTCTCCTCCAGATCGCCGACTCCCTCGCTTTCTGTGGCTGCTCAGCGCTATCGCAATCTCACAGCCAACCAGCATTTCCCCACAGCAGCCAAAATGGACTAACATCTGTAGCATTTATGAGCACTTACATAATGCACTATTCATGAGATCTGAACAGCATCTTTTCTTACATACAGGCAGGTTTTGTTTGGTTTGACTAGGAGGGGGGTGGTTGTCATAGAATATGTGATGCATAATACTACCCATAAACAGGACATCACAACAAAGTGAAATGCTTCTGATGTTTCTAAACATCAATGACCCATGTGCCCTACCCATGCACACATATACACACACGTGCATACTGTGCATGTCTTATATATGACATGTGTATTCTATGCTCCCAATAACATGCATGCAGTTGTTGGGTTGAACTATTTGAGTTGACTGCAATGAAAACACTGAATTTAGCCCTTGTAAAATTGTTTCACATACAAGAGACTTCAAATCCAACCGCAATAGTTAATCCTGCCACATACTTTTATTAATCTGAATGAAAACGATTGCGATTGCACCACAACAGAACAGCTGTAAAGGCCAAACTTTTGAATGCCAACACCTGTGATAATGCTTATTTTATAAGGAACAATATATTCTTCTAGAGAAGAAACGAGGCAGTGGGGATTTTATTGGCTGCAGTCTAGTTGCAGTTTCTTCCTGGGAGGTTTCTAAAGAAGTTATTTTCCAGCAATATTTCAAAAGTATTACTTCATAATTATTTGAATGAAAGGAAATTGTTATTTTGCACTTCTTTTTTTTTCCACTGTGACTGCTTCAGGGATCAGCGAGGTTTTATATAACCAATACAGTGCCAAAGTAAACTTTCCATCAGATTTGAATCAAGGCAGTTAATGTTAGTCCTTGCTTCTTCGTTCCCTCAGCAAAATGGTCAGTGCCAAAGACAGTATCCACAATGGCTAGTTACACTATATGGCCAAAAGTGTGTGGACACCCCTCCTAATTATTGAGTTCAGGTGTTTCAGCCACACCGATTGTTAACAGGTGTATAAAATCAAGCACATAGCCATGCAATCTCCATAGACAAACCTTGGGAGTAGAATGGGTCGTACTGGAGAGCTCAGTGACTTTAAATGTGGCACTGTCATAGGATGCCATCTTTGCCACAAGTCAGTTCACAAAATTTCTGCCCTGCTAGATCTGCCCCGGTCAACTGTAAGTGTTATTATTGTCAAGTGGAAGCATCTAGGAGCAACAACAGCTCAGCCATGAAGCGGTAGACCACGCAAACTTACAGAGCGGTGCCGCCGAGTGCTGAAGCGCGTAGCACGTAAAAACCGCCTATCCTCGTTTGAATCACTCACTACAGAGTTCCAAACTGTGTCTGGCTGCAACGTCAACACAAGAACTGTGCGTTGGGAGCTTCATGAAATGGGTTTCAATGGCCGAGCAGTTGAACACAAGCCCAGCATCACTATGCGCAATGCCAAGCGGCGGCTGGAGTGGTGCAAAGCACGCCGTCACTGGACTCTGGAGCAGTGGAAACGCGTTCTCTGGAGTGATGAATCACGCTTCACTATCTGACAGTCTGATGGACGAATCTGGGTTTGGCGGATGCCAGGAGAGTGTTAGCTACCGGAATGCACCGTGCCTACTGTAAAGTTTGGTAGAGGAGGGATAATGGTCTTGGGCTGTTTTTCAGGGTTAGGGCTAGGCCCCTTAGTTCCAGTGAAGGGTAACATGCTACAGCATACAAAGACATTTGTCAGTGCTCCAGCCCCCTAGCTGTTGTGTTTATGTTCTCCCCATCTGTCATTGTGTCCATTTACTTTTGTTTTTCCTTGTGTTCCAGCCCTGCCCCGCTCTCCGCCCTGTCTCCGCCCACCTGATCATCTCCACCTGACAACATTTTAGACAATTGTATGCTTCCAACTTTGTGGCAACAGTTTGGGGAAGGCCCTTTCCTGTTCCAGCATGACTATGCCCCTGTGCAACATCCATAAAGACATGGTTTGAGGAGTTTGGTGTGGAGGAACTCCAGTGACCTGCACAGAGCCCTGACCTCAACCCCATTGAACACCTTTGGGATGAATTAGAACGCTGATTGCGAGCTAGGCCTTCTCATCCAACATCAGTGCCTGACCTCACAAATTCTCTTTTGGCTGAATGGGCACAAATTCCACACAGGCACACCCCAAAATCTTGTGGAAAGCCTTCCCAGAAGAGTGGAGGCCGTTATAGCTGCGGGGGGGTGTGTGATGGTCAGGTGTCCACATAATAACTACATATAGTGTAGTTATTCTGTTCAATCAAGATGGCAGAATAAAATGACTTCTTAACATTCTTTTTGATTAATTGCTGGCTAGTTGAATGCAGCCTACAGAATAACTAGCTACAGTTTGGATAGTTAAATAATCTCTGAATTTCCTCCATATGGGAAATACGTCTCAAATATGGCTCCTCCATCTTTCATATTCTGCTTGTATCTTTTTTGTTTCTTTTTTTTTGCCAGCAGCATCCTTGCTTGCCACTACCATCTGCTGTTACTCTTGTTTGAGTTATTGACCTGCGTGTGATGATGATGTACTCTCATTTCTTGGATATCAAAAAACAATGTTGAGGTAGTGCAAAAACAAACAAGTCCACAAGTCGGGCCAATCAAAAAGTCCTTTACTTTTCACCCGCTGAGAAGCATTTGGCCATGAGGAAAATGTTCATTTTTTGGTCTAAATCTTCAGACTCTGGCAAACGCTGCGCATTACGCGTTTAATCTGTGTTGTCTTCACCATTTATCCAGATGTCTGTCACCAAAACTAACATGATTTGATGTGAGGCAAAGATTTGGGTCACTCAGAGATGCCACTGTGTGAGTGCATGCCATTTGACCTTTTAAGTATTTGGCAGGCGTCCAACCACAGTGTCAGCTGACGAACATTTCCTCCTTGGTCTGCATCCTCATGGCGAACATGTGATGGCCTTCTCTTTTGTGCAGTGTTTGAACTGAACCCTGATGTCTTGATTCACCAGAACCGAGAATCTTAAACTCATGCAGCCGCACAAAGAAGCTCTTGTAGTCAGCTGATCGCCGCGATGGAGTTCTTAGGGGTATAGATAATAAATAGCACGAGTCTCGCGAAACATATTGCACCACATTAAATCATGGCTTGCTAATTATCTAGTCATTACCGCTTAATGCATTTTTGTACAATAATATACGGGGGATGGCAGACCCCCCGCTCACATGGGGCGCATAGTGCAGGTCAATTCATTTTAGTTTTATGGAGCACCTGTTCATGGGAGATTTGTGTTTTGGCCGCTGATGATCTGGGACTAACCAGAGCCAGGAGACTTTGCAGGCACTGCGTAATGACCCTGGGAATGCTGGAATATGCATGACACACCCTCCTGACAGAATCAGTCCAGCAGAGTCTAGCCACTGTGGTTCATGAACCTGGTACTATCTTGATAGAAGGATAAGAAGATATTGGGAAAAAAAAAAAAAAACACATAGACAAAAATGCATAAATGGTTATGCTTTCATGGAAGCTGGGTAAACACATTTAAACACATTAAAAACAGAGGAAAACTAAATCAGCAGTAAAACTAGGGCTGATACTAAATCCATAAGCACAACAGTGATTCATTGGTGGCAGAAAATGTTTTATACAGTTTAATATAGGAGACCAATATATACTATCATGTGCCGTATACAGCTGACTAGCATCCTATCAAACTACCAGTTAACAATGTTAAATTAATGCTAGATATTATAGCTAAGTTAATATCATGATTAAAACATGCTAATTAAGACGACAATAAATTTGTTTGCTAACAGTCTTATGGCATCAAGAGTAAATTACAACTGCAGATAGCTTTCTAGCTACATGGATGGAACAACACCTTCTAAAGAAAAGTTTTATCAAGTTAATGTGTGATTAACTAACATTGCTTCAAAAAACACCAGTGATTCCCATATGTCCAGTATCACTACCTCACCTTGTGGGTGTGTTACCAAGGTGCTCGTACACATTTCTCCAAAAATGTGTCACTAGGAGTGTATTGATGGATTAAAATTCTAATTCAGATTACTCAGTCACTTAAAATCCAACAGAAAACTGCATTCTAATTGAACAGATGAGATTGTGATAGTGCTGCTAACAGCGATTACGAAGATGTGCGCCTCATCATCTCCACTAGAACAGGCCCGACTTAAATTTCCCTCAAGACTTGTGCTTTTAATTTTGCATATGAATGTTTGTCTCACCAATTACTCATGTTCACATTTCTGAAACTGTCAATAATGCAAAACTGCCAGTCAGACCCCCCCCCCTTTACTTTGTTTGAAAGTACACGTCATCGTCTCATTGAGAACAGGCGGCTATAATTTGTTTGTTCATTGTTCCTCACCTGATTCTGGTTATATATCCACAGTGTAAAAGCAGGTGTGAAAGTGAGAAGACTGTGCTGTGAAGGAGCATTGTGGGAGCGGTGCTGAAGGCGCTTTGTGTGTGTGCATAAATGCTTGCCAGCTATATTTCCGTCTGTCATTTTTGTATGTGCTTTTTAAAAATAACCTTTGCGTGATACTGCAGATTTTGCTCTTTTAAATTCCTGCTTAATGCACAGAGAGTCAGCCAACTACCTTGCATTTTTTCCCCATTGAGGTAGCTAGTGTTATAAAGTCTGTTTCTATTCCAAAAATCTATGTTTTGTTTATTTTTTTTTTTTCTAAATTGAATGAATTGACTCATTTGTTTCAGGGCTCAATAAAATAATTACACACTGTACAGTGACAAAACAATACGCCTCAGAAAAAAGTATGAACACTTAGTTGGAAAGAACCGGCTGTTCACGGGCTGAAGACTGCCTAACAGGTCCACCCGACCTGGCCCGGTTTCACCCTTAAGTGATTCCATCTGCCAAGTGACATGTATGCAGATATATGCTATGTAAAAATTAAGGATAATAAGCTCAACAGGGGCAACTCGATTTGTGATAACATAGCATATTTATCACAGTAGGGGCGCATAACTCCTGGACTGCTGCAATCCTCTGGATTGTGCAGGTCTTTCTGAAGTAAAAATGCAGAATTACCTTGAGCGCATCATCATTTGTATTAATTTAGGCTAGAAATGGTTCCAATTCCATTATCGAGGGAGTAAAAAAAAAAAAAAAAAAAACAGCTTCTCCGGCACTCCGGGGCCCTGAAAAACAGGTTTAGACCAGAAGGACAGCAAAGCTGATTGGGTCATTTGGAATGGCAAACAAGCAGGCAGGAACTTTGTTTTTCGTGTGTGTGTGTGTGTGTGTGTGTGTGTGTGTGTGTGTGTGTGTGTGTGTGTGTGTGTCCAAGAGGAGGGGCAATCCCTATGATGCCAAGCCCTGGAATGAACCTCCAAGCTGCTCCAGGAAAGCTTACTCCCAGGGGTGTACTTCCAAGGCAACGCAAGAATCTAATCAAGGGTGACTTGACTTTGCTTTAAGGGTGTGCGCAGAAAGCGCAAGGAGCAGCAGGGTTGGTGTGGGGGTTGGGGGGTGGGGGGGGGGGTGTTTAGGAGAGCTGGAGGTGTGGATTTTAGTGCTGCTCCTGATGGTCACAGAAAAAAAAAAAAAAAAAAAAAACAGTCTGACAGTGTCTCAGTCTGAAGAGTCTGAAGAGAAACAGTAATGGCTCCCAGCATTTCTGGGAGGTCGAGAGGACATGACCACATGACCACAGCCGACGAAGGGGCAGTCTGCGCTTATGAAAATGCATATGTTACCTCTGTAGCAACAACAACATAATTTAGTTATTCTCCGCATTACACCGGTATCCGTGTTTTGATTTGGCTGAGGACCGAAGTTGGTTCTTTGAGATTTCATACACGCCGCCGGTAAAGCGGCATCAATCAGAGAGTGACTCAAGACCGAGTTGCACACTCCAGTCTTGCAGCGCTGACACCACCCTCAAAGTCAGCCCTCAGGCAACAACACGGTTCAGGAGGCCTCAGATCCACAAGAGCGCACGCACATAGAGTAGCGGGGACAACCAATGACAACCAGGGAAACCGATAAGAGGCGGAGCTAACAAGGGAAGTGGCAGAGGGAGCGAGTGCACGTGTGGAACGCCTGCGAACATGACAAGAGAAACCAGGGATGACAGTGACGCATTCTCCTTGACTACTCATACATGACTTATGAAACGCCTCGCAAGCCTGGAAGAATGGCTTTGTGACTCGGACGTCAGCTCGCCGCTCCTCAACCATGACTCTGTGCAAACAAGGAGTCTTTCATGGTTCTCATATTTTTCATTTCTTTCGCTCATCTTTTTTTTTTTGTGATTCATCACAATGCTGCTTGTGGTTTGATTTGAAAGAGCACCTAAAGTGATCACTGAGTGAGAGCTTCCTGGGAAACAGCGAGGTTGATGACTGAAACGGTCGGCTCCTTGGGCCCTGCAGTTAATGGGGCCACCGAGTGCATTATAGAAAAGAAAACTCCCGTTTCTCACCAAATATCACAAAGCGCCATTCAAGGGCAATGTGACCTCAAAAGTCCGAAGGGAGAGCAACGCACTTGATGTGAGATCTGCTCTGAAACGGGACTTCTGCCAGACATTTTATGCTCATCATCATGCTATCATCTTTTTTTTAAAACCCTTACCTCTGTGATGTAATGCATTACATAAGTGAATTATAAATATTCCATCGAAGTCGCAGTATCTGACCTCCCTTTTCGTGGTAGGATGACTTGACTGTTTAATTAACATTGGCCCATTTTTAGTGATATATTAAAACGACTTTGGGGAGATTCAATGGACTGCAAGCAGTTCGCAGGGGACCGGGGAAACTAAATTGCAGGTTTGATGCCAGGGGCCCTGTTCAGTGAAGTCAGTCTTAATAATCTTTAAAAACCATACTGCGAAATATTGTGTCTGAAATGGCCAGGAGGGTGGGGGACCTTTAAATATTATGGGACTCCAGCAATGTGGTGCCTTCGGTCAAACGATGCACGGTGGCTTTTTAGGTGGCTCGTAAGAACTCAGTGAAAAGCACACTGGCGCAGCAAGGAGGCGGGGAGACAAGGTGCAAGCTTCCGCCTCGGTCATAATGACAAGTCTCCGAGAGGACAAGATGGCACGCATGCCGTTTTCGAGAGGAAACCTCCCGTCTGTCGTCTTCCGCCTCGGCCTCGTCTTTCATCCATTTCCCGCCTCTGGGTAATATTAACCCCCGCCTTCCCTGCGCTTGCTCCAGGCAACCGTGACGGCAGATGCACAAATGCTGCTACTTGCTTGCGCGAACTGAGGCCATATCGCTAACCAGGGGGCAAATGTTCCCACGCGCCCATCCATGCAGAGTGAGGCTGCTAGTCATTTTAGAGCATATTTGTTCTTCTGGTTATTGTAAGGCCCCTGCCACAGCGTAGAGAATGGAAAATGGTTTGTTTCCACTGGAAATGTTGCCTCTCGAAATATTTTGATCAGCATGTATTTATTTATTCACTTTATCTGACAGCACACGACATGTAAAGACTAAAAAACTTTACAGTAATGCTAGAACATTTTAGCATAATTGTATGTGCCAGTGTTTGTTGGTTGTGAATAGTGCATTACTGCAACCATCAAAATATTGTTCAAGTTGTGCCCTATTTTCATATATTACCAGCTTTTATAGTTCTGCTTTCTCATCATAAATGATACATTAGCCGTGTTTGTAGAATTTATTGTCCATTTCTGGATTATTTTTTTAAGAGCAGCTAACTTCAGAAAAAGTTCCTATAGCTGAATTTCTTGTCAGCTTTTTGAATAGCTGTAAGACAGTGTGACTAATGGCTGTAACAAGTCGCCGTTTCAATTTTGCTGATTGGTTCCTGCACGCTTGCACCCCTGTTTGCTCCTGTACAGTAATGCATTTATGTTCCTGTAAAGTGATTAATGTGTTATAATCCTTAACTTGCAACAGTCGGCATCTCTTTATATAATGCATGTCTTGCAGCCCAAATGACTTTCCACTTACTATTGAAAAGGGACTTTTCCCTCATGAATGAAAATTGTCAATAATTTCTTCAAGGCCTACTTGAAAGACACTTGCTCTTTGATTCTGGTGTAAAATTATTTCCTCGCATAATTAGTTAAGTGCAGGCCATATGCCAGACACTGGTAAATTTGATCAAGTGCACCGGTACAAGCTTGGATATGAACTCACATTTAAAAAGCAAGAAACAAAAAACTTTTTGTTCAACCCAAAAGAACTGTAGTATTGATTTATTATTCATTATCCACTGTGATCTCTCCTTTTTAAAGTTGCTTTTTAAAGACATCATCTTCTGTCTGTCCCATCTGTGATACGTCGTAGCCTCCGTAGATTAGATGTGTTGAGCTCCACCAAAAACAGCCCTCTACATAAACACAGCTTCTTAGCCTCTGATGGTGGGTTTACTGCTCAGAAAAAAAGAAAGCTGGCATTGGCAGCACTGGGTGAACAGTTGGTGACATAAATCCAAACATGATCAGAAGCTGCAGGTTTATCCCTGTAGTATTTCCATCCAATGTGTCTAAATTGCTCTGCAGTTCACTTAGTGTCATGCATTACATCTGTGATGATGGTGAGGATGATGATGATTATAATAATAATAAATATAATAATAATGTAATAAACATGATAATTAGTGTTGGTGGTGGTAGTAGTCGTAGTGCTGGTAGCAGTGGCAGCTGGAGCTGTGGTAATGGCGGTCTAAATGAATGCCTGTTTATGCAGAGATTAATACATAAATCAATACATGTTCTCCATCAGAGATGACTCTGCCCCGATCAGTGTCCGAATTAAAATTTCATCTCTGGTGCACTGTTCATGTGCCCCGCTCCGCCGGGTCCAGATTACATCTCCCCTCGCATTATTTATAGATGGAGAACCTTGGACCCATGTCAATGGGCTCGTTTGCGCGGCGTATGGCTACTGGAAACCGAAGACCCGAAAAAAGTGGATAAACAAGCTGCCAGAGTGCGGCAGGGACGGGGTCCAGGGTCCCCGGCCGGAACAGATGGTACAAAACGAGGAGGGTTGTTTCGCGAGGAGACGCCTCCGTGTTAAGCGAGAGCTGGCTCGCCGGCTACGCGAGACGGACGACCCGATTCGGTTAATTCGGGCGGGAACCCCCTTTGTCTGGTGGGCGGCGGGGGGGGCTCACCCGGGAGAAGCGACGGGGGAGGGCGGGGGCGAGGACGGCGGGCAGCCGAAGCACCTCAGGGGGAGGATTCTCGGACACCGGCAGGGAACCTAGGAGAGGGCTGCCCCCGGTTTACTGTGAGGAGGGCTCCGGGGAGGGAGAGACGGGCAAGGAAGCGGGGGGTCGTGGGGTTCCGTGCCACAGATTGCCGCGGGCTCCGCACAAATTACAGCACGGCGTCGTGGGAGAGGGGAGCGTGGCCACTCGTACACCTTTCGGGGGGAAAATGTCAGCGGCGCTTTGAATACACCAAGCAGGGAGCACGCGCGATGAATAGAGGAGCCGAAAATCCAATTACCCTGTCTACCGTCTCTGTGAGGTACTCCTGCTATTCCCCAGCGCAGCGAGATCAGGTGCCTTCCGATGCTCTAATTAGGAGCTCCTCGGCGAGGGGCGGCTCATTCCGTTTGAGTCGTCTCTATTCGGGGGCGCATCCACCGCAAACCAGCTCTCTGGTTTCCACTCGACTTCGACAACCGCCCCCCCTCGCACTGTTTTGTCGGGCTCTCGTTCCGACGCCTCGCGGAAAGTCTTGAAAACAAACTGTATGATTAAGACGCAGCAATAAAAGACAAATGCACTTTATGAAGTGTAAACTCAAGGAACGAAATTCCTCAAAATGAAAGAAGCAATTCAACAACTGGAACTGCCGTTAGATATCACATCATTAAGTGTTGAAGAGCCTGCAGATGCTGTTGTTTTACTATGCATTACGGGCCCTGTAATGCCTGCCAGAAGATGACAAGAAGTCTTCTGGGCCTTCAAGTAAAGTAATTTTTTAAACATGTTTTCCCTTCTGATGAAGGCAGAGGCAGTCAGATGTTTGAAAAGTACCTCATAATGTAGATAAATTAGCACTCCCTGACAATTCTAGCAAAACAGGGACATTATACAGACTGATGGCCTCCTCTCCAAACAGTACAAGCTAAAAAGCTAATCAAAATATGTCTTAAATTCAGTTGCTCAGAACAACGAAGGATTGCAGTACTGACCACATGCATTACGGGGTCAGGTAGAAAAGTGAAAAAAAGAACGTTTAAAAAGTTTAAACAGTACAAAACAGTACCAGTGATAAATCATGACAGATAAACGTTCAGTGACGATAATTATTTTCAACGACAAAAGCAATTGTCAAATTCTGCAAAACAGGGTGGACCCAAACGCATTGCACCTTTTCCATTCAAGCTGTCTGCTCAGGGATGACTCTAATATGGAGTAAGGTAGGCATACAAAGAGACAGCTGTATGATCACCATCAGTTTTGGAGCAAAATCTTAATCTTTGAATGAACGTGACATCATGGCATAGATAGCCGATGCCTCTTTAAGAGGCCAGGATAATTTAAGCACATGGCAAGGACTCTGCTTGAGATGTGGGCTGTATTGAGCGGCCGGCTGTCATTAAGGCATGGTGATTGTATTTCAACCATTGTTCATTGTCCACTCTGATTGTAGATCACTCTGTGGACAATTTGGCTGTCGAAGCACATCTGCAATCATTGGCACATAAACAATACTCACAAGGGCATTGCTGGAGAGATGCCTTCTTTAATTACAATGCTAAACATTATACTCTTATTTGTGCATTGAGCCAGGCAATGCAAAAATACAATCTGAGATATCAACATTGAAAACAATATTGATATTCACATAACCGCTTATTCAACTTACAGATCGCTGTTGCATATCCGGTCATGTTCATATCACCTCCTGTTGAGCATATCACACTGCTGTCTTTCATCAGACAGCTTTCAAAAGATGACCAAAAAGGGATATTTTGACATGAAAACACAGTTCTGGATACAGGAAATGTATATAAACTAAATTTATATACATTTTATAGAATTTATATGAAATAGTAAATGTAAAATGTATGTTTTGCAAGTTGCTGGGGGTAATGTTTTTTCCTCTTCTTTGCTGCTCACCTTTGCACAGACCTTGAAAGCTGTCAGTATACCCTTGATCCCACGTAGTACCTCTTAAGATGAGATATCAACCCGGCAAATTAGCTGGACACCTAAGTGTTCTTCCCTTTTGTGGCACCGACAGTAATCAGTCTTTTATTCATACCTTAAACCTAAGGTGACCTTCAGTTTGTGCATTCATTATCTTTATCTACAACTGCTAAAGCTTTTCCTACATCCAGCTGCTGCACTTGACATGGCATTCCTTCAAGTGGGCTGTGTTCATACCAATGCACTTTCATCATGTTTTTTCCTACATCTTACCACTCTGCAGAAGGCATTAGTTTTTTTTTTTTTTTTTTTTTTTTCCCGAGCTTGAAAAGAATTTTGTACCCATCAATGATGAGAGTAACAGACAGCTTTTTTTCCCATGCAGAGAAGATGATTTTCCCACTGCCATTCATATACCTGAGGTATCACATTAACCATGAACATTATTTTATAAAGCTCTTCTGATTTCTATAAAGAAGATATTCATCCAGCATTGCTTTGAATTGAATCAGGTTCTTCAGGTTCTCTAGTTTGAAGTCACATGTCTAATCACACTGAGCTGAATGGATAACCATATTAACTAATATATCTTACATACTTTTTGGCCTCATCTGTGTGTATGACATGTGCCAATGCAGTCATATGTTCTTTATTGAGGTTGAACAAAACAGAATCTTTTATGGAAACTGATATTTTAAAAATTATAGCGAAAAGCACGCATCCACCTCTGCAGAACTGAGTGTTAAAAGTTTTATGCTGGATATTAACGTGGATGTTTGGTGTCCACTTTTTAATACTCAGAGTGTGAATTCGTACCGGTTCAGAGTGATGTCAACTCCATCAGAGAAGGCTATGAACCCTACGGGTATTGGCAACTGTAACGATGGACAGGTTGAGTCACTGAATACCAATGGTCAGGAAGGTATGCCCTCAATGAGCACTGTGCACTCTGGGTAGCAAGGTCAAGTGTCCTTGCTCCGTCAATAAGAAATGCACCGCTGTGCGGTCAGGATGGAGCTGGATCAGGTCCTAGAGGGCCACGGAGTCTCATTCAAATAGCCATTGCCTCAATTGAATTGATTCAGCTGCACCACCCCCCTCAGCTCTGAGAGTATTAGCGGCTAAAAAAGAACCTACAGGCCTCCTGGACAGCAGTTTTCCAGGACCAGTGATATACAGCTCTGTGTGAGATGTATTTGGGTTGTGTCCTGAGGAAAAAAAAATGTACCACAAAAAGGTACATTTACAAACAAACACACACACACACTCACACACACAGTAACTGTTTATTGTTAGTTCTGCACCTTTAAGGAATACTGATTCTAATTTGCACATGTATGAGCACTCTAGGTACAACACCTGCCGTATTGGCGAGTGCACGGAGTTGGTCATGGCAGTGTCTGAGAATGCAGAACTCTAAATGGCTACCCACCGTTTTTAATGCTTTCTCCTACCAACTCAAAAGCAACAATGTGTGGTGTAGGCTATTTTGTTTTTTACTCAGTTCATGTATGATAGAGCTAAAGCCCTGAGACCTGGCCTCACGTGGGCCATTACTATAACATCATAAATTTTACAATACTGTTATTCCTGTGTGTGATCTCTGTTACATTCTTTCAAAGAAGGGAACTCAAGTCATTACCACATAGAAGAGAAGCATTAGCACACACATACATATTCATTCATCCATCAATGTCAAGTAATGAGCAAAATTTGGTGATCATTTTTTTTTATCTTTGGGGGATGTGTTGTAGAAATTGCTGCAAACGCAAACACAAGTGAATAAGAATAGTACATTACGTACATTTCGCAAAGCTTTGTTATACAAATACGTGAGAAGACAAAGCAATGCTTTGGGTCCCGGATGCTCCCTGCAGCATGTGAAGTAAGAGCTCTTGACATGAGAGCGCTGCTGTACTTTTACTCAATGTGTGCTGTGATGCTTTCCAGCACAGATCGCTCCACTGGACGGTACCGTACCGCGAGTGGCTCTTTTCCACGCAACGTGCGCTTGGAAGGTCAGAGGAGCGAGCTGCTGAGAGAGGGGAAATAAACGGGTCTGTTTGCCAAAAGGTTGGAACAATATAAGAGAGGGGTCATTTTGTGTGAACTCGGCACCGCGCGCGTTGGCAGGCGTGGCTTCTTAATAGGAAGTCCTGGCAGTATAATGCCAGGAGACACCTTTATTTCAATGAAACTCAGCATGTCCCGGAATCCGCTCAGTAACTGTCGCGGGACAAGCGCATGTGCCAGCTTTCAAGAAAATCAAGAGGGTCGTGCTGGTTTCACAACCAAATTACCCAGCATTCTGTGCGAGTGCATGTTCTCGCAGTCAGAGTGGATGTGGGTATGAGCAGGAAACTCGATTATCATGAAAGTAAAATATGAGAATGGTTTATGTTTGTTGGTGGGGGTTTTTGAAGGTAGGGGAAGTGACATTCTATGTATTCTAGCCACTGTGTTTCTGTGTAGGAGCACCTAGACTGTTAATACAATTTTTCACCTACTCAATCACAGGCATCTGTCAGTTTGATGGTTTTTGTTCTCGGTGTGATTAAAGTTAATTATTTCACTGTTATTGGTTTTATGTCCTCAAAAAATTCAACTATTCAGAGAATAATTAGGTGGATAATTGAAAGATCTTCAAGTTTATCCATCCCACTGAACAAGAATAATGATTTATCCCTACAGTGAGGGAGGTGCCGTAAATATCATTTTCCAGTTCTTACATTCCACCCTAATGCTTGCCTCATCAATTGACCCCATTTTGTTAAACTGGTACACATTTCAGCTATGCTGTCTGTTTTTTTTTTTTCTTCCCACTACAGCCCTTTCACTAGGTCAGAAAAATCCAATTTTACTTTTGAAGCCCCATCGGTGATCATAGAATATCTTTGAACTTCCATTTGCAATTACAGACATATTTTCTACCAAATGTCTTTCTGTCCATCCTCATTTAAAAAAATTAAGACACCCAAGTTAATGGTTAATGTTGCCTCTCAGACTCCCCATGACGAAAGACTGATGAAAACACAGCGCATAAAGTGGTGCAGCTGCACCCACTGCAACCGTTGCTTCTGGGGTGTAATGGCATCCGTCTAAGTTGAGCGTTTTCTGATCCTTCAGCAACAATGGTCTGAGATCTACGGCCTTTAAATAAGGCTTACGCCTTATCATTTCCACGCCACATATGTTGGGTCACATGTAGGTTTTGATGTG
This sequence comes from Megalops atlanticus, assembly GCA_019176425.1. NCBI lineage: Eukaryota > Metazoa > Chordata > Actinopteri > Elopiformes > Megalopidae > Megalops > Megalops atlanticus. The sequence continues at coordinate 9,179,329 of CM032891.1, forward strand.
GCCCAAAGGTTGAAAACCAGACCAGACTTCAGATTGCAGATTACAAATTGGCATCTCTGGCAGGGCACTGATGTTACACCATCAAACGAGCTTGTTAACCTGCACTGTTTCGGGAGATGCCTTTATCCAGTTGGAGGAATGGATAAGATGCAAAATGTAAACACGCATAAAAGGGCTTGTTTGATATGCAAGGAAAATAATTGTAATTAATGTGAATTGAAAGTTCTGTCTGGATCCCGGAATCTATAACAAGGAAAATAAAAGACTAATTAAATAAACAACTGCTTTGTGTGCTAATGTGTGTATGTGCATGCTTGGGCATGCAAGGGACCATATATTGTGTCTACTCTCCCATAAATATATATATATATATATATATATATATATATATATATATATATATATATATATATATATATATATATATGTATATAAGCATCAAGGAACACTTTTAATCTCAACACATCCTGTCAATCATGGTATCCTTGTGCTGTTTGTTCCAATATGCATTTTTATCAGTTACCAAGGTGTATGGAGGCGAGACACGGAGCTGCACCTGAAGTGCTTCTCAGAGCCAAATCCCCTCTGAGACAATGGTGCAGCCTCTTCAGTAGATTAGGGTGCACAGGTCACTCGCTTTTAAAGCAGAACAAATTGTTTTGTTTGGTACACAAACCGCAGAGGTAATCACAGACGGGAAACGTGGCGTATGCCTGAAATGAAATTGTTATAATTGTGCCTTTATCCTTGGTAAAGCAAAGAGAAGTTTGAGGGAGCGGGAAGACAAACTTTAGTTTTGTTAAGCCTTTAATTAAATTCTACTAAGATCTATTCTCTGCAAAGATGGACCCTTTTTTCCCCTTACAATTAATCTTTTCCATGTATATATGATCAGGGGTTGAAGTAGTTATTTCAGTCATTTATTGTTTTTCAAAAGAGTCTGAGTACTTTAACATGATCCCTCAGGGAAAATGCAGCTGAATGTACTAAGCTCACGCTAGGTGAATGGACCTTACAGTTTTGATATTCATTTCATCCAACTGAGCACATTCCTTCTATTTTTCTTTTTTCCTTCACAAAATCACGCTGGTGGCCTTTCTTTAAATATCGACATTAGAGCACTGAGTTCACCGCAGTGTTTTCAAGGGGAAAAAAAGTTACCTTTTGCACAGTGCAATCCTTCTAATAAGCTCTAATATCAGTGCCATTATCATTGTCACAGCACTGTCCTGGCAAAATTGATGTAACTTCCTTGGTAGCTGGCGCCGCGGTTGCTAGTTATTATGCATATGACGCCACTGAAGGAAGTCGTCCTTGTTGTTCAGCATTTCACTCACTTGTCTCTCTGTTCTCATCCCCCAGCTTGATGTTCCTGAAGAACCCACAGCAATAACCGGGTCACCTCACTTTGACACCATGACATTTATATTCTGTCATTTGGCAGGCGGCCTTATCCGGTGCAACTTCCAAAGAAAGAGGGCAAAGTGCATCTAATAAAGCAGCAGGAGAGGTTGTGCATAGAGGACACAGCTGACCACACCCAACCACACAGTGCTGTGATAACTAGCGGACACATGCTTCAATAAACAAGCACCATACAAAACTGGGACGCAACACACCCTACATTCCTCTGAGTTGTAATTTTTTTAAGCAGTTGGGTCTCATTTACATACAATATATTTTATAATACGACATGAATTTGTGTATTAACACTACAGGGGAGTGAGACAGGCATCCTCTCTTTGTCTGAAGTTTGCCGCTGATTGCATGAGTTATCACTAAAGTCAGTGAAAGGGGTTCGCACTTCGGGTTCAGAATTTTATTCATGGCATCTGCCTGGCAGCTGTTTGATACCCAGAAGGCTGTCAAGTAATTGCAAAGGCCTGCACGAACTGTTCCCTTCAATGGTCGAATAAATAAATAAAATAATAAATAAATAAAGCACTTTTTTGCACAAAAATTATGTGCAGCCAACCTCCCACATCCCTAACCTAGTTACCAAGTCAGGAGTGAAACTTTCAAACCTCAAAAAAAACATCCTTGTTGACATAAGAGGTGGCACCTGAGGGCACGCAAGCTGCCGTTACGCACATCTTATCACCGAGGGCAACATTAATTCAGTCAGGAATAGAACGTGGAAGAGTGCAGCTCACAAAACGCAGATAGCCGGGGGCACACTGAGGCAAGAGTCAGGTGTGAGTGTGGTAAGTGAAATAAATGTTCTATTCATGTGGAGTAAAAAAAAAAAAAAAAAAAAAAATCTAGTCACAGGGTGTTCTCGCACTAACAGAAAAAAAATGTCATCAGGGGAAAGAACTATTAATGGTATTCTGTTAATCAATGCTGCTGCAACGCTAGATAGCTGAATAATTTCAATATTTAGAACAGTCTCTCGCAGAATTGTGTGCTGACTTTGACCGTAAATGCATGGAATGGAAACTACTCACAAGCTGGTAAAACTGTTTTTACCAGTGAGGAATCTGACTAAAGAGTTAACTTCAGTCTGACTGCACTGGATAATGTGGTTCTAAGACCCCCATAATGATGTGTAGAATACATAGGGATTAGGGAATCTGGAACAGAAGCGCTGAGATCCCAGATCGATTTAAGAGTAAAACCGTGTTTATTCAGCAACAGCTGTGAGGCTGGGTCAAACATATTTGACTTGCTAATGTATGCTTTAAACACAACTGAGAATGAAATGTCACATGCACAAAGTAAACAAAGTAATAGGTAGAAATTGTAGCCCTTATATACAAGGAGTAAAGCAAAATGTTGTTTTCAAACAACACGGTCTCTGGTTTTCACTGAACACCAAACTTAAATATAATATACATGTTGTGCTCTCCCCCTTAATACAGCTACAGGACAGAACTGGGAGTCATTTACATCTCAATTCGGGGAATGATTTCAAATTCAGTGATTGGCCATCATTTTCTATGATGATCTTTCATTTAATGATTTGAATTTCAGTTCCTTTCCTGAATTGACTGAACTGAAATTGAAATTGTTGGAAGTTAACACAGAAAAATGATTAGTTCTGCATTGTGAGGCTCACAGAAGCAATACGTGTGGTATCAGGAATGATAGACGTCTTGTTGTATTGAGCAGCTAGTAACCTGTTTTTAAGAGGAAAAGGTAAAAATGTTGAATTTTTAAAAATTTCTTGTAAAGATTGCAACAAACCAGTAGATCATATGGTCTCTACAGCAATGGATTGAAATTGCAACAAAAGTAGCAGGTATTAGCCTCCTTACATAAGCAGCCTGCTGAATATTCACTGTTGTTCATTTGCGGCAAGTCTGGCCCAGACCTTCATAAATTGGGCTTATTCTGGCACAACTGGGCTTATTCTGGCACAATTCATGTTGTAACTAAACCATGCCTCATGGAGTTTGTGTTGGACCCACTTTTGCATAGACACCCAACCTGGCTGTGCATATATGGAACAATCAGTTGTGGCTTGGTGAAATACTCTGATAAAGTTTGACATCAGAGCATTGTAGGGGATACAAAGAGCAGGTCTTCCCGTGCTTCACGACCATGGTCACATCTTGTTTAATGCAGTCTACTAGTTTTGACAGAGCCCTGCTGAAACATTTGAGCACACAAATGGGGAAAAAAAAGAGACTGTAAGGTAAGGCAAGGTTAGGTTTCTCAGCGTAGGCAGTTTTTAAGATGTTACAACCCAGAAAAAAATGCTGGAGTGTCTGAGCTCATTTTACATTCAGTCATTGCTCATGACTTTATTAAAGCACTTCATTTGCAGGATGTTTCCCTTCGTACATTCAAGGACTACTTTAGTTAAAGTGATGTTTCAGTAGTTTAATGTGCATTAGCTTGTTTTCCATTGAATCCCTATACTGCTGGATAAAAGGAAGCAAATATAAACACAAAAATCTGCTCACATTCCAGGATTTCAGTCTCAAGGATTTGAGATGGAACCCTTTGCGTTGCTTCAGAGCGCAAGTCCCATTCACTGTTCCTGTAGTTAAGACATTTTATAGTGAGTGTGGATCTGAGGTAATCCTTTTTTACAGAATGAGAGCATCTCCATATTGTTTGCAAACTGCTGTCCTTGACTGCAGGCGGGCTGTGCGGAGTCATTCTGAAATCGTGATGGAGTAGTATCTGAATGGTCCGGAGATTAAGCCCATAATTGCATTATGCAGCAAGAACGCCCTCTTCTTCACCTGCAATTTTGTACAGTGGGAGAATGTCTACTATAATTTCTTTTCTCCACCCCCCAAAAAATAATGCGTTCACATCGGAAGAGCTTCAAACCACGGTCCCAGAGGAGTTGGGGGTGTCAAATCCTGAAGAAATCGCAGCGATGCGAAGACCAGTTTATTTTCTCCTCCAAGTAGTCTTTGTGAGAATAATTCTGATTTACATTTAAATAACACTTAATAAACACCCTCTCTTTTCAGATGGGCATTTTGGAACACAACGTGGCAGTCTGTTTCACCAGTAGCTGCCAGACTGCATTGTTTATCACTACAAATGAACAGTCGATGTTGATTTTCCATTTTTGAAACAAGGATTTAATTACAAACATTTTATTATTTATTTACTTTTTGATTCATTCTTGGTTATCCCTGAGATTTTAGTAAAGGTGTTTAATCCACTAAGAGATCAGTTTTGATTAATCAGAAGCATATTGCAATCAAAGCATAAACAGCATTAATCTTTTAATTGTATGTATATATTTGCAGGTATTTACAAAAACAGTGTACTGGATATAAACATATTATACATTATTTTTGGATATTAAATGCTTTAGGCAGTGAGTTTATCATTAATGACTATCTGTGACATGCTCAAGTTTGACCATAGGCATATTGGTTCATTGGACATAGGTGAATGTTTTGAAAATTTGGGAACTTATGGGAACTTACCAATCATTTGATGACATGATTAAACATGTACTAACACATATCTCTTGTTAAAAAGGTGATTTTTCAAAGCATGGACTGTTTACATGGAATCTGGTATACAGAACTTTATCGCTGTTGTGATCTGTTAAACATGTCAAAGCATTCCTTTTCAAGTCATAATTCAATGCATGCTACCTGTCAAGCAATGCATATGCATAAACAAACACATTTTGATAAAAACCTAAAATGAATCTCATATTTCAAAGAGTTTGTTTTTGTAAATGTGTTTATTACAAACTTTTGGAAAACTGCTTGCGGCTTGTCATCATATTGTTACAATTTTACACCCTTGCAATTCAGGTTTCAGTGCTTCAAGTTTCAAGTTATTTTGAGAACTTGTGTTAGAAATGTTTTTTTTTTTTTTTTTAATTGCTCTTTATGCCATTTTGAGCCTAATCAGACCCTCTACATGCATCTAATTTTGTTAGTACGCTGCATACTGATTATCAACAAAGCACAAATTTGATGTACAGACAGTAAACTCAAATTATATTTACCACAATCCACAATTAAATGTGTATGAAAACCACAACAGAAAAATGTATGTATCATTTTCTCTGCTCATTTTTTGAAACAATGCTTTCATGAGAGCAACACCATGGTGTGGAGAAATAATTTGATTTTATAAAAACATAGGTCAAATATGTTCACAAACTTGCAGTTAATATTTTGTACTCTTTTGGTGTGCACTACAGTGATGAGATACTTCCTGTAGTGTGTTATGTGGTTCTGGTACTTCTGAGGAAGTCTTTTCTTGTCTGTTCTTCACAGTTTTAGATGATTTCCTGATGATTTTCCAAGTTGGATTCGCAGTACGTAATTGGCCACTCAACAAAATGATATATATATATACATAGACTGATATTGTTGACAATAAACCATGATGTCATGTGTTAAAGCAACCAGTAATTGAACATACTTATTTTCACAAGAGTCCAACAAATTGTGTAAAACCAAGGTTCTCTTACCTAAATGGGAGGTTCTATCCACTTGAACAATGACCAGTTTTGTCTTCCAAGTAAGAATTTACTGTAAATGGTACTCCCCCCAAAGAAACCACATCTCATCCATCCATGTTAACAATTCATAATATTTTTTAATATTTTTTCCTGTGTTCAGTAATGAGTTGTAGTCTTCCTGGCTATAGATCTGGTTTTAACATTAGATGATGCAGATTTGTTCCGCCCAAAATATGGAAGGTTATCACTTAGCCCAATTGAATGAAAAATCAACAAACCCATTTAGTTTTATTCCATTATTTCATTATTTAAGTATTAATAACCGTGTGACTTCAGACAGTCTTGGTCTGCTTTTTACAGTTATGACTCGGGTTTCAAGTATGTGAAGTGGGTAGTAACTTTTTTGGTTAACTGGTGCTACACTTGGTATGTTGATACACAGTTCAAGTCTGTAGCAGTGTACCAAATTTGGTCAATTGAAAACAGTGCCACCACAGCTAACACAACTTTGCAAATGTTTTGTGTTTGCACATTGCACAAATCATTACGAATTCTGTCTCATAAACTGTCTTACCCTTTCTTATGCATCTTTTCTATTATATGGATTGACCATTATTGCAGCTTTACGAGTTTTGTGTGCTGACTAAACTGCATTCCTGTGCTATTCATGTTTTTTTTTTTTTTTAATGAAATAATAAATATATCAATATATATCAAAATGTGTTAAACAAAAACAGAATTCAGGTTATTATACCACGGTACAAAAAGATCTGAAATCTTGCATGGACAACACATGGAAAAATCTCGAAAGGTAGTTTCATTTAAACTGTAGCATCCATGTTGTTCAAAGATATATGCTAATGCATATTTCATGGGTAGCGATTATGATGTTTCCGCAGCTTGTTCAGATGATCTGTTAGCATACCAACACGACAAATGGCAAGTAATCTTTTACCATCATGTGGATGAATCTCAAACAAGTCAAACTTTTTGATCTGCACATATTTTCTCCTTTTAGAAGGCTAGTTGAAAATGTAGGTCAAATGTAGGGCGCTTGCGGAGTATGGGGAATCCAGTTAACACATGGCACTTGATATCAATATCAAGCTGTGATGCTGTGTGAGGTGGTGACTGCTATGCTGCTGGGACCTCAAGTAAGAACACCAAGGATGGTGAAAATGGTGAGCTCTTCATTGTTCCTGCTATGGAAGTGAATGAAAAAAACAATAAACATGAAAAGAACACACATGGGCATAAAGTAAAACTCAAAACACAACTGAAAGCATTGAGGGACCAGACTGGTAGACAGGAGTATGGCGTTTCCCTCATTTACATCACAAAGAGGTTTGGGTTTTGGGGGTAAGTGTTTCATCCTCTCAGGATCTGCAAAAAATCAAATGAAATGGATTGTTCAGGGGACACCGAGACCCTCACTGTGGTACATATATCTCTGGCTACTCCTCTGCAGTGGTGCACAGCTGCCTGAAGTGTTGCCATAAAACCCAATGGGAGAAATCACAGAAATGCTTTGCTAGGGGTTGGTGGAGATCTCGCCGTGGGCAGGAGTTTGTGGTTGTGGAGCAAGGTTTGGTGTGCTTCTCTCAAACTTTTGTGACAAAATCTTATTTCGGAGGTATTTATTTAAACTTGCCGTCAGGTAGGAGGTTGTGTGAAAAGGCGCTTGTTCAGTTTGGCGTGCACCCCTGAAAATCAGTGGCTCCAGTGGGTTCTTTTTTGAAGGGGTGGGGGGGCTCCTGCAGGAGATTCTATGACTGTGTTAAAGGTGATAAAACAAACTGAGATGATTGGGTCAAAGGCTGTTCCAAGAAGTTGCAGGTGGCGTCAGCTTTCTCTCTCTTATATCTGCAGCGAGAGAGGAGGGGGTGGGGTGGAATGAGGAAGGAAGAGAAGGTAGAGAATTAGCCTGGTAAAAGGATGCCTGAAGCAATGAAAAGGCAGCAACTGGTTGGTGTTTGTTCATTTTCTCTCCTTCCACAGCCTGTAGCTCTTGCAGCAAACAGTGTGGCTTGCTCTGAAATCAGAGGACAGAGAGAGACTACTGAGAATGAGAGATTTGACAGGAGAGAGCATGCTCCAAAGTCAGCTGACTTCTCTGGAGAAGTTTGGTATCTTCAGCGCTATTGCCTTACTGTGCCTCCAGGGCCCTAAGGTCATGGAGCCAGGGCTCCTCAGTCCAGGGTGATGGGTCCAGGGAGCATTGTAAATTGCCAAATGAATCGTCCACAGCACCGGGTCAGACTCACACTTACCTGTGTCTTTGTCCGAGGAAATAGCCAGGTATAAAGGGTCTCCACTTCTGTGAAAGATTGGCCTCATCTGATGTGCAAATGAGGTGCTGTGCATCGCACTGGGCCATGAACTGTCCAGTCAGCAAGCATTCCTAATGGGGAGACACAAACACACATCTCTTCCAGAGGGGCCTTCTCGTTGCATGTCTTTGTGTTATGTCACCATCCAGGTAAGCTGTGGTATGGTGAGATTGTGGCTCTATGCCATGGGGCTGGGGGCCATTGTCACGTAAAAGGGAAGGACCTTGTGCTAGAAGAGCCCGTCAGATTTTGAAATGGCTGTCTTTAGTGTGGCAGAGGTGGTGAGAGCGTATTACCTGAGGCATGGAGCAGAATTTTTTGGAGGTGCCAGAAATTGTTGCAGAGGCATAAGGATGTCAAATCCTACTGGACTGGCTAGTTAATACATTCCTGGACACCTTTAAAACACCTAATTGTAACATCCAATGCAGTGGATGGCCTAACATCAGGCTTCCGGATAAAGGGTACAGATGTCTGACTGTCCTCCCTGGCTGGGTCTTGATATTGGATGATATCTGCTTGGTCTGGAGTGCTAAGGAACCTGTAGCAGTTGCAGTTAATGAATGCTCTCACCATCTGGCACTGGCAGGTGCTGATGTAAGCAAATAAGCAAAAGAGTTAATTGGAGACTGAAAGCTCCTGAGGCACCAGCATGACAAATAGCAAGGGGTTGTTGCTTGATTCAACACACAGTCATCGGGCATGTGCCAAAACAAGTCTCAAGTCAAGTGCTAAGACAAAGGAGGTGAAATACGTACTGTTACCTGAGATTAAATAGCACAAAGCCAATTAATTACTTTTAGGAGGATATATGCTGAAAGCCAGCGGAGTAGCATTTTGAGGAGCAGCAAGTTGTTTTAAGTCACCTGAGACTTAACCATTTAAATTTAAAGTGGCTAATGTAACTATTGAAATATATAAATGAACATTACCTAAACACAACAGACTTATCAACCTCAGTGCAATCATCTTCAACCTCATAGCTAGTGGGCTGATATCATGGGAAATTTATAGGTAGTATTTAGTGGAATGCATGTTAAAAGTACAACCAAAAGTAGAGTACCTGTGGTAAGTTTTCACCTATCCCCAAAAACTGCTTACTCTAACAGTTTTTAACTAACATGTTGAATGTATGGTAAACTGTGTTGAATTAATTTTTCTATTTGAGGATCCTCTGTGTTTAACTTCCATTTACTGTGTTTCTAGATAACAAATCTGTATCCCATCAACTTCATTTGAAACAGGATAATTGCATCTGATAGCCAGCCATTTTAGCTAATGAGCCCCACCTGCCTGACTGACGGCATATTAAATACAGGTGTGTATGTGTGGCAGGGGAGCTGGCGCCACATTTTGAGCAGTTGTTTTGGTTGTGGCTCTCCACTCAGGCTGGTTCTTATGTTTTGTTGGGATTTAAAATGAACAATTTGTTTTGTAAAAATGTATTGTTGTCATGTTGCTGTTTTATGTGCAGAGCATAGGCCGGCACTGCAAAGTCCCTCAAGGACAACTTTGCTTACTGCCATTTTTCATTGAGTTCTTAAAATGCAGAGATCTATGGAGCAACAAAGACGGAACAAACAGGTAAAATCAGTAGTATGCGGTGCACAAAAAGGACCGGGTGGAGCAGGCAGCCAGGCAATAACCATTTTGTCGTTGCAATCCCAGAATACAATGACCAACAAGACTAGGACAATGACAGCTTAAACTATTTGAAAGGGGAGAGCCACAATCTGTTTCACCTGCGCGGGGCAGCTAGTGTGATGCTAACGGCTGACCAGAAAGACTGGGCCAGAACTGGAGACTTGCACGACTGCAGTAGATGGGAGTTGATAGAGACGGCAGTGGCAATGTCAGCCAAGACAGCTGCAGCTCACTCCAGCAGGATAGTCCAGGAATTAATTAGCCACCGCTAGCACAGCACAATTCAGGCCAGAAACATTCAGGACGTCGGTGGAGTGTGGCACTCGCTGCGGGGAAGCATCAGAGTGCAGTTAAAGTCTTGGTAAACAGGAAAACGGATTCAACTGTCAAGCTGGACCATGTTTGCCCATCTGTATTTAAGATGCATGACCACTGCATAGGTCAGTGAAAGTCAGAATCTAGAAATATAAATTAATCAGACACGAGAAGAAACATGCTAGCATATCATGAAATGGTTCATGAGCATCAGCATTGAAAACTTTTTTTTAATGCTGAAAATTACTAATATTTTACTATGTGCAGTACCCGACAACTAATGCATTTTGCATGTTAACTGCCACATATTGATACAAAATTAAAATGTGCATTCCTACACCTTGTACTAATATTTACATGTCTCATATTTTGCTTTGTGTGTGTATCACATGTGCAGTTGTGACTCAGAATCAAGAGTGAGTTCTAACCAAAAATATTCCTGAACTGATACATGACTTTTGCTGACAGAATCATGGTCTTTTCTAATTCAAATCATGTTCTATGAATCAACATTTTTGCTTGCAAAATGACTTCATATGCTTGTGTTCTTCGAGGGTGACAGGTCACTGGAAAAGGAAATAAGCATTACACAAAAGTTTTGCTTCCCCTTTTTCCAACCTCTAGAGCAGCGTTTCTCAAACCTCTCCTGGAGGACCCCTCGTCCTGCATGTTTTAGATCTCTCCCTGCTCCAACACAGCTGATTCAAATGATAAACTTGTTATGAATTCCTGAAGCTGCTTAATAAAACTGATCGTGTAAATCAACTGTGTTGGAGCAGGGCAAGATCGAAAACATGCAGGACAAGGGGTCTTCCAGGAGAGGTTTGAAAAACACTGCTCTAGAGGACTGCCCTTAATGTGTTTAAAGGTAAAATCCTTTTCAATATCTACTGTATATCGTACAGTGCAGAATGTATTCTAAATATACCTGAATATATTGCATATAGTCCAAAATGCATCAGTTATTTTGACTTCCAATCTGATTAATTAATGTCATAATAAGCATGTTATATTTTAAAATTATGCAACTGTATACATATATGAAAGTTCCAGTTACTGATACACCTGTAACATTGTTGAAATGTTGACATATATACATTATAGTATATACTATATTTCAGATTCAACATTTTTCTGTTTTGTTGTAATTATTGTGTAACCCTGAGAAACATTTGCAATAGTCCAGATGCAACATTCAGGGAAGACACAGAAGGAGCGATAGCGCATGATTCGATTATTTGTATGTATTAATACTGCTACCCCTCCCTCAGTAACAGTACCTCCAATCTTTCTCAGTGTTCACCTCACTGCAAAGCACAGCCATTTCAAATTGACTTTAATAAGGAGTCAGTGTAATGTACAGCTCTCTTTGGCTGAAACCTGAAAGGGTATTTTCTAAAAAAGACAAAGTAGAACATAAAACTTTTTTTTGTTGTTTCTCCCTCTCTCTCACTGCAGCTTTAAAGGTTTGTAATGTGAATTTATGTACCAGCATTACTGTTATGCCCAGATCTTAATGAGAAGCATTTGTTTGTTGTGAAATGCCTACATGACTGCATTTGGAGGAAAGCCCCATTAATCAAAGAGCCTTGTTCTTTTTTGTAGGCTGTGGTATTCCATTAGATTTGTGTGTGTGTGTGTGTGTGTGTGTGTGTGTGTGTGTGTGTGTGTTCTTCTTTCTTGTTGTTTATGCATGAAGCCTATCTACTCCACGATGAGGAGACGTCTAAAGAAGACTCATGGAGGTAAGTTGCCCAACATTAGCAATGGGGAAACGACCCCAGTGCCTTGTTGGCGACAGATTCACTTGCTGTGGGAGACTGAACGGCACGCAAAATGTGGACACACCAAGAAGTCCCAAACTACTGTTTGATACTAAGAAAACTGTTTAATACGAAGCAAACAGAAACCAAAAAGGTGCGACATTTAACCCTGTCCTGCAGGCATTGCCACAAAATGGTTGGGCAAATGCAAAAATGCTGTCTCACCAGGCAATTTTTGAGTGCTAAATGAATTGCCTTCATTAATCCTTTTTTTTTCTTCCACCAAACGATTTATGTTTTTCAAAACTTCCTCTGAAATGCAGAAACACATGAGAAAAAGCTGATGCTGGCATACTAAATCTGTCAGGAGAGAAGTGAGAATTGAACAAAAAAACCATCATAATATAGTTTTAAGTATCTGAAGAAAAATGGTGGGAATGGGTGTGAATCGGTTTTTTGGAAACTCATACAATGGACTTTTCCTTAAGGTCAATCTTTGTCTCCTGATTTTCACTGCTATTATTACAATTCTTACTCTGTAAGGATTATGCCATGCACCTTGTGCTAATTTACACCAACAGTGCAGACACATGCTGTTGAAGGCCTTGTGTAAATCATAAATGTTTTAAAGATGCGCTGCTTTCTTCTGAGTGCTCCGTTTTCACCTTGTGCTTTTGTGTCATTTTCCATTTGATGGAGTCAATGATCTAAAAAAAAAGAAACCTTTCGAGTCCTTGAGTATTTTGCTCAATCAGCCCGTGACCGGAAAATACCCAACCGCAATAGGACCGCAATTAAACCAGAGTGCTTTGCAGGCGGCAAGTAAAGCATGTCAGCGTAACAGAAAGATTTTGAATAGTCGAGTTGATGTTGTATAGATGGGCTTCAACTGAAGCTGCATGCTAGCTCCAACCAAGCCTGTGTGACAAAAGAGACTTTATTCATGAAATGAATGGGGGTTAAGTTGTACCTATTTCTATGACTTCAGTGTGCACAGGAACGTTAAATTAAATCAAAGCAAAATGCAATAATGTTTTGTTATTTTACTTGTTTAGTTTCTCAGAAGCATAATTTTTGTCCCATTTGTACACCTTTGAATTTCAGCTTGTGACAGCTGATTATGTGGTTAGGTGTTTGATTGTAATGTTTATGTTATTCATGGGGTTGCTGTTCCAAATGTTGCTCAGCTGGACATACTAAATATTAAATGGAATAGGTATTTACTTGGTGTGTATATGATATATCCAACTATGTAGTTCTGGTGATTCATTCTACAGTAAAGTACTTATGGACATAATACCTGAAAGACTGTCAACACAGATGAATAGGGAGTCATGTGAATGTGACTGCAGTGACAAAATGGACTTTATGTGACAGTTAAGCAATGTGTTATCTTTTTAGATGTTTATTTTAAGTAATGGTATTTCATGTGATATCTACTGTTAATACCTTCTGGTCTCATTTTAAGAATACGAGTGCAACTGCTGTGCTGGTATTTGCTTGAAAATGTATTTAAAAATTCTTTCCAAAAATGTGATCTTTGGGTTATTTGCAGACATATGATAGGAGAAACCTATGGGTTCACCGTAGTAACCATGTTAGAATGTTGTCTTCACCGCTGGCGGCTGCTCGGTCAGCCCGTGACTCGAAAATACCCGACCGCGATTGGACGTGAAGGCCTTGTTTTCCAGTCAGGATGAAAAACACGGCCCAAGGCTGTGTAAACCACATGACATGAAAGGCACAAAATGGCTACAGGGTGTCTCTGGAAAAACACAGGCATCCCCTGAGCACAGAGGGCTATCTGTGTATGTGGATTTCAGAAAGTGGTCGAGGGAGACTCGTTTCACGTTCCGCATGGGGTCATCCTGAAACCCCGGCCCCTACTACAGTTTCGGCCCCGCTACAGGCGAGACAAAAAGAATCTGTTCTGCTTTTGCCACTGGAAGTCGGTCCTACCTCTCCACACCAGCTATGTCGCAAAACGTCAATGACTCTTCCTTCTGCCTTTGTGATTGAGCCTAGATTGAAACATGGGTGGGACTTGTTTCCGAAGAGCAGGCACGAGAGGGGCGGGGACGTTCATCTGAGAGTGCTTAAGTTTCCTTCCTGTGACTCTTCCCTGTTGCTGTTAAGAGTGGTAGGCTGTTACAGTGATGAATCTGAGCCACTGTGCTAGAGGTAATTTACACCCCTGTAAAATCAATAATGGTTTAAGATGCTTGTTATAAATACAGATCTGTTGAATTCTGTTACATTGATGCTTTTCTTTCATCTAAAACCTCAATTTCTCACTTTGATGTCCTTATCTACTGTTCTGAATTTCCAGACATTTAGCAGGACATTTTTATCAGTCAAAAAGACTGATACAGTCCTGTGAAAATTAAAACCAAAAATCAAATTAATGTTCAAGGTGCCAGACGCTGTGAGCCAGTCACCATACCTTGGATTATGCCGCAATCAGTTTGGAAAATTTAAGCAGTTGAATGAGACACTGCTAATTTCAATGTAAAAAAGGTGTAAACCAACGTATACCAAATATTCAATAAAAGATTCATGCATAAAGCAAACATTATGAACCAATGGACAGATGCTGAAGATCATAAAGTAGCTGGCTGGAGGGGGTTAAGTCTTTTGATTTTAACACCACTGAAGTTCATTTAGACCAAGACAGAAGTCGAATGTTTACACCATTTAGCACTCGCTCCTTGTGAATGACGTTAACTGATATTTTTCTTAGAGCAGTGGTGTGCTGCGAACCCTGATGAGAAATGCACAACAGGATGCAAACCAACATCCAAGCGAGTTCACTGTTCGCTGTTTTGCCCGCCTTATTATTTCCGCTTAACGTCCAGGCACCTGGGCATGTGAATGGAAGCGCTCTGCTCAACTGCATAGGGCGGCAAAGCACTGCTCTTTTGAAAATGAGCACTTGTGACAAACCGCTGTTTGCTTTCCTATGTCTGTGGAACCACCTGGGGGTTACTGTTTTGAAAAAAACAAGCAGACAGGTCCTTGGAGGCTCCTACATAACTACACCGGAAATTAAAACCAGCAAAGTAACCAATGTGACTTGTAGGTTACAAATACCACACACACACAGTCACACTCATGTTCAGTGATGCAGATACTCCCAAGCTTAGACTTGCCCCTTTGGTGGCTGCTTTTAACAGTCAAAGGGAAGCATGCATAATTGGAGGGGCTGGCCTGTGGTTGTATTATTTATCTAAGTATTTATCATTTTCCGGGTATCAGGAATAAAGCATGCCGACTTTCCAGAATGGAAAAGGTCATTCCAAATGATGGGGGGAGATTGCTGATTAATGTGAATCATGCCATTTTTGGGTAAATGATTTCATGTCTGTTACAATGTTCTAATGTTAAGGAACAATTTTTAGTTGCGGTTAATCCCATCAGTACAGTAAGTCCAGTTTAGCCTACTTCAGAGGTGGCCAAATACACTAGCCCTTTCATAATGTGCCAAGATATGCTGTGTATTTGTTTCTGTAAATAAAATACATGGGGATACAATCGGTGAGAATTTTGTGTGTGTGTGCGTGTGTGTGTGTGTTTTGTGTGTGTCTGTGTACTGTTTGTTTGCATTACATAGCCATCTTGAATTAGAATAGATGGTCTCCTTGCAATCAATCTTGGAAAAAACTGCAATAATAGTAATAATAATAACCATGCTTGCAAGCTACAAAATAGGATTAGGTCTGTTTCTATGATTAAGAGTTGGATTCATAATAACATTGGAACTCCGCAGCAAAACCATGCTCATGTTTGTATGAAATTAAACTTAAGCAATCCTATAGTTTAATTGGGGACCAGATGTACATTTTACAAACAAAGAGGCCAGAGAAAATGTTTTTTTCTGCTGTTGGTGGACCCATGTCTTTAATAATTCTCATATTTTTCACACAAATGTCCAGGATCTGTCAAACCATCTTAACTCACAAATTTAGGCTAGTTTTACTTTTTAAGATGTTTGAAATGTTTAACATTTTTTTCATATCATGCATAATACACACCTTCTTACTAAACTAATAATGATCAAAACACAGAATCTGTGATATAAGGATAGTATCTGTGCTCATGCTATGCAGAAAGGACTGAATAGCATGCAAATGGTGAATCTGGAACTGGAAGCTGGGGATAATGAGATGACTTAACACTCACTGCCCAGTGCTTTCAAACCCTCTCATGAAAGCTTCTATGTAAGAGTGAATCAACACTGTCATCATTACACAAGATACTCATAATGGATTGACTGTGGATCTCTAACCGGCGAATGACCCCTTAATTGAGAAGGCACGCCAGCTGCTTGTCACTCATTAGGTTAGCATGTTGCATGCGGTTTGACTGCTTTTTTCTCGCTCGGAACACTGGTGATTTTTTTGTGCGTGTGCTGCGAAGTTCTTGTATGATGTGACATTGTCAGGTCACTTTACATGGCCTTTGGGAAAACAATAAGCACACTCCACGGCTCAAAAGAGTTGTGAATGAAACCCCAATGAGGCGTTTTACAGCATGTTGCTATTTGAAGGAAAGCTAACAGACAAGACACACGCTCTTAAATGATAGCTTATAAAACTACTCATCCCACAGTTGTGAGAATCATTATTGCCCTTTAAAACTGTCCTGAAGCGGGAGCAATAAATACATCCGCATACGCAGGTGAAGTAATTGGGGGGGGGGGACTATTCAGCACTGTCAGAACTACTCTTTTAATGCATAATACAGACTCCTTATTCCATCTAATATGCATGCTCATTTTGCAAATAGCTTTCCCACCTTTAATACATTTTTTAAATGTCAAAGAATGGTGCTGACTCCTAAATGACTGAAGACAAGATGGCATCATTTACTCAAACCAATGTTGGCCATATTGCATGCTTTACCTTAGTGCAGCAGAGCTCATTTATAATGTATGGCATGCAGGACTACATTCTTGCCTATTTGTTGAGAGGACAATTAAAAAAAATGAAAATACAGTGTACACTTATAAGTAAATAAAACAAACACCGATACTTACACAATGACAAATACACAAATACAGACAACTTACACATTATGTACTGTGTATTATTCACACACACACAAAGGCAAGCCTCAGCCACACATAAAAAGCTGTAAAATTGCAATATTGCAATTGCGCGTGATGCATTGTTGAAATTGCACACAAAAGCAAAGGCGACAATTTGTAAATGCAGGTTTTTTTCGCTTGAGGTTGATGAAGTTGGAATGGAGTGTACATCAGACTGTGCCCCAAATGACACTGTGACACAACGCTGTGCGGTAATCCTTCTTAGCACCACCATTGCCACGCCTTTATTTTCACACATCCAGAAATACTACTCATTTCTTTGCATAGCTTATAAGGTGAGGGGCTCAATCAGGCCAGGTAGCAAAAGAGTTATCGACTTACATGACCTCCACTGCTCATGATGGTTTTGCCAGGAGTTTGACTTCACTTTCTATCAGTCCTTCCACCATGAGATCTTAAATTGATCAGGTTATCGAATGGGTTGACATATAATGAAATGATTGATATGGACATTACACAATGGACATATGCACACTGCTGGCCTCTTTGCTTTATCTTCAGAAAGTACAGCATACCCCAGCTCTTTGCACATGGAGTGCATTTGGTTTGAGGGCAAGCACTTCTTTTATGTACGCTAGAGTGAGTCCATTAGCCAGGGCATGTCTAACCGTGTCAACAGGATTTTTTACATCAAGTAAGAAATTTAATGTTCATGTCAAATGCAGGACCTCAGATTCCTGGAAAATAAATAAACAAATAAAGAAATAAATAAAAACACGGCCTAGGTCAAAAAATACTTATTGAAAATTGTAAGCGGTGTAACACAGCAGCAGAAAAGAGAGATGCCGGGTAATGGCGTCCACTGAGATTTTATTTATTTACTTGTTTTACAAGGTGAGAGGTTTGAAAACTGGCCAGCAGGAGTAAGTTCTGTCAGAGGACCCTTAAGCCTGGCACTTAACCTCAACCGCCTCAGTAAATATCCAGCTGTATAAATGGATATTATGTAAAAAGTCAGCTCTGTAAGTCAACCTTGACAATCATGTCTGCCAAGCAAAGACGTAAAGGGAAGGGACCCCTGTTGCAACTCTAATTTTATTCACAGTCTCAATAAAGCAATGAGGTGGTAGATTTTTACTGCATGGGGACCTTTTTACATTTAATCACGGACGAGGGAGATTTTGAACAAATTACAAAACAGATGGAGACATTACGCAAAACATACTATTTAGCGGTCATCGAAATTGTCTCTGTTCCCACTTCAGTTATGATCGTTAAAAAGTGTGGGCGCATCACCTTGCCTTAATGCCAGGTCTGTCTGACGACATCACAGCTGGCCAAAACAGAAGATAGAAATGAGTGGATGATCTCTCTTTTGATATAGGATTATTGTTTATTGTTTATTGTATTTTTTTTTATTTTTAAAGTTTTTAAAAATGCATTGGTAATGATTACACAAGCACAAGAACAGGCTCACATTAATGGTCTAGAGGGTTTTATTTCAATGGTGGGAATTTCACAGATCTAGCTCACAGATGGTGGAGGTCTGCATGGGGTTATTTTGCACTTTGAAAAAAAATAAAAAGAAAAACACAAGGCTTTATTCAAAGTAGCCCTTAATTGGCTCTGAAGTACTTACACTCTTCTGATATGCCTCTCCGCACTCTGTACACCTCAGGTACCTGGCTTCAGGTCACAGAGACTGAGGTGCGAGACTGCGTCTGGCTTCCAAACTCAGTGTGAAGTCACAGCGATCCCAGCTCTGAGAAGCTTCCATCAGGGCAGGTCAGCAGGTAAGCAGCCAGATTAAAAGAATCGGCATAGGTAGGTCTTGGCATGGCGTGTTGCAACGGGAAGACCTGCGTTCAGGTAACAATCAGACTTACTTAATTAGCCAGTCATTACTTTTGGGACTAAATTATGAACAAAATAATAATATTTAGGTAAGAACTCCAACACTGAAACTCAAAGAAATGTGGGGGCATCAAACTCACGTTAAATGTCATCTCTTGCACCGCGGCGTTGTCATCATCGACTTTTATTTGACATTTCCAGTAACGTGCCCAGTCCTGTTTGCACAACCATGGCGCCTGTCCAGTCATGGCAAAATTTGTGGTATAGACCTCAGGGGCCCATCGCAGGCTTATCAAGCAGCGATAGGCAGTTTTGAGCCGCTGCGCTGAGGAGTAGGAGACTGCTGTTTGATTCCCAGCCCTGGCAGGTCAGTTCTCATCCCCCTCTCCGCCCCCCTACCTGCTTGCCATAAAAAACCTCCCCCCCACTTTCATTACCTTGAATATTCTCTAATTAGCAGAGCTGTTATATGGCCACATCATTGGACATCCACTTTCTTTTTCACCGATATGTTAATTCCAACCACCAGTGCACCCCCAAACTCAGTCAACTGCAAGAAGCTCTTTGAATCATTTTAATTGATGCAGGTGCTTAGGGGCAGCGAACCCTGCAGTGCCGTCCTCTGTAATGCCTTCACACGTCACGGTTAATTGTTCCTGATGCCTCCCCGTCTCCCGGCAGCTGGCAGCCGTGACGGCTTGTCCGTTTTCTCCAACTGCGACGATCTGCTCGCGGTCAAGCTGGGTTCCGGGAGCGGAGGTACCCGCAGTGAGGCCTTCAGGGCTAGCCTCTTTCCGAGCAGAAACTTGTGAGGGATTAACTGCCCAGATTACCCACTGCGGTCAGCACAAACCGTTGTCCAATAATTTGTTTCTTTTATTTACTCTGTTTTTCCTAACTAAAAGTTCTCTTGATTCATTTAAGTGACTGGTCATTTTTATGCAGTCTCTTTGTAAGCAGGTTTTGTAATTGCTTTGGGTCAATATTTAAATGCATATGATTTCTTTTTTTCAATATAAGAAATTAAAACTCTTTATCTGGAACACAAATACAGAGGCAAGCTTTTTTCTTTCTTATTTTAGTTTTTTTTCTGTATACTCACAAGCAGCATATCATCAGGACGGTTTGATCGTGACACAGTTTGTAGCCAGAGCTCAAGAGTGTTGCATGTGTGGAAAACTGGGTCTAAATTGCCGACAGTCCATTTTTCAACAGGGTTTCCAGATGAGCACTGTGTCGTAAAAGCATGGTCTGTGTTTAAAAGTATATATATATATATATGGGTGTCTGTATGTTTGGATATACGTTTATATGTAACACATACTCTTATCCTGAGGCAAGTTTCTTAATGTTATGTGCCTATCTGTGACACATTCCAAAAAATACTGCTTTTAGAGAGGCATTTCTCACCGGGATAATACAAGCATAATCTGTGATTTGGGACTGAGGGGCTTAGGGGGTCTTTGTGTCCATTCAAGCCCTTGGGTCATGCTCTCATGCAATAAAGGCCAGAAACTTTCTGTTTGTAGCAGTCTGCTCTGTGTCTGAGCCTCGCCTTGCCTTTTTATTACCACAGCAAGATTAACTTGTGTAAATTAATCTCCTCGAGCTGGATGTGGTGTAAGGCGATATTTCAAACAAGCGCCCTTGGTGATGTACTGCAAATGGGGGGCCTGCGTTGTTTCCCTAACCTGCCACTGGTCTGCTCAAATATTGAACAAAGAGCGACTGCACCTTACATGTGTTCAGTGATAGAAATCAGCAAAGCACTGATCCCATATTCAACTGTTGACAGGTAACCGCATATGCTGATGATACTGTCCTGATAAATTCTGACTTCTGTAATCCGGCGTGCCCAAGTGTGAATCAGGAAGAATGCCTCACCGACCAATATGACAGCCAAACAATCCATATTCCAGCTAACCAACACATATTCCAGCAAAGCAACACTTGCACACTTCATTCCTGATTCATTTGCGCTTGTTGACATGAAAAAAAATACATTCACTGGCACAAATCTTTACATTTTTTTCTGCATTCTTCAATTCTTCAGATTTTTTTTTCTTTATCACATTATATTATGCTGACCACCCACAGCTAGACCCACTGAAAAGCCTATTGCACCTATACAGTAACTGCTGAAGCATGGTGCCTACACTCCTCCAATGTGCTTGTACATGATGTCAATGGCTGTTTTATGCACTACAAATCCCACAATGCACTATGGGAGGTCTAGCACCCACAGAAGCAGCAGTGGAATTCTGACAACACCCTAGTCAATCACTGGTGGTGCCTGACAAGTCACTGGGAGGTGCTGATACAGCAGTAGCCAGAGAAACACTGGCCTACATAAGCTTTGCTTACCCCAGTGGGACAAAGCCAATTATGTCCTGCTCCTGTAAACTCCAGCTCATTGTCCACTTATGACATAGTCCAGACCCTAACTAGATTGTTAGCTTTGAGCCTCAGAAGACACAGACTGAGCCACGGTTCTTATACGTTATGTTTTTTTTTTTTTTTTTTTCAACTATTTTTGATTTTTTAATTGTATTTATTTATGTAGTGTATCTGAGCAGTTGAGTACACTACACCATGACAAAATAAAAAGAAGAAAAAAAATCTTAGCACAGAAGCCCAGACTGGATTATTAAATTTTTGCCCTTTGACATGTTTTCTCACCTATCCATACAAAATGCAAAATCCTTAATCACCAACTCAATTATTTAAATGCAGTGGTCCTCTGTAAGGCCCTATTTTAAATGCTAATTGCTGTTCTCGCAAAATACTTATTACGTCATGTGACAACAGTTAGTGCTCATTCCTCTCAGAGGTCTCTCTCTCTCTTTCTGTGTGAGTGCAGAGCAGCAAAACTGATGATGATCATTACATCCCAGCCTAGACTCCTGTGCGGAAGTAGTAGCACTTTGTAATGACACAGAGCAGGTGGAAGGAGTCAATAACCAAACTGTGCCATCACCTCAGATGAAACCGGTGCAGCGGTAATTGACCATGTCATAAACTGAGGCTGCCAGTCACTGGACTGGTTGTTCAGCCCAGCGGGCAGTAAAGAGGTGGACTTGCCTTAAATATGGAGGTATTCTGCACCAAGAACCTGTAGCTGCACTTGTGAGGTATTGGATGTTTAGAGTATCAGGTTACACCAGAGTATCATCATGCCTTCCGTGTTACAACAGTTTATGGAAGAAACTGTTTAGGAACAGGCCATACTGATGGACGAGGCTGGGATGTCACCTGTGCCGAGAGCTGTGGCACCAGTAGAAATGACCCTTGCCAAAAAACGACATTCCTTTCAGTAATATCATTGCTGATGGCAACATTTTTTGAGGAATCGATTCAATAAGAACAGCCATAATTTTGAAAATACCACAGTGAAACTAATTTATTTAGCCCCATTTCAGAGAAATGACAACATGGTAAAGGCACTGGGAGGATGATGTGGAGGTGAATAGATTCTGTAATTGCAGGTGAACTACTGTAATAGTTGACAGAAAACATGCGTGGCTGGCCTTTGCATTTCCAAAGTACTGCATTAATTGTTTTAATTACTTGAATTTGTTCATTTTGGGTTTTGTTCACGTTCATAGTATAAACTGAAATATTCCTTCCATCTTCAATTTCAACAAATGTAGTGTTTTCTGAGATTACTTTGCATTCGTTTGTTTGATGACAACAATTAGCAAAGGTGAAAGTGTTTGAAATTTGGTTTGGATAATGAGTATTGGCTGCTTGCAAGATGCACTTATCACATCTCTTTGAAACCTGAGGTTTTTTTTTTTTTTTTTCACGTTGGTGGAGGTTTCTTCTGTTCGAGAGATGAGTTTTAGTTCTGGTTTACAGCTGTCCTTTTTGTCACAATATTTTCAAAAGAAAAAAATTGAAAATTGAATTGAAAAAAGAAAGGAAAAACCTAATTTTGCTCTCTGCCATAGTTTTGTGTGTGTGTGTTGGTGGGGGTCTGGCGAGTTGCTTATTTTACCCACCCCACTCCTCCTTTTACCACTACTCATAAGACTTTGGGAGATTGTGGGTGTTACTGGTGTGCACAGTCATTCTGGCCAGAATGTGGACTCCCATTCTTACAAAGCCTCAGAGCTTAACAAGCAGCAGGATCATCTTACATTTGTACTAATCCCTTATCCGCCGGGTCCAATCTCACAGTAGCCTCTTGGGGCTGTAGATCTGGCAGCATCTGTTGACTGACCAGTTCTGTTGTGGCCTAAATCAAAGACGATTATATTGTTTACAAGTAAGCCGGTGTTATTTTAGAAGCTTGAAACGAGAGTAAAATGAATGGCGACACCACTGAGCAGAGCCAAGGTGCTGGCCGTACCCTGTTAACCTGATCCCCCATCCATCTCTCTCACACACACACACACACACACACACACACACACACGTACAGATACACACCCATTCACACAGAAGCAGGTACACACACAGATGCCTGCACACTCATGTGGATGCAACACACACATGCACACGCTCAGCTGCAGAGAGACACACACCCCTGCACACAGAAGCAGGGACACACACAGACACATGCACACTCATGTGGATACAGATACTCAGATGCAGAGAGACATGCACACACACACAGGTGCACAGACACACAGCATGGCTCCTACCTGAGAGACTTTCTTGCCAAATATATATTTGAAAAAAAAAAAAAAAAACATGTTAATGAGTAGACCTTGAGGGAGAGCTACTGCTATGTGATGTAAAGGTCAGGGACACAATAAGCTCTTGATATGGACTCAGTCCAGGCCAGACCTGACCAGGCATAAGCTAAGCGACTTCATCTCGCCTGACGCCATTAAGAGCAGACAGAGCTAAAGGGGCCTGGTGACAAAGTGCAAATAATGTCCTCTCCAGCTGCTGGGGTCAGCACTGAGAGCAGGCTGAGAGGCACTCCACATCCCCTTACACCAGGGCGTTAGCAGCCAATCTTTGCACGCTTGTGTAAGCCACTTAGGGTGTTCGACCGGGCTTCCCAAGCCTTCTGTTCCAAAGCATTTCCTGTGAAAGGTTTCACTGAGGTGTCCTCTTACTGTGGTGCCTTGTACACAAGATAAGACAGTTGGAGAATGAGCCATGAGGGGAAAAGCAGGTGAACCTATGATGTCATAATGGCCACTCACATACACAAAATAGGAGAGGGTACATATATCAGCAATTAGTAGTGGTGTAATCAGGACTTAGCTCCTTCCATCCATATGTGTTAGTACAGTACCAGTCAAAAGTTTGGACACACCTGATTAAGACAATGGGAAACATGCACTCAAAGACATCTTTATCTAAAGACATATACTTAAATTGTTGAAATTTGTTTATTAGACAAATGTAAATTGTGAAGTTGATGCCTATGTATGAATTTATTTCAAAAAAAAAAAAAAATGTTTTGGCTACTTTGAAGAAACTAATATATATATATGTTTAAAATATATGTTTTTATTTGTTTATAACACTTTTTTGATCACTGCATAATTTTTTTTTTTATTTCATAGTATTGATGTCTTTACTATTATTCTAGAAAAGAAGGAAAGTATGTCTAAACTTTTTTGTACAGGGCCATATATACACTACCACTGCTGGCACACTGGTGCATAAACATACATGCACAATTGTGTCCACACTTTTGACTGGTGCTGTATATGATGCAGTATATCCAGTGTTATATCACTCCAGGAATACTGAAATCCAAGACTGCTCCTATTGGTTCTGTCGTGACTGTAACGATCGCAGTAAATTGGCCACATCGCAAGAACTATTAAGGGTAGGATGTTAAATTCAGTTTCCACGGCTCTATTTGTACAGCACTAAAAATAGTCAAGGTAGTCAAGGTTTCCTTTCCGTCTCCCTACATTTCTTTTTAATGACATTGAATCCAGCATGAATCTGACGTGTCCACAATTTCTTCAAGGGTACTAAGATTATTTCTAGGCCACAGACAATATCCTTTTTCCTAAAAAAACTCAGATATTCCCCATAATTGTGGTCTGGTAAGATTTTAGTATCTCTCAGTAGAGGAGACTAAGACTGTGCAGAGCAATGCTTAGAGACTGCAAAAAAAAGCCAAACACATGATTGTGTGCTTCCCCCTCTCTCAAACCAATACTGTGAGTAATTAAAATCATCCATTAAATTCTCTAACATCTCATTTTTTTCATGTCTATAATGTCTATTTTTAGCTACTGTTATCATAATGAACATGCATGCCTGCTAATGTGTGGATGTGAACCTGAAGCAGAATTAAGTCCACTCTTAATGAATCAGGTTTTGTGAATTAGTGCATTTTGTCTTTAGACAATGCGACTAATTTGTGCTTACCGTTATTATACAGCATTTAGCGAATTAGCATGGGTAGTCATCACACTCACACAAACGCGCACCCACAAACACATCCTGAACCCTTCAGCTGCTCATTCATTTCTGCAAGGTAAGATTTCCTTAAGTATAATCATTGTATGCATACATAGAGCTGTTAATTCTTAGCTTTGGCATATGATCATGCTGTTTAAAGACTGCATTATGGTGCAACATTGCTTAATGTTTAACACCTCATTGTGATAGAATACACACGTAATTGTGGTACTAAGCCTGTGTGCAATGCATATCTGCCTCAATTTAGTCGGTGTATTTGCATATTGAGGCATTCCTGTAGAACCGCTGACAGCCTTACAAAAAACCCTACGAATGCTCAAAGATTTTCACCAGTTAAATACACATAAACACACTGATGATGATAATAGGCTTCTTGTGATGTTCAGGATTATGTGATTGTTAGATAACACTTGAACTTAGCATAAAACTGGGAAAATATGTCAATAGTTACAGTAAAGCACCTTTTGACGGGTTAACGAGATTTGTTTGAATCAGGGACTCAGTAAATACTGGTTAAAAGAGAATGTGTGAATACGATGTGTTAATCTGCGTGATTTCTGTCGAACATGGCTTGCTCAGTCCCTAGGATAAAAGGGCTTCAGTTTCCTTTAGGCATTAGAAATGAGTAGTTTTTTTTTCTTCTTCTTCTTTAAGTCTTTGGTGTTATTTGTTCAAGCTAGCCTGACACCGCCATTAAACGCAAACTGCTGAGCTTGCCATTTGGCACAGAGGACCGGCGGCTCACCTCTAACCCACTCTAGCTGGCTGGATGACATGTATTTAACCAAGGTTTAAAGCAAACAAACAAAACAAGGAATAAGTCCCACATTTGCTGTTGAATCTGCGTGGTAAAAACCCCTTGAGTACAGGGAGTCGACTTAATCTTACTCTTTTCAGTTTTCCCCGTTATTTTCTTGTCACGAAATCTAAACCTCAGCCAGCTTTGCTCTGTGACTGGTCACCAGCGTGAAGCTAATGCGAGCTTATGCCAGTTAGCCATTGCATGTTTTAATGCATTTCCCACATAGCTTGCATGGCTTACATTTCATACATTATCAGTCTACTTGGCCGGATATTTGCTCAAATAATTCAAGGTGCATGCCTCGGTCACTGAGTGTCAAAGTTATGTCCCAGCCAGGATTCAAGCCCGCAGCCTTCAAGTCATGAGTCTTGTTCATGAGTACCAGATTCTTTTCATTTGATGCCCTACTGATTTGTCATAAAAAAAGGAGATCCACTCAATCAGCGATTAACAGTGATGCATGTATGCTCTGTCGGTTTGTAAATAACATTATCATCATGTCAGCTTGTCAATGCTCTAGTCCTCAAAGATCTCTCAATGTATTTTTCCAGCAATGTATGTGAACATCGTTTGTAACTTCCACAGAGATAATAGTCTTATGTACAGCCATCATGAGTTCATAGCTCCTTACCAATTATGTAATAAGTGTAACAAACCACTGCAGCTCAAGTAACGTCAGTCAGACAGCTCCGTAGCCTGAGATGCCAACTGATATCCGCTCGACTCTAATGACAAGTTAAATGCTTTCTGTTTCCTGCTGCGCTTTAATCACGTATCAGTTTGTTCAGACTCCGGTTTCAGTGTTTTCAGTGCATTAATCCCACATAATAAATTCCTGTCTGATGGGTACTTGCTGTCATTCCTCAAACGCAACACTAAGTTTAAACAGGGCCCCTGCGATTGAGAAATTACTCCTGTCATGGGTTGAAGGTGCAGAATCAATTGCAGGAGAAAAAAAAAAATCAGTCTGTAAATTACCACTCCAGACATACCAATTCTGAACCAGCTCATCCCGCCCCCCCACCCCCACCCTTGTAATATAGCCATCACTTACATGGCAAACTATCTCTCAGCTCCTCCCTTGTAACTTAGATCCCAGACTGGCAGGCCAGAGTCATCTTCACACTGGGAAAAAAAAACCATCTTGATATTGATATTTCATCACAGATGGTTTCGTGTTTCAGATGAGGAACTGGACCAATTTGTTCTATAACAGCATCGGCATGCAAGAGTGATTGTGCTGTGAAGGGCTGTGTCTTAAATCTGGGCGGGGGTTGGGGGAAGAAAAAAAAACACTATTTTCGATCTAAACAAAACCGGTAAAAGAAAAAAACAGATTAAATGACATTTCAGATCTGATTTTAACAAGTATATATCATTGACATAAAATTGGATTTTTTTAAATGCTCTGTTTTGCTATTTATGTATGAAAACAGTGGCTTGCTGCTGTTATTGTGGTGCTAGCTTGCCATAATGGGTAGGATACTGGATTTGTAACTGACAGGTTTAAGGCTCAGACTGTGGTGATGGGAGGGATGGGGGGAGGTATTGCGGCTGTACCTATAAGAACAGCATCTGAATTACTTCAGTAAATTTCCATAAACCCTATATGAGTTGAAAATAGGAGTAAAATATCTTACTCCAAAAGGGGACATCTAAGTGTAAAATAACTACCATACATTCAATTCATTTCTACACAAAATTGCAAAGGTTTTGTTACTACGTGAAGGCAATATAATTAGCAATGACTCCAGGTATTTGGTTTGTAATATGTATTCCAGAAATGGACAAAATTCAATATTCATAGTGTGATAGCGTCACAACACAGTAACGTGGCAACAAACAGTCTCATTGGCAGAGCTGGATTAACATTAACAATGAGGCACCATTAAGCATGCTCTACATACCATCATTCATTGAGGCCTTGCTTCAGAGAAATAAAAACCTATGTATTATAAAGTTATTATTAGAAGTAGTGTACCATAGAACAACACCTCGATTACCATATGATCAAAACATGGCATGTTTCCTTGGTGACATACATGCATACATGCATACACACATGCATACATAAACGCACTTAGAGCTTGGTGAGGATTATTCACAATAGACTGTGATTGTTTGCTTATGTGGAGCGCAAAAAAAAAAAAAAAAAAAAAGGCGAGACACTTAAAATGCCTCGCGTTTTGTTCAGAATTAAATGCCGTTCCTTTGGGTGCTCGCTGTTATGGTGCATCCCGGGCTGTTATGCTTCCTTTTACAACACACATTCATTCCGCCGATCAAAACCGAGGACGCGAAATAACCCCCACCCCCACCCCCGCTCCTCAGCGATGGCTCCAGACAAGCTCCCGCGCGCCGAGCAAATCTAACAGATCTCGGGCTGAGGAAAATGACATTGTAGATAATAAAGTCAAATTCAAAAGAATTCTGCTACCTGATTAGTTCAAAGCGCATTGGTATTCACCAGGTGATGCATTTACAGAACTGGGAATAAAAGCCGGCCCTGAAAATAACAAGGAATCAGACAGTGTCTGTCTTTGTTTAAACAAAGGCTAACGGCACCGGGATTCTTTTCTCTCTCTTTTTTTTTTTAGTTGGCATTTAAATAGAAAAGTCCTTTTTATGGAAAAGAACAATGGACGCTTTCATCTTGTTCTGCACAGGAGCTCTTTTTAATGTAGAATATAACTAGGCTACAATTACCTTGTAAATAGGTTAGACTCAAAAATTTCCCCTGTCTTTCAACTATAGGGGCTTCAAATGTTCCAGAAAAGCCACAGGATGTGTGATTCATGTAAATCCCGCCTCTTTCTTGTAGGTAGGACTTGGCCTCCTTCTCAAGGCGTGGCACCATATGTTAAAAACGGAGATGGAAAAAAAAAAAGGAAAAATATTAATTTGATTTTGAATCAGTTCTCAGCCAGAGTAAACCCTTTAACTTTTTTTTTTTTTTTTTTTGCTTTCCGCAATAGTCTCTTCCCCCTAAATGTCATCAAGTCAGAGGACAGACATTTTATAGTAGCGGAACAAATTCTTAGAGATATTGTGCTTTTGGTACAGAAGTGGGCTCCAAATGGTATCAAAGTGTGACTGGATGTGTCTTCTGTGGTCAGATGTGTGCTCCACCCTCAGGGCTGATGCTGTTCCTCTCTGAAATGTGTAGGCACGTTTACTTGAGAAGTCACATCAGGAAAACCCGCAGACCGTAATGAGGCCATATGGTCAACTTAGACTGCATAGACCTGGCCCATTGAAAGGGTACAGTCAGGTCACATCCTACACTAGGTTTGAACTGTGATTGAGAAATACACTAATCCATGACTGTTACCAAGAACCTAATCCTAAACACAAGTGAAGTATGCATATTTATGTATGGGAGCGGGGAAGTAATTGAACTGTTTTTGGGGTCATAAAAATGTATATTGAAAATTACAGATTGTAAAATGAGTACCTGCTTTACATGTAAAACTATTTGGTGTTATAGGGTTCCAATCACCACGTCTAAAGACACGGACATCCTCACCTAACCGAAGAAAGTGGGCATCGATGTGACAGAGCAAAGAACAGGATGGAAACTACATTAAGAATGACAATACATTTGTGTCACATGTCCTTCACATTTGAACTGAGAAAAACTGTTCCTCTTGCATTTTCATATTGTAGTATTGTAATTAACCACTGCAAGCTGTTTTAAGACAGTTACTTTCATAGACAGAAATATTTAAATTTGTAGGAAAGTGAAAGCCTTTTATGTTAACTAAATGCTCTATCATCATGAATTACTATAAATCTTTCTCCCAATTAATGGGGAAGCCAGGAGAGAAACTCATGGGAGAAATACAGTATACAGCCTTTGCCTGGGTGTTGTAATGTACGCAGCAGCTGGCTACATTAAGGGAGCTTAAACAGGAGGCAAGAGACTCCAAAAACAACCGGGACCTATTCAAATCATCTTTCTCTCAGAGCGAAACCTAATGTAACAGCTCCAATGAACTCTTCATGAGTGATAAGCGAATGTTAATTTCCTTAACTTAAAATAATCAAATGAAACATTGTTCACAGCTTCTGCACTAAGGCTGAAAGACCAGTTGAAAGGCTGAAAGACCTTTTTCTTTTCCCCCTTCTGTGTTGCAGCAAACGAAGGAGTCTGTCCCCAATCATTTATTGTTCAAACTATTGTGCAAGTCTTCCTTCGAGGTCAGCTGAATGGCATCTACATTCTTTGCCCATTATCCGTCACCCCAGTTGAATTATGGGAATGGTAATATGGGAGGAGAAGCTAATCACCCTCCATCCAGCTAGTGTCTCAATGTGTACCTTTACATTACTGCACTTTATGGAGAAATTGATTTTATGGCCCATTTTTATGCAAGTGTTGTCTTTTGAGAAACATCCAGCTGGCACGTTGAGAAGACATGTACACAATTTTCTGGCTCCTGCAGCTGAATCTGGGAAACCTTGCCAAGCTATTGAGGATGCCCCATCTGACCCTAAATCAAATGAGTGTTTGTTTTCAGCATACTGGCCTCTTATGAGCAGTCCATTTCAAACCGCACAAATGGCCCCTCGACTTGACCCAGATAATGTCAGAATGCGCTGCTTTGCAAAGTGGTACAGCACCATATGTGGCTTCATTTCAGAAAGCATGTGCTCGACACTCAGCAGGTCAGCGAAGGGGGCTGCTCATGATTCATCATTCTATCAAACAGCCAAAAAGATTATCATCAGAACAGTGTCGAACATACCATTTTATCCACGCCCATGATATTGACCATAAACAGAATAAGAAGCCTGTTTCATAACATGATTTCTCTCATCGATCTATGCTATGTCAATCCCTGTGACTGGAGGAACCGTGTTGTGTGCTTATTTTGTTTGTTCTTTGTTAAACTTTGCCACTAATGCTAAATCACTTGCAGAGACAGACTGAAATGTGCATTTAACTTTTAAAATTTTTATATCAGTTTGTGGACAAATAAACTTTATGATGGAAATCAAGGTTTACACAGCTACACATTTAAACCTTGCTTGAATGAATCTGTTTGAAACAGATTTCTGTTCCACAGAAAATGATATCATGGATTTATTGCCAGACATCATCAGGTTTTGCATCAGTGTGTGTCCACCACTGAACGAGCATCTGAGCATTCATACCCATGAGTGGAAGTAACTAGCAGATGACCAGATGTTGCAGAGGGAAGAGGTTGTGCAGTATGTGTAAACCATGGCCATCGAATATGCAGGAGCTGTAACCTTCACTGTCTAGTCAGATGGCACCAGGGCCTTGAATTTGATATGGACAGTAATCAGAATCCAGTGATGGTGCAATAGGTGAGACATAGTCTTATTTTTAAAGAATGGAAGCTAGCTTAGCAGTAGCTTTCTGAGTGAGCTGAAATGCACTGGTGGTACGCTTTGGGAGGTCAGCCAAGCGTTTTGGCCATTCAAGGAGGACACAAGGGCCTGGACCAGGAGGTGGGAAGAGTAGGTGATCAGAGGCACGTGGTGTCTTCTAATGGATGGACTGGGTCATCTAATCAATCTGACACTTTCCACTCTTCGAGGGTAGAATAATCAATGTAGTTATCAAGAATTATTGGAGCATATTGCAGAGGATGCAGTTGGTAAATAATAGCAGGTTTGTTTTTACAGAAACCAAGATCATGTTAGTTCAAACTCTACGTAGATGTAAGGAATGAAATAAAGGTAAGATTCCACAAAGTAACTTGCACACCACTTGTATTGTTTGCAATCTTGTACTTGTACCTCAGTTGCATCATGTAATCCCCCTTTAAACTAATATGTTTCACTTCAGATGCAAGTATTCCATTTATAAGAAATTATTACAGATTGAGAAAATATTGGATAATTTGCCTAGTCTGTGGTTTGGAATGATTGGCCAGCTAGCAAATATGACAATAAAAAAGCTTTTCTTTTTTTTTCACAATTACAGGTGCTGTTGATTGGAAGCAGGTATAAAATGTCCAGCAGCTTAAATCCTGTTTTGGATTTATTGATTTCTGTTGCTATGTGGCACGGATCTCTTTTTCACTTCAATTTTCTTAATTAACACTGGCATAGATTTTAGCGCAAAGTAATGAAATGACAATTAGTGGTCAACAGACTCACTGTTCCATGCAGATCTTGACCCAATCTGCCTCTTGACTTAGCTAGTTAATTAATGTAACAGTTGCCAGATGTACTCAGCTAGAGATGCACGATTGTGTCAGCAATTAAATGTATTAATAAAACAAACCAGAAAGCATACTGTTTGTTATATATGTAGACCTTGATCACCAGAGAATATATCATTGCAACGCTGGCGGGACAAGTCCATATTTCCAATGCACTAAGAGAGACACCAAACTCTCAGAACTGTGTGGTAACTGATTCTCTTTTCTTATTGCCAGCCATATCCACATCCACCACTGTTTCTTCTTTACCTTTGTTTCAAGTCTAATACTAAAGCACACACTGCTTTCCTATTTTTGATTTTTTCCAATTGTTTTAATACTGGTGTTCACAAAAATCATGGCAATAATGAAGTATGTGAGGAATGAATGATTTAAAAAAAAAAACAAATCACATGAGTTTAGAATTGATGGATGCAATGTTGAATGAAATTGCACACAAGATTTTGTATGATACATTGACACATGGCAAATTGAACCGCAAGTTGCTGGTAAATTTCTTTGTGCAACAGTAAAGTTGCATGTAATGACATCACATGCAACCAGTGTATGAAACTTCAATTTTGTGTAAGTTTCTTTGTGCAGCAGAGACTTGTGAGTGAGATGAGGACAAGGAAGGAGAGCTAAGTGTAATCACTAAAACATTGATTTAAAAGGAGAACAGGAGAGGGGTAAAGCACTAATACTTGGGGAAATACTATTTAGAGGGTATGACACATTCTGTAGAGACTCTCCATATGAGTTGGTAAAGGCGATCTGAAAGGTTAGACACAAACCAGGTCAGGGCACTGCCTGATATTCCCATCTGACGCTTTAAGGTGTCACATGTTGCACGGAGGTCCAGAAGGGTCAAAGCAGAATAAAGGGAGGATGGCTTGCAGAGTGGAGGGCTTTGTTTACTAAGAGAAAGCCATCTCTGTAGTGAAAAGTGAAATCGCTGTGGTTCAAGGTCAAGGAGGTTGTTTTGAAGGAGACAATTGTACATTTGTTTAGATTTAGCAGATCCAAGTTTCTCTGAGGGGGAGGAGACAGAGCCTGATATTATGAGCAATATAAGAGTCAATGGTGGGTTTTACAAACAGAGGCATGGCACATTCACCTGTTTGAAGGCACCAGAAAGCAGCAAAGTGAGATGAGATGAAGGAAAGATAATCTAGAGAGAACGCTTGAAAGAGGGGAGAGGGATGAGACCCAGAGACAAGTCTCAGTCTGATGCTTCCTGTTCTTTTCCATCTCACAAAGTCATTGAGTGGAGACTTCAGGAACTTTGCCTGTAAAGAACACCAAAAAACAATCTGCAGTGAGAGAGGAAGAAGTGGCAAAAGGCAGCAAAGAATTTGTGTGGGTTAGCAGCTGTGGCTTGGATATTTGCCTAGAGGGAAGGCTATTTTATCTGAGGTGATCGAGAACGAAAAGCCTGAAAGAGGAGGGTCAGGTCAGTGGTATTCTGGGATTTCCTTCACCTCCTCTTTGCTGATGGTACTTTGACTCGGTCAGCACGCAAAGCAGTGGGTAGCCTGGTTTTGAAGGAAAATGTACATTCAGGCCTGGAGGAGAGAGGGCAGAGGATGTCAAGTGGATATAGCTGAGAGAGGTCACCTTGGAGTTGGAGCTAACAGAGGAGAGGGGAGGCCACAGCTTTGAAGGGGAGGCAGAGAAAAGCAAGTTGTGTGGACTGTGACAGAGAGTGACTATGAGGGCACAGGATGTGTGCTTGTGTGAGTGATGGGGGGGAGTGTTACATGGAAGAGGAAGAGAGACAGTGAATGACAGAGAGGTTTGAAGTACTGCAGTCACATTGGAACACAAGGTCAGTTTGCCTGCCGGCTTTGTGTGAGGAAAACAACTGTGAACGGGAATGCCTGAAGGAATAAAGCAGTGGGAGAAAGCCAGCAGACTGTTGTCCACATAAGTACTTAAGTCAACAACGGGGGTAGCAAAGTGCCTTTTCTTCTGGGAAAGTGCTTTGGGGATGGTCCAGGTCATCCAGGAAATTGCCAAGCTGACCTGGTGAGTGATGGACGACAGTTACCACTGGGTTTTTTGACATGCTGTGGGTAAATGGCAAAAGTGTATTTGTGTGTAACACACTTTTTGATGGTGTGACTTGTATCGAGTAAATCTAACCAAACTAACTATCAAGGTCATGTAGGGAAGGTATGTTATTAATTTGGCCAATGGTTCATGATAATATGTTGCCTAGCCCGATGACCGCTATTCTGTGTAAACCTACAAGAAGGGAGTCAAGAGGTTAGCATAATCCTAGAATTGTTATTTCTGTTATATTCTCCATTACCTTGGCTTGGCCTCTTTTGATTGGCATGCCATTGCCATCACAAAAGTAGAATTTAAATTAGTCGTTTATCTCTATCAGCCTGAAATTAGATCTATTGAAATTACGTATTATGGTGTGTTCCGATGAAGATTATGTAAAACGTTCCTGTAGAGATAGCCCCCTTCCTCTACTATGGGAGAGGCATCTCAGCAATAGAGGCATTAAAAGCAGCAATCTGAGAGAACTGTGCCACAAAGCACCAGCAATCAGCAAATCCAAAACAGGATCTAAGCTCCTGGACATTTTCTAGCTGTGTCCAATCAACAGCACCTGTAATTTTCTGGTTCTCCAGCCACGCCCTCCACAAAAAACCAATATAAGCAAGGCAATTCAACTCTTGATGAAAAATAAAAAAAAGAGAAATACATTTTTATTTTGAATTTCTCTTGCTGCAGGTAACGTAGAACCAGCTGTAACCTCTGCAGGTGCCATTTCACATCAGAGGAAAAGCTCATCGGGGGCATTGCACAGCCCTGACAGTATCCCTCTTAACTAAAATAGCCCAAAATGAATGCAGATCTTGCAGTCTCCGGGTGGTCAGACTCAGACACTTGTACTTATTTATAGCTGCTCAGAAATCCACTTAGTCCCTGCAAGGAAAATGAGTCTTCTATCCCGGTGAAAACAGGCATCTTTATGAGTCTTAGTATTTAGGCTCCTATAGTCGACAGTCAGCCTTAGGGTGCCATCTTTTCTCTGGACCAGGACTATGGGGAAAGCATAAGGACTGTAGCTCTCCTTAATGACCTGTTCAATCAGCAGCTGTTTAATATCGGCTTTAACAGCCTCATAATGAGATGGAGGAATACAGCAATAATGCAGCCTAATTGGGGCATTATCAAGTAAAAGGATTTGGTGCTCTGTTTGGGATGTACAATATAAATTATCTTCATTTTTTGTAGAAAATGTGTATTTGAGCAACAGCTCCCTAGCAGGTGCTTGTCTGCTAGGTGCCAGGCCCAGTAGGTCTCAAGCCTCAAACTCGATTAAGTCTGTCTCTACAGGAGTGGTTTCTGAATAAATCAAAGTTATATGGCCTTGAGTGTTTTCACTAAAAAGAGTGTTGCTCTAAAAGCAACTGTAGGCTCAGGGGGGCCCTATGCATCAGCCAGATAGAGGGCCCCCAACGTGAGTCCAGAGTTGAGACTGGCAACACTTAGGTTCATGTTTTCTCTAAAACCCTCTGGTTCCAGTGAGGTCACTGACCACTCATTATTATTACCTCTGGGACATGTTGCAGGTACAAAGACAATTGCTCTAAAAGGTATACGTTCAGGATTCTTAACCACACATGTATTTAACCTGGACACTTGGGAACCGAGGCATTTTTTACCACTGATACTGTAAAATGGCCTTTCTTTGGCAGTCTCTGTTTGGGGTATGAGTGGTGGTAGGGTTGATAAAAAGCTGATTTCTTTTAGGTAAATAGCTATTAGGTAAATAGCATTAGCCTACTATGTTCCAACTTAACAGTCCAGGGGTCACCTCCTCTCCCTTGCTTTAACTGTGGAGTTTTTAACCAGCAGTACCCTGAACCCAGTAGTACTTCTAATTCCAAATGCCTCAGATAATTTATATACAAACCATTCTTAAGATCTTACAGCAGGGATTAAAATGTGTCAAAGAGATACCGTCACTTGTAACTGGTTGTGGCTGTGCTTAACTGACAGGACTGTAATGCTAACCGACTAAACACTGCAAAACCGAAGGCCCTACCAAGATGGAATCTGAAGAGTCTAACTACACTGCCACTAATATCACACTCATGACAAGAGAGGTCGTTCCTTTACCATCAAGGTCAGCATTGGGATTCTGCTTAAAAATCATGAGCCTTGCGCCTGACGACAGTACCAAGCTGTGTGGGCTTGAGAAGCTGGTTGAATTACGTGTTGAGGGCTGCTTTGTTTCCTTCCCAGAGTCTCTGAGTTTGCAGCTGATTTAACAGCGCCTTTACTTCTAATAAGTTAAATATGGGCTTTGAGTAATGAGTTACAGCTTGAGGATCTCCTCATCTAGCTAGGACTCAGCTAGGACTTCATGGAAGGGGGGAAGACTGTACTAAACTCCTTCCCCTTCCTGTCTGCTCCACACTAGAAAACCCTGAGGTGTTGATCTGGAAAAATGATGCTATATTAAAATGCTGTTGGTCATAACATTTACATAGTAAAGTCCGGGGGTAGAGCAATTTCAATGCAGAAACAATACCCCTGCGCGCGGCATACAATATTGATCATTTTGACGGAACATATTTATGAATTCATGAAAATAGGGTGCTGTAATTCATGGGGAAGCATTTTGAAAGTAAAATACACTGCTTATTTTTGTATGCACATGCACTATTGCACCCTCTCTTTTCTTCTCTCTCTCTCTCTCTTTCTCTCTGTCTCTCTCACACACACACACACACACATCTCTCTCTCTCTCTCTCTCTCTCTCTCTCTCTCTCTCTCTCTCTCTGTCATAAACAAACACTCATGTCTCATTCAAGGTCATATGGAATTTTCATTAATTAATTTATTATTCATTTTAAATTGGAAGACCTTAGAATAGTTTATCATGATACAAATGTAAACCATAATTTAACATTTTATTTTAGATGTGCAGTAATTAGAAGGGCTAAATATTAATCTGAAGCAGGTTAATACAGACAAAAAGAGCGTATTTGGAACATACTAAGCAACAATTTACTGACACACTCACACCTCATCAGTAACAACGAATGTACAGATTATGACCCAATTGCATTATTCTTCATTTTAAGCTGAAGAACTAAAAAAAGAGAGACCATTGGAACTTTATTGGTAATTGCCTTAAATTTGGCCAGCTGCTACTGAGGCTTTTGCATCCATATATTCTGATATTCTTCATAAAGAGCTTAGCTAGTCTGGATCCAACAATGGCGTTTGTGAAGTGATCTCCTGGCTTCAGGCGTAGACCTAAATCTATTCTGACATGGGCTTAGTGCTTGTAATCCTATTATTACCATCTGATTCGTCTAAGCCAAAAACATTTCTTTGTGTAAGTAATGGTTAAACTGTTTTCATTCTTCTTCCGTTCCTACGCATTCAGGCTAGTTTGCAAAATTTGACGTTCCATGAATATATAAAGCAGCATTACCGCTCGCCCGCACAATATTGTCAGCAAGCATATTTCAGAATAATGGAAGAAGGTAAATTGCAGCAAGCAGCCTGCTTTCAGCTCAGGCTAACCTGCAAAATGAATGGCCATTGTTTGTACTAGCGGTAGCGGTTTTCCTCTGGAGCATGAGCAATGAAGGATTATAAAGTACATTTTTGTATTATAAAAAACCAAATTGAACTAAATTGCCTTGTTGGAGGAGAGGCTGTGCATCATGTTGGAATGAGCGGTGAGAGCGGCCGCACGTTGTCATGAATCACGGCGTTTGAAGCAGAGTCCCTGAGCCAGAGTCGGAAAAGCACGCAGGAATCAGGCGCATAAGTGCAGAACATTCCTCTGGAGCTTTGTGGCACACTGGTGCCGTTTGGGCCGGATCACAAATATCTGTATGTAGAAAAGGCAGGATTTACTTTTACCCTTTTGGTGGTACACTGTACTGTAGCAAATGTAATCTTGGTGGTTCTGGTTCACACAGAGATGTTCTTTTGTAGCATTAGTTTACCTTGTTGCTTGTTAGTAGGCCTTTATGCCTGTGTAATAGAAGCTTGACAGTTTGTTGTCTGGCAAATATCACATGTACTATGGTTGACTGTGCCTAGGTCAACAACATGGTCCTTATAAGGCAGCTTCATGAATGTTTTCTGTGGAAGGTCAAACCAAAAACTTTCCCTTGGTTTTATATTTACTAAACACCCCTCAGGATGTTTTGAAAGGCACCTAGGATGGTTTCTATGAGATATATTGCAGTCTTCTAGTATATTATCATATTTGCTGCCTTGCACATTTTAAAGTGGGTAAATGGTGCTGTTGATGCAGTAGATGACACTCACACATTTGAGAAAGGTCCAATTTGATCAGCCCCAGGTGGTGGCATTGGAGAGGCAATTAACCTGTCCTTCACTATTAAGCTTTTGTAACAAAATAACAGATGGATAAATGTATTTAGCACTGAAAGTCTGCAACTCTTCATTACGTTTTACTTGGTGACTTGTGTTTACTTACACGTTCACTTATGTGAAAAGATTCTTGACTGATAAACGTTGAAACAGTTAACACAGTTCATAAAGGTTCTGATTTGCTTTCTCTCACCCTATCAGAAAAGAAGAAAATGGACAAGGGAAAAATTTTTGGATCCCTGTATATTTAAATATATTAAGGTCTATTATTCCATGTTTAAATCTGTTCTGTATTTAACCCCTACATTTAAACCCATCTTCCATATTTTAATATATTGTACAGCCTTGTCTTGTTGCTTCCTTCCACTACCTTCCACTTTTTTCACTTAAAAAAGTGTTACCCTTTTAATTACTAGTTAAGGACATTGTTACACATTTTTACACTATCCTAAACAATTATTTATAAGGTTCCAAGATTCTAATTAGATGCTTCTACCTCATGCAAAAACATCCAATAATCATTCGCTGATTTACATCTCCCAGTCCACTTTTGACTTTGACTTTAAAGAATCAGGATTCCAAAGATAGTTTTAATTGAACCAGATTGCACAGTCATTGTGGCAGTGTAGACAAGGAAATATAACAGCACAGTGCATCAGTAATAAAGGTTCAGGGTGTCTCTGTCTGAAAGAAGAATCATAAAAACATCAGAGAGTAGTGCAATGATGTGCAAGCTCACATTTCCCTCTGACATTCTGATAAAGGCTGAATAAAGTTCTGCTTCTGTGATCAGGAACAGACGCACAGTACCATGTAAACGATAAGTCAAACTCCGTGGCGAGCAATCTATTTAACTACCTTGGCCCTTTGTCCTTAAATGTGAGCAACATTTAAGCGGGCAATTTTTTGACACATCATCACAAGTTCTGCAGTCAGGTACACGTTATACGTTGTACATGTAGAAATTAGATGTGTACAAGGTAATATAACTGCTCATGAGTAAACCATCCTTGTACTGTGTTAAGACTAGACTCAACACAGTAATAATCATATCTTTTGTTGTGATTATGACTAATTTCAAACCACTTGTTAAGTGCCATGCATTCTCATGTCAAATGAATCATGTAACAGCATGCCTCATTTCCAGTCTGCTTCACATCGA
The DNA here is from genome assembly GCA_019176425.1 of Megalops atlanticus. Classification (NCBI taxonomy): domain Eukaryota; kingdom Metazoa; phylum Chordata; class Actinopteri; order Elopiformes; family Megalopidae; genus Megalops; species Megalops atlanticus. The sequence continues at coordinate 9,219,107 of CM032891.1, forward strand.
CAGAGTATTAACAAAGTTAATCTATATTGATTTTTCAACAATTCGGTTGTTCCTCCCTTTCTCCTTCTTTACTTTCTTCATAAAATTGCGATATTTTGGCTACTGTACGTAAGATTAACTGCGCTAATTATAATCCTTGACAAGTCAGTATTGAGTCAGTGCGAGCTGTTTTCACATTTTTCAAATACCATTCAGTATTTTTGCCACACAACATTAATCACATTAATGAAGAATTTGACATTTAATTCAAAATAATTAATACAAATACTAATATTAGATGACACACAATGCAAAACTGTATATGAAAATCATGATCCACCCATGGCATGGAAATGTGACCAGCCATTTGTTTCATACAAAAATAGGTACAGGGCAGTAGGTTAAATAGTTTTCTACACAGTGAAATATTTCAGCTGATTTGATTAATCAAAGGAATCTATACAGAGACAAGCTATACCTGCCACGGTTCATGAAATATGAATACAAAAAAATTGGTCATTAGAAGTTTGAGATATTTATATTGTTGCACCTCTGTTTGAAATAAAAGTTCCCATTTACTAAGTATGATAACACCAACCCTAATTCAGTCTAACCGCAGTGTGGTTTGTGCTGAATTTTGAATAACAAATTGAAGTAGATGTGACTATTTCACTGCATGTCAGATGGTCAGGAAAACAAATGAAAAACGTGTGAGCCACTGCATGCAAAAATTGCTTAAATCTGTTATATAAACCTGAAGTCAATCCACTTTTGATTAACTTTGCTTAAATCAGTCCTTCAGTGCTGAAGGTTATCACAGTACAACAGAGTAGCATAAAGACAAATATATTTATATAGGACAAAAGGCATACATATTAAGAACTGGATAGGACACTAATCCATTGCTGGGAGTTTTTCTCAATCCACCTATCCTTTGTTAAGATGCCATGCTATAAATAAGTTTGTGTGCAAACATCCAGCCTTCCTTCCTTCAAAGTGGATAAAGTCACAGAGCTAGCATTTGGCTTGGTTGCTGTGCATCTGTGAATTTGATTGTCAAGCATGGCATTTATTTCATTTAGTTCCATTTTTTTTTTCTGTGCCAGATTAACTATGAGGTAGACATTCATACACTGTTTTGCTCCCAGATATATTTATTTTTAATTTACACATTACTTTTGGATGTGTGCATACATCCAACTTATTAAATGCATAAATGCAGTATTATGAGAAACATCTAAAGGATTGGCTGAAGGGGATAGACAATAATGCTTATCACATATGCATTTGCTTACAACAGTATATGTCCTCTGAGGTCACAGACATCATTGTAGTTAACACTTTTAACAATATTTTACAATATTTTTGACAATATTTAACCATATTTTGCTCAATAATAACATCCAACACTAAAACAATGCCAGTACTCTGAATTCTCAGCATGAATATTTGCCATAAGAAACCCTGCTGCCCTTTTTAGTGTGAGATTTCTACATCTTTTGTCTTGCCGTACATAATGAGTAAAATGACTTTTTTGCTGATGTTCTCAATATAGAAATATAAAGTTGGATAAAAAATGATGGTCAGTCTTACTCCGTTGAGATATTATACCCCAACAGATGGTACATTCTCAGAATCCTCCTCTTGTCTTTCCTCACAACTTTTCTGAGGCTATGTGTGCATTAATAGCAAATTAGTCATTGTCTTCATCTAACTACCATACACATTACCTCTACTGGGTTGAGACCATTATAGTTATATTTAATTTTAAAGTTTGAGGGGCAATTAATTGATTTGATCCCCCAAGCTTGAAACTGAGTTCTGAAGAGCAGAGCCATAAAATGCATAGCTTGCAAATTATAACTTTTTTTTGCTCATGATGAACTGCTGCAGATACACTGCTGTTGCTGATTATTAGTTGCATAATTAAATCGACTGATTATGGATAATGGAAAGCACAACTGCACCCTCAGAACAGATATACCTTATGAAGCAGATGTGAACTGAACCTTCTTACTGTATTAATACTAATAATATTTACCTCCTGAAAATGACATTATCACTTGTAATGTATCATTATATGTTCAAAAAAACTTGATTTTTTTTTTTTTTTTTCCCAGTCCTAGTATACATATCATGACAAAGGCATGTGGTAAGAATATATTGCCCAATGGCTATTCGTATGACTGGCAGTAATAATTAATAACAACAATAATAAAAGCACACATGCAAATATTGTGGGACATGAAGAGCATGGCAGAGATTGCACTTGAGCACAGGATGGAAGGGAGATGACCAGTCTGGCCCTAGTGCAGTGCAAATAGAGACACCAGGCCAGATGTCCTGACCCTGGATCAGTAGCTGTGAGGAAGAGATGGTGAGAAACAGGCAGGCCCTTTGCATCTTAGACATGGATAATGTACAGGGTGTACAATGTTGAAAGAATAAGGCGAGAGCATCTTAATATGGCCTTACTCCATGGATCCTACTCCAATTCCAGAGGTTCTGCATCAGGTTTTCCTAGCAATGAGGTCCCTGGCTAGGAGAGATGTATCTTACAGATACATCCTGAATCACTTGAATTGGAGTTGCCAAGGCTGAGCTGATGGAGTTAAATGGGAGATAATAGCAAGGCATATTAATACCCCTGCAGAGACCTATATGCCAGAGAATGGAAGAGATAATATAATATTAGATATTTTAAACTGACTTGTAGTTTAAATTCTCACTTTAATACCTCATCTGCAAAAACTGATTCATAATATTCTTTTGTGTGGGTCAAGAATCAATTACAAGGGGTTGTTCAGTTAGCTGTTTGGCAATGGAGGCTGATTTTAGGATGGGAAGAGGTATCTGACCCTTCATTGACATTATATTGACATAAAACTAGGTTACAAAAAAGTTCTGGAGCGGGTATCCTGTACTTTTTAAAAAAACATTCAGCTGGACAGCTTGTTCAAAAACACACAAACAGTTCCCTGCCTAAGGTTTGAACCTGCTCCTGTTCAGTCACAAATCCACTTCATTAACTCTTAAAAAGTGTAAAGAGAGGATCAAGAAAAAGAAGCCTTGTTGGATATGCATGGATTCTATATATAACTGAAACCTGGCAAATGTGTACGCTTGCTTACTTGGCACTGCTTGACCTCAGCTTAGAAAATTTAAGTTTCTCCTCATGCCATGGGTCAGTTGATGCTGTATTTCCCCGACCACCAGTATAAAAGGGTGCATTAGGGTAATGTTTAGTTTTGTTGCAGGATAAAAGAAATGGGAGATTCAGAGCAAAGGTACATTTGCAATGGAATGGGGATGATGTAATGTACTTTCCACAGGAACCTTGGATAAAGTATCTTGGTGTTTTTTTCACAAAATTGTCTTCCTCCCTCCAGCACAGATTCCATCCATTTTAATTGGATGTAAGGAAATGAAGGAAATGTAAGAAAATGTCTGCAAGACTTGAATTTTATTATATATATATATATATATGTTCTTGTATCTCTTCAACATTTGTTCCACATGCATTATAAAGCCTGTGCTTAAAACTGGAAGGTTTTTTTGATTACCCAAGCATATCTTGACCTCTATGGAACGAGGCAGTGTAGCTGGAGGTGGGGGTGGGGGGTGTTAGGGGAGGACCTCAGAGGTGTTACACAATAAGCAGGGCAGAACAGTAGAGCAGGAGGTTCAGAGTCCCAAAAGAGCATTCACTTCAAATCATATCCTAACCAGTGTTTATAACATTAAGAATATCACCGGCTTTTAATACTGCAGCTGTCCTCCCATACTGATGCAGAGGGCCTAAACATGATCAGCTTCAGCTATTCAATTTACCAATTATCCAGCTGACCTCATTAGTTAATAGGTAACAGAAGTAAATGTGTTCATGCAAAATGTAGATAATTGAAAGGAATGTTGCCTCTGTGACATACCTCTTAATCAAATTAACAATAATAAAACATAGAAGCGCGTCCATAGACATACATGTATGTATTCAAATATGTGTATCCAAACAAATATGTGTTAATAATACGTACCTATATTTTTTCATTTATCTTTGTTGTTCTATTTTCTCCACTAAAAGGAGATTAACAACACTTGTTAAGTGCAAAATGATCAATTATTGTTCCCTCCTCCAATAACTTTTTGCCTTGGGTATGCTGCTAGATTGAATACTTACAATAACAGTCTTTGAAGTGTGTGACTTTCATTTAATCCAACTAATCTTTTTGTTTGTCTTCTTTCTATTGTGTTGGATTCTCTGCTGTCTTGTGCTTTTTTGTCCACTGGTGATTTTTTTTTTTTTTTTTCCCTCAACCCAGAGATCTGAAGACATGAAGCGTAGCGATTCTGGAAATGCTGAGCCACAGCTGTGGTGAAGTGAGCTTGTTTAATATTATAGAGATGTTGTTTCAGGCATGTCTCTATCGAGTTTTATGTCTCACCAATATAAAGAATACGACAGGCCTTGCACACAGTGGCATATACAACACTTTGTGTTAAATGATGCTGCCTTTTTTTTTTTTGAAGTGTGCAAAATGTGGTGGTTGAACACAAGGTGCTTTGTGGATAGATTTAGAACAGATCCTTGTGAGAGTTATTTTTTTTCCAAAGGGCTGTTTTGGATTTCGCTGGTATTACATTTGAATCCTGAATACTGTATTGTTGAATTGTGAGACTGTAGTAAAAAAGAGGGATAAGGGACTGGTAGAGATTTAAGCAAGGGCCCAGTTCAGGATTGGGAATGTGGTCTGGACTGGAGTAAGGGTTGGTATTTTGGTCAGGGTTTGAATAAAGGTTGAGGTAAGGGCTGGTTGGGGTCATGGTCAGGGTTGGGGTAAGAGTTGGGATTGTGGTCAAGGTTGGCATTGTGATTGGGGCTGGGATTATGGTCAGAATTGGACTGAGTTCATAGTATTATTGCGGATATTATGGTTATGGACAGGATTATGACGAGGATTGGAGTGAGGGTTTGGATTATGGTCAGGGTTATGGCAAGGGTTGGGGTGCAGGTTAAGATTATTGTCAGTGTTTCGGGCAAGGGTCGGGGTAAGGGTTGACATTATGATCAGGGTTACAGTAAGAGTTTATATTATGGTCAGAGTTTGACTCAGGATTGGGATTTTAGCCAGGACTTGAGTAGACAGTGTCCACATTAGGATATTCCTTAACTTTTGGCATTTTTCCTTCCTTACTTGGAAGATTTGGACTACAGTTTTGGAGTGCAAAATAGGCATCAAACAGTATATAGTCAGGTCTTTCTCTATATCCCCAGAGATGAAGCAACTATCAGACAAAACATACATACAGGAAAGATTGCACTATTTTTCCACATTCTGTAAGAATCAGGTTTAACGCTGGATTTGTGGCTATAGTTAGACTTACCCTTAGGGTTAGGATAGAACCCTCCAAAGCAGAAAAGGATCTAAGGGGTCCCTGGGATTTTATACGCAGGGAGAATTTCAGCAGGCTAAGGAATACTCTGTAAGAGGTAAGGGCACATATCTTGAACTCCTCGAGGCGGTGTTGGAAGTGTTCAAATAGAAAGAGAACCATGCTCAAGATGTTTGGCTAAGACAAGGTAGATAGTGGGATTTGGTGATTCACTGTGTCCAAGGAACAGAGTGATCCAGCAAAGAGTGTAACCACAGGTTAAAGAGTGAATACTGCTCTAGATAGGTGGACAAACACAAATAATTAATAGAATTAAAAACTTCTCTTTATCCATTAGTGAAACATAAAAGCAATGCCTTATTTTTAGTTATGGTTACACCTGTGCACATTATTAAAAGGACAGGTAGCAAGCCACCTGATACTACTGGTTTAAAAAAAGGATACTGCAGACATTACTGTTAATCCAGATTAAATGTGCAAATATGTTACATGTGCATAGCGGTGGTTCATTGCCTCAGAGCAGATAGCACACTTACATGCTTTGCTTCTAATTAAATTTTCTGTTAAATATTTGATTTAATGCCTTCTGAATTACTCATCACATTTATCACACAGATTATGGGTGTTAAAGGACTGAGGAATTACTAATTTTCTCTCTTTAATGAACAGTAATTATTTATTTGCAAGGTCATTTGTTACTATGCTTAGTTAGCAAGGCTTCTTCAATACAAATGATCCCCATCAGAAAAAAAGAAAATCGGTGTTAATCAATTAACATGAGATTAACAAGATGTGTAAAATAGGTTAGGTTAGGCTTGCAATACAGAAAATACCAATAGTGTGAAACGACATAAAATAATAAAATGATGTCCATGGTTTGGAAATGGGAAGTTTTATATGCAATAATTTCTTTATTCATTCATCCATATATGTATTGATGAATTTGTATGCAGCAAAAGGACAAGCGCATCCGCATTAACCAGTAATGAAGTCTGTTTTAGCATTAAAAATAAAACTAATGAAGACTTCTCAGTATCCCCAGTGCCACCACTGTAAATGAAATAAATAAATTTTAAAAATACCAAAGTGGCACCACTTTTCATGCTACCTGCATCTTATTTTTTTTAGTATAGGAGTACTGCAGTACCTGCCCTAAGGATTGGGTTTTGTCAGAACTAAGAGTGATGAGAATTAGCAGCACGTTTGACAACAGTTAGTTTAGAGCTAACTGTACTAAATCCATAGAGACTGCCTGTATTAGTTATCTCTCGTGATGAGATTTAGGGTTCCTTGCAGGTGAGGTTTCTTTAAGGTCAGTGTTTAAGACGCATGCCATACGCAGAAGCAGAAGGGTAATGCCTCCAGCAGTGTGCTCTGCCGCCGGACGCTTGACAGCCTTTGCAGAAATGACCGAGTGTTAGAAATCGCTGTGGGAGGTCGAAGCAGCAAACCGGGGGGCTTACACCAGTTGATAACACAAAGCCGGACCGTACTCCGCGGTCCGGACCACCAGGCCTCGATTATCTCGGCGCTTTCGCGCTTGGGCAGAGGCGCGCTGGCTCCTGCCGGACGGCTTCGGCTTCACGCGTTTATACGCCACGCGTTCGGAGGCACACAAAGGCGGGAGAGATTTCCAAATGTTAGGGGCTGGAGATAAAGGACTTAGAGCAGGAGAGTGTGAAGAGATCTGGGCGACAGTCCGTCCCGTCTTGACCGTGAGGCGAGGGGGTGTGCTAGTCTCCATTCACTGCGGATGAAGGCAGCTTGACCCAGAGGCCGCTCTGGTTTTGCATGTGTGAGGCAATCATTCACACTAAACTTGACCACCGTGCAGTTAAAATAAGAACTTGACTCAAAGTTTAAATAACCTGGTTTTCAAGTGTGTGCATGCATGTTCATGCAATTACATGTGTATATGTGAGTGTGCATATATGTGTTTGTGTGTGTTTTTTTTTTTTTCCCATGCAGCGTAGTCTTCTAGAACTTTGCCATAAGCAAATGCTACGTACTATGTTACCTAAATGTTACTACTGTTTGCAATATGATTTGTTAATATTCTTAATTTGTTAGTGAAATGAAAGCTCCATTTCACTTGGTGTAATAGCTTGGACTCTTTTTGTCTTTGCGTGGTCATTTTTTTGCCCGAGAATATATTGTCTGACAAATCGCAAGCTGGAAGAGGTTAACAGCTGATATATTTAGTGCTTTTCCTCATAAACAATGAAGCTTAGCTCAAGGTAAGAGAAGGCAAAACACTGCCCTCAGCTTTTATACTTTAGCTTTAGATTTATATTAAAAAAATCCCTTAAGGCCTCTCTCCTTCATAAATTTATATAAAAAAAACTTGTGAAAAGGAAATGTTTAGATGATATCCATTTATTGTTCTATACTCCATCTTTTCAGTATTAGGATTGTTTAGCTTTTCTACGGCTCTCTCCGTAAAGAGACTCGCTCCACTTTGGGCTAAAGGTAGTCCATACAAAAATTTAAAACGCGTGTCCCCTGGTCCTCGTCTCGCTGTTTGGCTTAGAGAAATCTTTGGGCTTGACTTTGTCGATAACTTTCAGGAGGGTCTGTGCAATGGTGCAGCAAGCTGAGGTTTTCTTTTTTTCCTTCCTTCCTCCTCTTCCATTTTTACCCCACAGGAGTAAAAGACGGAGAATTTCAGGTCTTGGAACGTGGATGTCCTTGACTCCTGGCATTCGTTAGGCTGGGAAGGCCCCTGGGGGAAACTCTCAAGTACAATCCTTAAGACCGGCCTTGGCCCTGCTTTTTTTGTTTCAGTGCTCCTTGCCGCCGCTTCTTTACTGGGCGCCCCCGTTCTTGTGAGATCCCGTGCGGCGTCTCGGAGGGCTTGAACGGCGTAACATGCGATCAATTAGGTGCCCGTCGGGCGGACTTCGGAATGACCCAAGCTGGGTAGTGGATTGTACTTAACTTTGGTGGGGCAAAATTCTCATTGATCTGTACTCTGAATGCACAAGCTTTTGATCTCCACCTCTTTGCTTTCTTCACCTCAGATGGCAGCTTATTTCAATATAAAATCTAAACTTTAAGGAACATATTTAAAAGCATGTCAGAATCTTCAACATCAGAAAACAAACATCGATTGCATCGTTGAATGTCTACCTGCATGTTTTTGCATGTGTTTGAAATGCATGTATCATAAAATATAGTCTATAATACATGCATACAGTTGCTCACATGAAAGTGACTAGCAATATGTTGACATGATTTGCCTATCGTCTGTCTTTAACTTACCATTACTGTTTCTTTTGATGCTCAGTATACAGTATACATTGCTTGTTCAGAGGGCAAGGTTACTCTTCCTGTGCAGTTTATAGTTGGGAAGGATTCTCTGTAGGGTAATTCTGTATATTCATTCTCAATATTTGAAGACAGCATTCACAGTAGCTACAAGAATATCTTTGTGCTACTGAATTGCTCATTTATGACATTCAGTTTCACCGGAAACTCTTGTGAAAGCTTTAAACATTCTATCTGAATAAAGGAAATATTCTTGTGTTCTCCTAAGTGGATTGAGTGCAATAATTAGTATGTTCACAAAAGGCTCTTCAAGTTTTGACTTGGTTTCAAAAGAGATTTTTTTTTTCGATTTTTTCACAGATATCTTGCCAGTGAATATATCTGCAGGTGTCCTTTTCCCATGGCGTGTGGAAAGGGTTGAACTCTAATACACAAAAAGATCAAATTAATTGATCGTAAAACATGACTTGAAATACTCTGGTCAAAGCAAGTTAGAATCCTATCTACCGAAATAAGGTGAGGTGATGCTGGGCTTCAAGTATGTAACAGGCTGAGTGTGTAACGGTGTAAGTGAGACATATCCTCATGCACAATACCAATTCAGATGACGTGTGTGGAGATCTTCCTACAATCGCACCTTTTCCCAGGTCGGGACCTCAGCTCACCAAAACGGAGTGCGGTAGAGATTCGCCAAAGGTCACGAATTGCGTTTAATTCCGTTGAGGCGCTGTACATTTCATGCTGTTGTTTAAGTGAAGTGCATCAAGGCTCAACAGGGCTTTGCATCGATCCCATTTTTTTTTTTTTGATCAATGAAGATGTGTAAAAGCTCCGAGATGACAATGTCACTTCCTTGATATAAATGTCACCGCATGCGTGTGTGCATGTGTGCAGTGGCGGGGGGGCTGCTGGGATAGCTCCCTCTCCCGCTAATCTCTACCACAGGGCGGCATCAATAATATAAACAACAGTCATATGTAGCTGTGATCCACAGGCAAACGGATGGCAGCGGCTCCAGACCTTGGCACGTTAACGGTCCCTGGTGCTTTGGAGCACAGGTGCCAGTTTCACACCACCCCGGGTCCCCGGTGCAGGCGGGCACACTCGCGGTGGCAGGGGGCCCAGGTTTGTCAACGCTGCAGTGTGGCAGTCTCCCATAATGCTCTGCGGACGGGGGGGTGGGAGGAGGGGGGGTGCTCAGGTGCCGGCGGAGAGGCAGACGACCGCGCCGTGCATCAACAATGATGTAATTTTGTGCAACAGATTCAAAAACAAACAAGCCAGCATGTCGTGTTCTCCCCTGTTCAGACGCGGCAGCCCTTTTTTTCCTCCTCTCTCTCGAAAGGAGAAGCCCTCGTAGACATGCCAAGGGAGGTGCGCTATAACGAGCCAAAATGCACATTAGTCACACAGAGAGAGACCGCTCATAGCAAACGTCTTTGGGTGACACGCCTGTGTTACAGTAATAGGTAAGGAGAGGTGACACAATGCACCAATCCCTCCATGTAATTCCATGGTGAATATAGAGGTAAATGTCCCTCCTGTTGCATTTTCATGATGCCATTTAACCTAATCTTATTTCAAAGCAAAGTGAATTAACTCTTTAAAGATTTCACTTCCAGCATGAGCAGCGATTTTTTTTCAGCTAATGCAACTTACAGGAAATGATAGAAGATTTTTTTTTTTGCATTTCTAATTACATGGATTGCTGGAATGATTTTTTTTTTAAACAAAGAAAACAAATTGGATTTGAATACCAAAAACGGTTTTTCCCTGCGAGATTCAACGAGTCCATCAAAAGCAATCAATGCGAGAGGAAAAGCAATCGTTTTAAGGCTGCTGGTTAGAGATCAACGTCTAGATTACCCCCGGTGACTTATTTCTGAGAGAATCAAGCGTGGCATCGATTGACCTCGTGGATCAGCCGTGTGCGCATGCACACGCAGAGAGGGCGAAGACCAACAGGGTCGAGCAGTGCAGTCTGCGGCGCGGCCTTCCTGCATCTCCCGGTGGGGGAGATAATTCATGACCGAACACTAGAAAGCTGGAACCCTTTGTAAAACAAATTGCGCCCACGCCGACTGCTCTGCCGCTACAAGCCACCGTGGCATCTTACGAGCTTCCTCCGGTATCATTCGCTATGCATGGGGGCACAGGGGCAGAGGAGAGCCACTTTCCAACCACTCCCCAAACCCTTTTCCCTGCCAGGGTTAATCTGGAGAAAAGCAGGCCCGGAGGAGCCGGGTATGACGGTTTCGCAGCCCGACAAAACAGGCCCCCGCCGCTTTCCCTAGTGCCGCAGAGTAATCCCATTCTCATCGGAGCTGCCAGCTTAAGAGCGGGCTCCACTGTCTGCTTTCCTCACCCCCGTTACCCCGAACCCCCATGCGGCATTACAGAGAGCAGATACAACGTTTGTCCGATTGCGACCCGTAACACCGCGGGGGAGCGTCCGCCAACTTGTCGAGAGCAAGAAAAAAAAGAACGAAAAAAAAAGACGGTCCATTACCTGCGGTAGACAGACCGTGTGGCACGCTCAGGATTGAGTCATCTTGCCTCAGTAACTTTCAGCCGGAGTGCTCTCTCCCCCAAGTCCAGCTCTGTGGTATCATTGCTTGTTATTGCGTTGCTGCTTGTTCTGTTACACTAGGGGCAGGAGCAGTCGCCGTTGTCTGTGGCTATGAAAAAACCCAGATGTGCCGGCAGCGGCGCAGGAGCACTTGGAGTTAATAAGGCCGGAGGACAAGCAGCAAATGTCAACAAGAGAAGTGAGTTCTTTTTTTTTGTTTTTTTGGTTTTTTTTTTTCTGCACACGCGCGCTCCGATACCTGTTATCCGCGGCTGTCACTCAGGGCAGGTGCAAAGAGAGGGCTGTTGAGTTTTCCAGGCTCCGGGCGTCGTCGGAGCTGGCGGAGAGTCCTGAGCAGGTTTGTAATTGCTTCCTGTGGGAGACGCGACGGCGGCGCGTGTGTGCACGCGCGGCAGAAAGCGGCGCGCGCTGCGCTTTGATAAACATCATTACCGGCTGCTCCTCCATGTCCGCTGATGCAACAGGCTGTAAAAGTTAGCACGGATTGATGTATCATCCTCGCTTTTTTTTCTTTCTTTTTCTTTTTTTCATGACAAGGTAGGACAGAGTTAAGGTTGCAGGGGATGGGATTTGTCAGTAATTTCGATGCGGGCGTAAACTGTGAACGCGACTCGCAGTCACGCAGTTCACATTGTGTGAGACCAACGGGTGAATTCTAGGAGAGGACATTATGGTACCGAGTATCTTTCTTGCATAATTGGAGGTTCAGAATTACAGTAGGTAAACAAGTGAACACAAACAGTAAACACAAAGCACGGCCACAATACTGACAAAAGTGGTCCTCCACAGCACACTAATTAAAAGTAGTTCCATTTTAAGTTTCTGCGCCGCAGAACACTTAGCATGCATCTTTTCCACGAATTGGATTTAAGCTTTAAGCACAGACGTGAAATCACGATTTTGCACCCCGGGAATCCTGACAATGTGAAAACGTGCGGAGCCTGGAAATGGACAGCCCGCGAATTCGCCGCATTCGGCTATTACACATCACTTCAAAGTGATTATCACCATCACCGCCGAGTGCCTTTTGAACACATGGCCGCCGCAGCTGCAGACTGCTTTTGCAGCAAACGCCGTACGTAATTACAACCGTGCCTGCTTTGTGAGAACATAATTGGCTCTGCTGCCCCCCTTTTTTTTTCCTTGTTTTCTGCAGATGATTGAGTTACTGGTGTTTGGAAAAAAGTGCTGTTTCACAAATGATGAATTTGTGGCAACTGCCGCAACTGAGGAAACTGTGACGAAAGCTGACCAATCACAATGGTGAGATTTTGTTTCATTTTCCTGACTGTCTGTGGATGCTATTCCCAGAGGTTGTTTAATGCCTTCTTTTACAAGAGTGATAAATCTTTTTCTTTCGTTTTGATATAGTAAATGTAAAATTTGGGCTTACATTCCAAGCATTGGGCATTTTGAAAGGAAATATTATGCAAAGATATGACTTTTTTTCCCCCAGATTAGATATGTCACTGCAGTCTAGCCAGCTGATGAAGTACAATGTACAAGACATCACGGCACACACACGTCACTATTCTCACCTGACTTGCAGGGTGGCAGATTGATTCACATTAAGTTCCAGCACAGGAGGCTTTGCAGTGTATTTCAATCACGTAGAAAGATGATATGTTGTGTCCTGTGCACAATTTATCACCTTTTTACAGGTTATGCACTTCAGATCTGACTTTGTACAGCTAGACCTGTTGAAACAGTCCAGATGCATCATCAGTTGACAATACGCATAATCCACTTCTGCACATTATGTATGATGAAGATAAAGTACTTTACATTTCAAGATCCAATCGATACCTGCTTTTCAACCCTACAGGAGGGCAAATGGGGTTGTTCATAACAAATGCATTGACCGTGAGTTTGTTTTTCAAACTGCCAGCTACTTTCATTGATATGTTATGCAAACTTTATTAGCTAGCTGCATGTTATGTATAACATAATACTAATAAAAGCTGCAAGGCTATCCATGATTCTCATCCTGCCACTGCTGAATCCAGAAATGCAATGGTAGCTGCAATGGAAAGAAGTTTTTATCTTGCCATACAATCTGTTGTTATTTGCACAGGTAGCAAGAAACAGCATGGTTAGCTATTTGGATATAGCGGAAATGTTCTTCTGGACAACTAGCTATCTCTCGACCTTGTGGCAGCAGCTAGCTAAGTCCTGCTGGGTATCTAGCAGCGAATACTGCGGGTGCTGGTTTCGGACTCCCTATATTTTGATATACAGGGATATCGAACCTGAGTGCCCACTCATCGGAGGAGTGCAGTTTGGTTCCTCAGGCAAGTTTCATACCCAATTGTTAATGTACTGGTGGAATTCAAAGACAAGAAAGCCTGTCATTGACAGTGAAGAAGCGACCTCCACAATAAGTATAGTTACATTTGGAGTAATTATGTATGATAGCTGTATTTCATTAGATAATGTCTTGAGCGAGACAAATACAAAATTAAGTTTTTTTGTGATTTTTTTCATGTAAAACAACAATGTTCCTGACACTGGTGTCACCAATAGTACATACAGCCATTTAGTCACTGCTAATGTGAAACAGAGCAAACAGGGAATGGAATGCTTGTCGGGGCGTTTTTGTTTCTAAGATAATTACAGTGAAGAATCACCAAGATCAGTTGCAGAAAGTGCTTACATTTAGTCAGAGATATGCATCTGATGCACAGTAATCCATTCAGTGCCCTAGTTTTGAACCTTTTCAAACTGTGCTTTGCCATTAATCTTGTCTTGCCGATCATAATTTAAAAATTCTAAGAATTTATTGCAGTCATCTTCTTAAAATAAAAAATGGTTGTCAGTGCAGTCCACATAAAGTTTCTGCCAACCATAAGCATTGACTTGTGATTTTACTGCTGTACTGCTGTGTAAGGTGTCTAGTGTGTGCGTTTGTGTGTTTGTGTGTGTGTGTGTGTGTGTGTGTGTGTGTGTGTGTGTGTGTGGGGATATATTACCTTTACTGTATATTCTCCTTCACTAGAATTGCATGTATATTGCATGTATTTTCCATTGGAACACATGCAATCGTACACTCTTTTGATCTTTTGATACATTACAAATAATATGTTTTGGATATTGAAAACTGAAAAAAAGTGTGGCGAGTTGGGGGGTTCCCACATGTGTTCCTTCTGTGTCTTTGTTACATAATAGACATCTGCCATTTGACCTAGCACAGTGTGCTGTCAGTACCACCTCCAACCAACAGGTGGCATGAGTAGTTCATCCATGGACAGCAAATTGACTGGCTTGGTTCTTTTTTAATTACACATTGATCTGTTCCAAACAGCAAAGACCTCAGAAGACCAATTACGCCAACAACATTTCCCCTCTCCCTTGCGTTGCTTGGAGAGCAACACTAGTATGAAGATGTGATTTGGTGTTTGTATGGTGCTTTGTCATGGAGGGGAGCCAGGCTGCCTATCTCTGACAGAGCCACAATGTCTACCTTTGTTGGACTTTTAGTCCTGGGTCTTCAGTGTCGGTTTGCTTCCCCAGGCATGAAACCCCTGTCTAAGCCACTGCTTCCTCGCTCGGCAGCAGGTAGGCGATGCTTATCGTTTGATCAAACGCAGGAGTCGCAGCTGGGCCCAGAAAGGGCTCTTTGGCGCGCAGTGTTCGAGGTTCCCGGAGAGGATTTGACTCGTGTTTCACTTAACATTCTCTCACCTGGAGGAATTCAGTGCAAAAAGCAGCGGCCCTGATAAGGTGGTCTCTGATGGCCCATTTTGTGCTTTTAACTCTCCTTCAGGACCAGCAAACTCTTAAGGCTTTCATGTCAGAAGTGACATTTTTGTGTGCAAGTTGAGTAAGTGGCCCCAGATAAGGGCAGCTGCCCTCGGAAAGGGTGTCATGATGTAATCCAGGTACATGTTCACTTAGATATGCTAGTTTAGCATTGTTGTGGTGATGGTAATGATTATTACTAACTGATTTGACTCAGTGTGACTTGTATAGCCGATAGCTAGATAGAAACATTGAATTTTCAAAGGAGTTTGTAATATAATTCCGCCAGTCCTGGACATAAAATGTGTGTTCAGTGTATTTATGATTTATCCTTGAAAGGGTAGGTGCTGTCTTTAATTGACCAACATCAGAATGACATCCCATAAATGCACCGCTCTGAACTGTGTGACGCTCTGCTGTAGTTTGCTGAGGAACTCAGGGATGTTTGCCAAGATTATTTTACTTGGCTCCGCTTTGAATTAATCATGTGGGGGTGACTGAGGGGGAAAGGAACATCTGCTGGGAATTGGAAAGTTCAGAGTCTCAGTGTTTCTGACGGTACATTATCTAAACTCAATGAAGTGATATCACAGAATATCACTCAGGATATCTGTGTGTGTGTGGATATCTGTGTGTGTGTGTGTATGTGTGTTTTGTGCTGAAGTCCATTCATATTACACTGTATATGGGCACCACTAAGCAAAAAAAGTATTTTACAATATTATATACAGCACATGAATATGAACACATTGCACTTCAGAAAAGATTCTTGATCAGATAAACAAATGTCTAACACAATGTTTGAGCTCAATCATCATAACTTCCCTTGAGATGGTAAGATGAATGTGAGTTTCAATGCATTGCAACTTTTCAGTTTAGTATAGATTTCCTTTGTGACACATTCATTTCATAAGCGCCAGCTCCAATATCCTCAGGTGCCATGATCTTGGGATTGTATTTTCACTTTATTTATGTGTTTGTTAATTTCAAATTGCTTGGAATACCCTGTTGAAAGTTTTGCAGCTGGCATCTACTTCAGACAAACTGGAGATCAGTGAACATACCATGATGTCACTCTCATTTGTCCATCTCTCTTTACCTTCTCTGAATGGTTGGGTTTGATTGTAGATCTCGGTGACATTTTCCGGACAGACCCTCCTGGAGGCATTCTCCCTCAGTGCCAGCCTCTCCTATCTGACCTTCTCTTTTCACTGCGCTCTCATCCTTGCCCTCTCCGACTCGCTGCTGTCCGTCACTCTCTTCCCTTCCGTGAGAAACCTGTGAGTTGTTCCCCCCTGTCCATCTTTCAGCACGTCTCTCGTTTGACACGCGCTTGCCTCTCGATCTTTTGTGGCTTCTTGGATTTTACATTTCTAAAAGCACTTCTGTAGCGGCTGTCCATCATTACTACCCCTGGTTATCCCTCCAGTCCTATTCCCCTTCAAGCCCCTATACAGCTGTGGTCTTCTCTCTTCTTTGCTTGTCTCGTGGTACGTTTACTTACTTCTTTCTGCTGACTCCTTTGTTGCTTGAATTCCTCAGACCCTTTCTGTGATCAAGCTCCCCCTCCATTTGTAATTGATCCTCCAAATCCCCTTTCTTCTGTTGTTAAGTATTGTTTTTTTAATCCCTGCCCCCCCCCCATCTAAAAAAAGGCTCCAAGTGAATTAGTATCCTTCCTATATTTTTTTGTTTTTACTTTTTCCCCTTGTTTGCACAGGAGTTGTGCTCTCTAACATCACTTCATTTCCTTGTCCTCCGCATTCGTGCTGGAGCAATGAAGCATGACCAGTGCAGCCCTCCAACACATGTGCCTGCAGCTGGCAGCTACTTTTCTCACTACAGTTCCCACAGTGCACTGCATGAGGGCAAATGCCAAACAGAGGATAGGTGCAACCCTAACTGGTATCATCTGAGAAGTCAAAGGTGCACTAAGGGTGCTTGGACCGGTGTGGCGAGGGGACCCTAACCAGCATAACAGCACAATCCCTTATTTTTGTTCGATGTGACAAACTATATAACTAACTATATAAAATTATTGTTATTCATATTATTTTAAAATTTACGACTTGTTTTCCTATTAAACCTTGCTCATTAAATATTATAGTTCTGAAAATATTGCTTATCACCTTTGTATTTGGTCTGATTTGCAAATTGCTTTTTTTTGTTTGTTTGTCTTAACTTGGAGTACATTAATATATGTACAGTCCTTGCAATCCTCAAATCACTACTTGATGACAGAAGTGAGAGAAGGAGTATCACTTTGCGCATCGAGCCGTGCCAGCGCGCCGCACCGACTAAAAATGGAGGGCACCAAACCGAGTCCCCCGCACTTCACCGGGCACGGCGATAAAAGCAGCCACTTTCCCCCGTAGCTGCTGGGAGGAGCAGGACAAATAACAAATTGATGCAAACCGCTCTCAGCAATCTGTTTCTTGGGAAGCACCAGAGATGCGCTCCCCCATTTCGGCTTATGTAACATGTGTTGCCGCGTCGCTCTATTTTTCGAAAACTACCGCTTCTGCCACTTTCCCCTTTGAGCAAATTCAAGGTTGCTCACGCTCCCCCCAGCCTCAGTGAAGTTGCTCGGTGCCGAGTTTTATTCCCAAATTTGGCACTTCATACAGAACGTTAAGAGGTGGTTGTTTGGCAGTCAGGTAAAAAAAATAAATAAATAAAACATAGAACATCTTTCTTCCTTGAGGAAGTAGGAAATAAAAGGTATATGACATAGCACATTGTGCCAACTTTCTGAGGTAATTTCTTTTAGCATTTGATTTTTATATTATTAAGAGCAAGGCCTAGACAAAATCTAACCACATTGTGCTTTGCCCAAAGCTTTGGCTCTTTGACAATATCGCTTTAAAGGTGGCCTTAGATTTGACTTTTATGAACCCTGGCTGCGGAGGCACTTTTTTGTAGCGTGAAGTGAAAAGAAACACATCTATCTCCACATTCCACTCCTGGTCTTCAAGCCATTGCTCGAGGTAAGGTGGGATATGTGGGAGAGTGTAAACACAGATCTGCAGCGGAGGTGCTGCTGGGTCACATGATCAGTGCTCTTTGTCACAGATCACAGATCACAGGTCACACACAAATCACAGTTTGGCCACCGTTTGCAGTCAGGCAGAATATTTGCACTGAATGCCTTTTTCATTGAAAAGTGGGCGGCAGTGTAGCATAGTGGTTAAGGAGCAGTACTTGTAACCAAAAGGTTGCCAGTGCGATTCCCCACAGGGGCACTGCTACTGTACCCTTGGGTAAGGTGCTTAACCTACAATTGCCTCAGTAAAAATATCCAGCTGTATAAATGGATAACACTGTAAAAATCTGTAACTGATGTAAGTCACTCTGGATAACAGCGTCTACTAAATGCCAATAATGTAATGAATGTTAAATGGCAGTTATAGTGCATTGCATTGTGATCTTTTGCTGAATAAAATAGCATTTTGGCTTGTAATACTTACAGGATGTTTAGAAGTCAGAGAAGAATACAATGTCCAACAACACAAGGTCACAACCTGTATGCACATCCATACTTGGATGTGTTACTGTAAAAGACGTGTGGATGCATCACAGTTAAAGATGTAACTACAACTGATACTTGGCTCCAGATGTTTGTGTTGCCCGTTGAATGCCTACAAGTGACACTTAAGTGTTGCTTTTTTGATTTTGACACATCACTCATTAACGCCAGACGTCACCACGCTCATGTCAACTGTGAAAAACTTCATTAAATCCATTACATGAGGTTAAGGAAGGGACACAATGCTATTCGACTGAATCTTCACCTGTGGGTTTTTTGTCTTAATAGCTGCAGTGCAGTTCAGCGTAAAGAAATGGAGTTTTGTTTGCTCTTTATCTGAAGTTGATGATACATCAGTTCCCCTCCTTTGCACCCTGTGTTTGAGTTCACAGCTTGATTCAGATAAGCCTCACTAGACACTTCACGTTAAAGCAAGAGACTAATAATTAGTGTAGTTTTTGTAAGGGTGGGGGGTGGTGGGTTAGGGTGACGGCCACCGTTGTGCCTGAATCTAGAATGAGGATTTGGATTCTAACTCCAGTCAGGTTATAATAAGCCTTGTGGACATTGATGGATGGTAGCTATAGATGGATAGACATAGCAATTGTTCTTACGATAATGGTTTTTTCCCGAGGTGTATTAATCATGGGGCTCGCCGCCCAACTTGGATTAATAATGACTGCATGCAAAACGATACGCGCGCTTTGCAGGACGCGCGTCGGTTTCGCGAACCTGCGGGAGCGTTCGGGGGAAAGGAGGCTGCGGGGTACGCCGTGTTCTGTCTGCGGTGTGCCCGACGCATCGCGCCGCAGCTGCTTCAGTGTCTGCGTGGTCCGCTGTGGCGCCCCGCATAGCGGCTCCGCTAATATCACTTCGAGGTGATGGCTTTCTCATCTCTCACCTGCCCCTGGCAAAAAGAACTCGGGATGTGTGAAACCTAGTTTTTTAGGCCTTTTGGAGCAGCGCAGTAAGAAAAAGCATAATTTTAAATGAGCCCAGAGTGCAGAGAAATGGCTCCCGCGTTGAGAGGAACAGGAGGACAGCGTCCTGGCACTCGACGCAAAGCCGACGTCTGTCCCCGTCCTCCTTGCTCTCGGCTCCCGTTGCCTGTTCCTTCAAGAGTGTGAACCGAAGCTGTTGTTGCTTGATTTTTTTTTTTCTTTGCATTCTCCTACTGGCTCGCCGATGACCTCTCCCCGGGCGTTAGCCGCGTTCTGACGCAGCGGCGGCTCCGACAGCTGCGCCGTCCGCAGCCGGTCCCCTCAGCACCTCCCCAATCAGCCGGACAGTTTCACACACGTTCCCTTTTCAACGGGAATAATATACGGCCGTCCGTAAAAATCTGGGCCTCCTCTTGCCTACTTCGAGGAGAGGGGAATCGGGCCGCTGTCAAAGGTTATGCACACAAGAGAGACTAATGGCTAATTAAAACCTGTTTATGTCCTGGAATTGACTCTCTGTGACATTGGGAGGGGGGGAGGTGAACGCATCACTTTGATAGTTCTAAACCCTTTGACTTGGACCGAGGGAAGAAATATGGCTTCCCTGTTGCGAGCAGATGGAATCGAGTTTGGTGATGTATGTCGTAATCTATTCCGATTACCACGCGACCGGGGCCAGACGAATATGTCAATATGAAGTCACAGGAACAACTCGAATGCAAAAAACCACAAATCACTGAGGATAATGATGAAAAACACGTGTGGCAAACTCCATCAGACCCGTCAACCAATAAAATTGACTAGCACAGTCTTCAAGGACCTCAGAGGATTTCTTCCTTGAAAAAAAGGAAAAAAACCTACTGAAGCTGTACATCAATTCCTCTGGTTATGTAACATGGTTATTGCTGGTGACGATGACGAAGTCGATGATTATATCAACGTTTAAGTGATGTTTCTCTCCTTCCCCACTAGTGTGAATCCTCGCCTTCACTTGATGACAATAATCTATATGCACCTACATGTTAGTAATAACTCAGGGGCAAAATCAAATATAGTGGTAGAGATATTATAGGACATCAGGGCTATGTGCATCAATCAGCACCATTATTCCAAGCATTCACCATCTATCACAGTATTAGTATTCACGGTTAAAAAATATGTTTGTAATATCCTGTTGCAATTACACAGTAGTGTGCTGTGCAGGCATACTTTTTTTCTCCTTTCACCATGAATGTTCCTCATTTTGATATATGCACCTAAAACTTTGTGCTGCTCTGCAAGCATGTTTTCGTGACACTCCCAAATGGCTTGAAGATATATGCGCAGATGTTTAGATGGCAGGCTGTCTGGGCATTATCAGCGAGGGTTGTCTGCCTTTCCCCCTGAAACCTAAGTGTTTATTTTTGTTTGAGCCTTCTCTGCTTGACAAAGAACAGACGCGGTAGCTTTATTAATTGCCCGGCTTCCCTGTGACTGGGGAGGTGGGAGGAGTCCGGTTTGGCTCGTCCAGCTCGCAGTAATGGATGAAATAACCCATAACAGAGAGTGTCACATTGGCAACAGAGCTCAGGGGAAAGGAAGCGTGTTGCTTTTACACATTATGGGCTTGTTAAACGCTTCCGAGAGGAGCGCATGCACGAGTGCTTTCACGGATGTGAAAGGTATGTGCCCGTAAATGAAAGACCACTTAGGCTCCATTTCCTTCTAATCGTCTGACCGTGCAAGTAACTGAAGCCTTTGCTCTTTCTGCTTATTCAAAATTTACACCCTGCGCTCTCAGTTTTAGCAAAGGTAACGACTGAATTTCTCTGGGAGCGAAGGTGCCTGGGATCTGATTTCAAAAAGGAGCAGCGTTTATTGTCTGGAGCTCCCACCTTTGACAACATTTTTTCGGTTGCTTTTTTGGGGTTCACAGACATGTCTGGTACAAGGTTACGCCACAGCACACAGGTGTTCTTTCCCCACCCTTGTGTGATAAGCAGCCTTTCCCTGTGTGAAGACAGACTCGCAAGCGTTTGCCATTAATTGCCTCCTGCCGGTGAAGTTCATTTGCTGGGATACTTCACTTGAAGTGCCAAAGCTCCATCCTTGCAGCGCATTCTTGTAGCCCTGGAAAGGCATGCTCCCCAAATGCTGTAACATATGGCAGGCTCCAGTCCTGAAGAGCAAGATGTGGGTGCCCGAGCCAGGTCCTAATTACCAGCTCATTAGCACTCAGGTGCCACTTCCGGCTGACAGAGGCAATGCCCAAATGGCACGCTTATCAGTCAGGCAAAATGTAATTACACTGACCCTAGCCACGGGGATCCTGATCACTGTTTGAAGTGTTAACAACAGCACCTCAATACCACGGAAGAAAATTCACAAGTTTACAACTTGTAGGGATTTTTGGTTTAAAATGGCAGCCAGAAGTTTAAAGTTGGGTCTTGGAGAACTGTCACAGGTTTGTTTATGATGGATAAAGTCTAAGGATTATATGTATTATTTAAAATACATTATAAATAATAAGTATTACATATAATATATAAAATATACACACATAGTGATTTCATGTTTGTATTCAAATTGGTATCTTTATGATTAATTGAAACTTAGTTTTTATTTATTTTTGAAACCAAGGGTAGCACTGCCTGTACTATCCCAACTGATTAGTACAGGCCTAGCAGGGGAGCTCTAGGCAGAGTTTGCCTGTAAATGCTGACCTGGGACCAGCTTTGTTCTTTAGTTTAAAATGGTAAGGGTCAGAATTGTGATTGGGGAATCGAGCCTTATATCAGCACTTACAGGCTACTTTTGCCTCAAGCAGCAGTTTAAATTCTTTTCACTACATCAAAAAAACATTTTCTGTCAGTTTGATTTGTAAATACTCAAAACCTTCAGGTGAACAGTCCTATATTCTGTAACCACCTGTTAATTAAGACTTTTTGGTTGATTTTGGAAGAGAAAGCAACACCTGTGCTGAGAAGGTGAGAAATGTTCTCAGTTTACAAGATTTTTGCTTCAGAGTTGATTGCATTCTTATTTCAGCTTACATTTCAAAACAGAGGTGTCCAAGTGAACATGATTTCAGACTGTACATTTGTAAAAGGTCCACACTCTACATTAAGCTCTACATGACCTTAAGCAAGACTCCTTATTGATTTGTGTCTAAACACAAATATGGAGCTCATCAAAAAAAGGTTTCATTTTTCCCTGTCTCGCTTCCATAAAACAGTTGATTACCTTCTCTAGTTTTGCTTGCATCTAAATTCCAAGCTTAAAAAATGTTGTTGTATTTAATGGTACATGGTTTTAGGTGTGTAAGAGCCAGATGATGCATGTAGTCATTACTGATTATCTTCATGTTCTCCAGACTCTACAATTATGTGTCCCATGCTTATGGGTTTTCATACACAATGGTAAGTTTCATAGAGTGTCCTGTTTAAAAAACAATTTCCAATGACCCACATTTATTTGTGGAGAAATGCTTAATTTCACAAGTTCATATTTTAATTAATTTGTTTTTATTGCATGTGCAATCACTGTATTAAACAATCCAGCCTAATTTGCTAGTAATTACTCCACCTGTTTTTCAAAATGTTTTGAATCTTCAGCTCTACACACACACACACACACACACTGTGCAGAATGCAGCAACAGAAATGAAAAGCCATTATAAGTGATGCTCTCTTGGGAACTACAGCCAGTTGCAGTAAAGAGGAAAATGAGGGGAATAAGACCGACATTAAGCCTCGGATGGATTTCGTAAAGACAATCTGCACTATTTCAAGACGGCCAATAGCGTGTGTATGTTTTCCTTTCTCCTGCCCCGCTGTCGTTTTGATGTATAACTCTCTTTCGCGCGCTGGCATTCTCGCTGTCAGATTAAAGGGGGTGACGCTGGCTTTGCAAGTGCTAGACGAAGTCCAGAGCACGCACCAGACAAGGGGCGACGCCTTCCAGAAACAAACACCTATCTGTTTGGAGGGCATGATCTCCACAGCCCCCAGGCAGCGCCAGACGGAACCACGCAAGGCTGGGAGATCTTGTGATTAGAGGCAACGCGTCTGGTCAAGCAAATCAAAACAGATAGCCGATTCACTAGATAGCTCTGACGGTCATGGGGAGCATGACGCTTTAGCCCACCACCCACGGTGCACCTCTGTGCGCTCCGGGTGAGGGGACAGCTGGAGATAAAGGTGGATTTGGAAAGTGCTCTCAGCTTGGAACTATGCGGCTTTTTTCCAGACCACGCAATCCCTCGAAAAATGTAGAATTAAAAAAAAAAAAAAAAATGACGGAAGTTAGGGCAATATAACAATGTCTACTTTGAAATGTCCCAGCGCACCTCATTACGAAAAAGACGAAGCAGACAGCTTGTTCACTACTTTTTAAGTGCCACTGGAACATGTACTTACTGAGAGGTGGACGCATTTTATTGTTATTACTGGCAGTAATTATGTGTCCCGCATTTTCATTATTATTTTAGACTGTTAAACACTTTAGGTCGGTCAAGGAAAAAAGCCTTATGCCCTTGAATAAAAAGAGACAGAAACGATACTTTAAAACAAATTTTGCAGGTCCTACATATATATATATATATATATATATATATATATAGCTATTCTCTGGAGCCCAGTGTTTGACGATACAGAGCAGATTCAATTACGCAAGTTTATATGCTTGAACAATGTTGAGCAGAGTTTGTCTGCATAATCAATTAGTGTAAAAGTATATGGATGGTTTTTAATATTACAATTCATGGTAATTCGCAGTCATATGCAGGCATTGTGTACTTCCCTTTTGGGAACGGGATGCAGAAAGCAAAAATGTGACCATGGGGTGACAGTCACGGCCTTGTATCAAAACAAACAAAATATGCCCTGAATTCAAACTATTCATGTGATGTGGCTTGATCTGTGATTTCCCAAATTGTACTGTTAGAAATAAAATAGATTCATGGTTATGCTATATGTATTTTGAGTGGATTTAAGGCTTTGTAAGCAAGGACTTCATAATTTTCTCTTTTGCAAATCATAAATAATGGAGAATTAAATATTTAAATACAGTTTATTAAGCACAATGTTGCTAACGTGTAGTTTAGCATGCATGCAAGTCAATACTAATATTGGAATCAAAGCCAAGAAAGGAGCAGGTCTGTTATTATGGTCTGCCTACACTGAAGCATCACTACTTTATAGCAGGCAAACATTTCAGCCAACAGTTTGCCTCTTCCTCACTTTCATTAATCATTTGGTCTCTCTTTGGCATTGTAAAAGTGTGCCCAAGGCACCCTTTTATCAGTGCATCACCTCACAGTTAGCAGGTTTGAAGTGACGTCAATCAGACATTTTCTGAAAGAGGACAACATGCTTTTAAAAAAGAATCCTAGATATCTTTTTAATGGGACTTACCAAGCACACACCAATTCAATGGCTCTCAGAAGCAGTATTTGCAGTTGTTTGCTGTGTTGTATGCTACGTGCCTTGTTCTGAACAGAACCTGAAGGTTATTCTGATGTGAGTAGTTTATATTATATCTGATATGAATAGTTTATATTAATATTATATGAATAGTTTATATTAATATTATTATTCATTGCCACACTTATGGTGGAATATGGAGACTTTTCTTAAAATGAACATTGAAATTAAAAATAAACACATTAAGTTCAGAAGCCATTTGCTTCAGCTGTATTTGATGACATGCATTGTGAGGCCATATGAAGATTGACAGAACTGTATAGACGGCCTGAGTTGGCGCGGGGTGATCATCCGCATGTGATGAATTGCACGCAGATCTTTCAAACATCAAAACCAATCGCACGGTGTCCAGGGACGACTCACTCATCGCTGTCTCGGCGTTCTCCCATGCGGGGATTGAAGCGCCCTTGTCCAGGACAGGTCCCTTTGGAACCTGGCCTGCCGCGATTCACTCGAAGCCGCGTTTGATGCAAAGTTGGCTTGGAGGGTGACCCAACAAGCGTGGAGGGCACGGTCATTCTGACAGAAAACGGTCATTCTGAGCGGAGCCTGGGATGAGCTGTCAAAGAGCTTGCCGGGGGAAGAGCACAAAGGGGGAAGACAGACAGGGACCCCCCCCACATACACACCTCCCTTCCCCCAACCTCCTCTCCACCCCCCATTCCCAAATTCCAAGGTGCAGAACAAAGAGCACAGGCAACAAAAACTGGGTTTGGGTGGGGGTTGTGAGTGGAGCCTGAGTGGTAACAAATGGAAGCAACAATGTGTCAGACCCAAGTGGCACTAAGAGGGCATTCACACTTTGCATATTAATGAGTCTGAGCACCCCTTTTCAACAAATAAATAAATAAACCAACATCACTGCCACTGCACCATTTCAAATCAAAGAAAATCAAACAAATCATAAAATGCTGGAACACCCGCTTCCTTCATGCCTCCAACATTTGCAAAAACCGCTTCCCTCTCCTTAAATGAGTGTAGCCTACTTTTTTTGTTACAGGTAGTCAAGTATGAGGCAATGTAGCAGCACCAGCTTGCCTTAACGGTACCTCACTGCGTTATGTAGAACACAGAAAGTTCAAATCGCACCTCTTCCTCTGTGAGATGTTTGACTTTGAAACTATGAAACAGTTAACACATGCTGTACGAGTACCAAATCCATGTCAGCTTTTTTTCTTCCTCATTTTGAAACTTTAATGCTTGTTTTGGGAATTGTAAGTAATTCATTTTTTTTCTTAAATTATCTCTCATTACGCTTTAATGATTTCCTAATTTAGTTCCTCTTGTGCATTATCGCACGTGCATATTACAACTTGCGGTTTGTGAAAGAAATTAAGGTTGAGGTCAGATATAATAGGTTCATTTTAGGGGGGAAAGAGTTTGCATTGCCTTTAAAACTCTGGTGAAATATTCAGTTAACAGTATGAAGTACATTCACAGCTTTGGACATAGCAACTTACAAAACTACACTGTAGTCTGTGCAGACAAATAAAACAAATGTGGTTATGACAAACATATTTTCCTCCCTGCATTTAATCAATAACATAACCAATTGCGATTTAGTGGAGAATGTTTGTCTACTGATAACTATCTGATAAATGATAACTATCATGGACATTGTGTATATTGTTACAGTTTGCTGATGGAAGATCCAGAAACCAAAGCACAGTATCAACAGATTGTGGACAGCTTGGTTCTATCATAGCTGATACCATAGAGATAATCCTTTAATTTATTTACATTTGGATGTGTTTCCTGTCAGTAGGAAACACTATATATGTAAACAAGTTAATGAATAGATACATTTTGAACAACTCAAATTCAGTCATCAAGTGTCCACATTATTGTCAAGAAAAACCACATGAAATAAAAAAAATAAAAGTACATAATCGTACAAAAAGCTTGACAGTATTCATTCAATTTTTGCTTACAAATGAAAGAAAGAAATAGCAACATTTTAGAGTTGCAAATCAATGAAAAACATTGTGTAGAGTTAGAGATATACTGAGCATGGTACATTGTCTATTAAAACCAAGAAGATCTGGCTATCAAACTGAACTTTTGACCTTCACATCCAAGAACACATCTAACACCGAAGTAGAGATATATATATCCACAAAAATATACATATTTTTGGCAATTCACTGTCTTCCAGCTTCATTATACTCGAGCCATATATTTTGCTTAGGGTCTACACTGCATTCTCTTTTTTCATTCATCTTATGATTCAAAAGCTATATCAATTCTCATGGCAGTAGGTGTATTTTGGAGATATCACACCAAATGGCAGACAGTTTTGCTATCTATTCTATTAATATCACAGATTTGAATAATTCAGATATTTGTAAGCTATATATATATATATATATATATATATATATATATATATATATATATATATATATATATATATAGCCACCCACACTACAGAAAGCTCGCAATCAGTTTCTTTGCTATTTTACAACCATAAACACCCAAATTAAACAACACTATTTTAGAATGAACCTGAGTCACAGTAGGTGATAATATTCAGGCATAATATTTACAGCTGAACTAATTTGGGAGTATACTGATCTGTCTCAGTTTCTTGCATCTATAAAATTAGATTTGTGAGAAATAGCATTGATAGCATAAAACTTTTTTTTATGTATTAGGGGTCTATTGATAAATGGTGTATTATTTAACAGGGCAGTCAAATCAGATCATAAACTATGTTTTTTCCCTAAAATAAATGGGATTTTTGCTTTTAAAATATGGGTCTTCAGGTCTTCAGCTAAGAGGATGTCACTTAATATCTGGACCTAAACAAAAAAAAACAGTTGTTACAATTTTGTTCAGCTGCAGAGGAAAAGAACTTCATGAAACTTAGACGCTTCCGTCAAAGAGTCAGGCTGAAAGAAACAAACCAAAACAACTCTTCTGCTTCTAGGGCTGTATCTTACACCTGATCCACGTTTAAACTGACTTCAGCTGTAGGTCAGCTATACCTGAGGCAAGCCAGAGGCGTTTCCTCAGCAAAACTGACCTGGAGCCAGCAGTAACTTGGCCAACCCCAGATACAACAGTAAGTTGGCCCTGAGCCCAGGTGACTCAAGTGGATGTAGGCGTTTCTCCTGGTTATAAAAAAAAAAAAAGTATGATCCACTTCATAAATTATTACCATCACCATGAAACTATATCAATTATCAGTGTATAAAATATAAATTTTACTTCCCAAGCTGTATGCTGGATCTGCATATAATCTGCCTTACAACGTTGGAACATTTACAAGCAGTAGGGGTACTTCTTCCAAACTGAACTAGCAATAACTGCACAGATTTGATGAGCAGTCTCACTGAATTATTTACAAATAAACTACACATAGCAAAATGTAGGTGGTACCAGGAAGGTTCTAGAGCAAAGATGTTGTGGTGGCAGAGCTGATGTAGGCTGAGACCCCATTAGCTAGTCACCACACTGGATCGCATTAAAATGTCGCGACACATTGTACGGCTTGCCTCAGTTGCAGCTGAACTACAGCTGAGGTGGGTGAGTAGAAACATAGGTAACACATCGCATAGAAGCGTCAAGGTTCTCTGAAGCAATTCTTTTTTTCTGTCATGGATAATGGCAGGTACTGACTCTGAAGATGTGGTCTGGTCTAAAATATGTCATTGTTGCTTAAAATGTTTGTACCAAGTTTAGGAGGTCGTCAAAAGCCACAGACACAGTGTGAGCTCTATGAGTCAGTGACGCTCCTTCTGCCCAATGCAAGACCATTGGGATACCAGAGGATAAAGAAAAAATAAAACATGAGCCAGAATATTTTCCACTTTCCTGTTTATTCATCACCTCTTGGCATTTATGCACGAGTGTGTGTGCGTGTGTGTCTGCTTGTTTAATGTATGTATACCTTTGATATTTAGCTTCCTTTTTTTATTGACCATTTTTTGGTTACAATAACACAGAATTACCATGGATTCAAATCTAAATTACTTTCTTTTATTTATAGACATGAATTTCAATATCCAAAAGTGAAAAAAAAGAATAAAAACAATTGAAAATAAAAGTTGGTGGGAGTGAAATAAGGCCTTCCATTTAAAACTCACTGTAATGTCACAAGCCTTCTGCAGTGTCAGTTTATGAAATTCTATTGGTGGATAACAAACTGACCAATGGATACCACACTTTCAGAAAAAAGTATATGTATATATAGATAGATTTATATAGATAGATTTATATTTATTAAGAAGCTTTAACATAGTACAGTAAACACTTTGCACACATGATAGAAACTACAGAATTAGAATAGTCTCTAATTACTTCTGCGGGCCAACACTGTCCTGACCCACTTTGTGGAGAAAAAAAAAGAAAAATTTAATTAAAATAAAACATGACCACAATCTTCCTTGTAAAGTTGTAATAGATTTTGGGAACACTTGACCACACAAACATAATATAAAACAGTCAAGTCTAAAACAGTGATATTGCATTTATAATGCACAAATACTTCCTGTACAATTGGCTTCTTGGTGTGAATATAAACATCTAAAGGGCTCAGGCTCGGTGACATTTAGAAGATATACTTAGTGCTGTAAACAGGCACACACAGATCGGAGAGGTGGGCACCACCTCAAGTTTCGTTTTTGTCTTTATTTTCTCCCGTTGTAGTTCCATTTCAACTCATTTCTCAGGCCTGCTGAGAGTGGTAAAGGTCCTTCCGTTAGCCATTAGCCGTCACTCTTTTTTTGTTTTTCTTTTCTGTCCCCCAAGGCAGAAAACATCCAAAGGTAAGATAAGAGCGGGTGGCTAAGGTAATGATGCTGAAACCGATGCTTTTTTTTTGTTGGCCGACTATTGTGCAAATTCATGCTGTCTCGGGTATGTCCACATGAAAAGGACTAGCAAATCCTTTTCCGTGCTGCAAGCAGAAAAAAAAAGAAACGCAATTTTGAAATCAAGTTTGCTTGACAGCCGAGCACAGTTTGTTTCTGTGGAATTACAGGCCAATTATACAAATGAATGTATTTAAACAGGGTAGAGAAAGGATGCTCGGATAATTCTTTGTCCGCACTCTATTAAGTTAAAACTGTACAAATGAAAGCGTGCTGTTAAATTAGTCAAATACCATGCAGAGTAATGTTTAAATTATTACCTTTGGGAAATTAACATAGATATTGCATGCTTAATTCATTAAGGCCAGCGACAATGGGCAATCGTTTAACTTGGCTGTAGATAAGTAGATTGCAAACACCGGGCAAATGAAGCCACTTCCTCCTTTGCTCTTGAATGCCTGCAGCTTCTCTGTCTGCATAACCGCATTACTTATAAAGCCCCTCTTTACCCTACATCGATGGGACACAAGTTTCATTTTGGGGGCATTTTGGCGAGAATCTCAACAGGACCAGGAAGCTGCTTAGCGACCATAAGAGGAAGTGCGGTTTTGAAAATTGTTTAGGGAGAACAAAGCTCAAACCCCAACTGAACACCAAGTTTGGTTTACATGAACACGACGGTGACCCAGATTTGCTATGTGCTTCATGCTAGTCAAATTTGTCTTTGACTTTGAAACAAATGGTCATACTACACCAAGGAGGTTGAATTTGTTGCTGCAAGGTTTGTGCATGTCTTGCTAGCAATCTAATTACCAATCAAAGCAAAGTGTTTTCACATAAGTTACAACACTGCCTCTTGACTCCATGTGTACAACATTCTGTGATGATCTTGTATGTTTCTGTTATTTAAACTGATTTAATGATGTTGCATATAAGAAGAAGTGGATAAGCATTTGCCAATTGATTCCTATCTATAGCATTCAATCTTTATTATCGCATTCAGAGCTAACAAATTAACTACTCACAGAGTGGGTAAACATATTTATCAATTGAAGCATTTAGGCTCATTAGAGTAGCTCATTTGAAACTGCTCCCATTTTTTATAACTGTGAATACTGTGATTGTGGCAAAAATTACAGTTAAAAAACGGTTACCTGAAATGAAGACCTGTATAACTATAAATGTGACAATATGGAAATGTCATGGTAATTTAGGAAGTGGACACTTTTATCCTGGTCACGGTATTATAATACAATATTGTATTTAATGAATCACTTCATAAATGGTTTATTTTATGTCAACGGTTAGGGTTATAGGAGGAGTATTACTGTGTTTGATTATTTTCTAAAGATTAAAAACCAAAACTGAGGATGCAACTAATTGTTAGTGGGTGAAGTAGTAAGTGGAAGTAAGTGAAGTCAGTGGCAGTGAAGGAGCATAGGGCAACAACTTGGCTTATGTGAAGTATCTAGGCCATATAAACAGAAATTGGTCAATGTAAGATGTCTGTACAGCATGTAAGTCACCATGGGTAAAGTAAGCAAATATAATAATCTCATAAAAACACACACATCAAACTTTCTCTATAAAAAAGGAAGGGCTGTAACAAATTGTGATGAACCATTTAAGGAAAAGTCACAGCAGACATGTTGTGTTAAACTGCTCTAAACTTTCATCACATACCTTACAGCCAATTTAAAGGTATTGCCCATTATTCAACACAAAACAACAGTGGAGACAATGGATAGGAATGGAGAATTTCAAAGACAGAAAAGTAGCTCTTTTTTTTTTAAATCAAGGCAATAAAATTAGTATTGGAAACAAGATGGAAAGATGGATTATAGTGAAAAGAATTTAATGGCACTTCCAGCCATCTGAGAATTTTAGTCGCATCGGATCAGATCAAAGTTAACGGCTTAAAAAATACTCACACAAATAGGGCGGTTTGTAAGGCGCACGTGTGCTAGACAGAAGTGCATCAAACTCTTTCCTCTCTAGGGTGCCGTGATGTGACTTCTCTTTGCCAAAGGTGGAGAATGCTCTCTCCCCAGTTTGCTCTTGAGATTCAAATACCTCAGTGTTGGGCACAGAGTCCATTCCGGGGACATGCAGATTGCTACGGTAATCTGCAGCCTGTCGACCATCGGATGGCACAAAGGAGGGCATCCAACATCGATCGGAGTGCCCTAGGGCTTTGCACTCTTCTGTGCAATTTGAAAAGAGATCAGCACCTAAGACGACACAATGGACAAAGGGGAAAAGCATGAGCAAATGCGAGCTTTCCTTGATTACAGTTTGCAACAAATCAGGAGCCCTGGAGAGCCTTTTAACTCCTGTAGAAAAGGGCTGCCAGACATCTTTGATTATAAAATCTCCTTGTACTATAGTACTGACAAATGGCACTGATTGATGTTTAATGCTTACATACTCTAACAGAAACCTGTTTTGAGTTATACTAAACTACACTAAACAAGACCTTTTAAGTGTTTGTAGATGTAGCTGGATATAACAGTGTAGTCCTCCCCTCCCCAACACACACACAAAGACAAATGCCTCCCCCTGTAATTATCTGCAAAAGACCAATGTGCCACAGTGTAGTTTTGCAATTCTCACTTTGGTAAGCCAGGATTTTAGCCAAAAATTCTGGGACAGACTACACACTTCAGACATCCTTCAACCAAAACAAACACTTAAATGGCACCAAGGCCTTAATTGCATGAAATTCTGAATACTGGAAAAGAAAAAGAAATGTGCTGAGTGTTTCAGTTCATTTCTTCATTTGGAACAAAAAAAAGCTGGAGCAGCAGACTAACGAAGCTCTCCAGCTGTTCTAATCGTCCATGGATTGGGTTCAGCATTCTGGGGCATGCGAGGCCTGAGACCAAGAACGGCAAAGCGCCCCCGCCCCAAACACACACCTCCTTGATCAAAGTGCATGTGAGCATGCACAAAGAGCAACGTGGTGTCAAATCTCCTATCTCTAATTCCTCGTGGCGGGAGCTCTTCTGCGGGAGATCAAAGGGGGGATAGCTGGCTGAATCTGTCCTGCTGAGAAACCTTGCGTCGTATTTCCACTGAGGTTTTTCTTTTTTTTTTCCTGATGAAAAGGATAAAAGGCCACACCTTGCTTCTCATTATGGATATATCAAGGAGGACTGTTGGGGGGGCGGGGTCTTTCGTAAAGGTGTTTGACCAAAAGTAAATAAATAAATAAACCAAAACGTGTGGCACCATGGAAGCCTTCATTTGTAAGACACTTCTCCTAGTTGCTTTCCATTATGTAACAAATATTATCCAGCAGTGAAATGTACTATGTATTTTAACAATTTGAGGTTACTTTACCTGAAGAGGATGGTCATTTTAAAAAATGGCATATTCAAAGAGCAAAGCACAACTAAAGCCCCCATAAAGATAAGGATTTTTCATCATCAGTTTAACACTGATAGATAGAGGAGGACCAAGATATCAGATTGGCAGCATGGCAGATAAGATGCTAGATAGCCATAACTTCCATTTTTTAAAGTTAATCCAAAATCCAAAAGCAATTTATTTGCTGTGAGAAGTGGTGATAGTTGTGTTCCTGGGTTGACTGGCAAGGTAGCTTTTTATGTACAAGCTACCAATCTGGGTAGCTCATATGTTGACTAGCAAGCTGGCTACCGAGTATGTTTGAAAGCTTGCTGAAATATTAAACATTCAAAGCAAATTGATTTATCAATCAAGGCTGTCTCGCCAGTTTGTTATAAATTAGGTAACTTTAACAGTGAGGCATTTCATTTGGATGGCAGTAGAACAGCCCCACTTTGCCCGGCTGTGGCTATCACTGTGACCTCTGAGGCAGGGATATTTTAACATGCCTTCAGGCTGTCAATCACTGTCTATGTGACTGATAGTAATTAGCAGCCAGGAACTCCACCTTAAGCACTGTTTTCTCAGCCAAATGCCACCTCATTTATTTTATGACCATTTTTTTTTGCTTTTCTTCAGCAATGTACAGGCAAGATAACAAGTGGCACTCTCCCTGTCTCTCTCTCATATATATATATGCACACACACACACACACACACACACACATATATATATATATAGTCTTTACATTCCCCCTCCCCCTCCATGACAAGACATGAATTCATAAATAATAAATAGGTACTCCTAATAATATGATACTCCTAAGTGGAATTTAGTTTTTACCATGTGTGGTTAATTAGATTTAATTAAGCTGTTTGCTTCTTTTCCCTCCATTTACACACTTCCAAATGGCCTCTGAAGGGCGCAGAAGGAAAAAGGCTGACGTTACCATAATATTTGCCAGGAGAGCTGACAGAGTCTCCTTGAGCACGGAAAACCATCAAATATGTTTGCAAGGGAATAAAGAAAGCAATGATGGAGGGGGGGGAAGCAATCAAGGAGCGCTATACGTTTCCGAAAATAAGGCTATTATGCGTACGCTAACGTGAGCGCCGCGTGTGAGAGGCTTATAAAGTTGTCATTGCCATCATGGAGAAATTGCACAGCGCTGTGATCAATCAGTGTGATAGCGACGAGCGTTTGACCTGACCGAGTTCCTGTGCTCAACGAAGCTGTGAAGAAACAAAATAGTAGAAAATATTTGCGTGCGCATCTGTTTGTATGAGATTGTGCGTGTGCGTTTGAGGAGATGTGGATCCACTCTTGAACATTAAGGCCCTAATGCACAGAGGGGCGTACAGAGAACGGAAGGTGGTACGGAACAGGAGCGATAGGCGGTAATCGGCCTTTTTCTTCAGCACCGGGGTCCGGGGTGGGAGGCCTGCCCTTCACAGCCAGCACAGAGTGACATCAACAGGTCTGCCAGCTCACTGGAGCGGAGCGAGGCGAGAGGTGGGGGCGAGTGCGCGGGGGGGGGGACTGGGCGGGGACGTAAAAAAAACTAATCCCCCCTGAAAATGGCTCCTTTATTTTAAAATTCTGAGAGAAATTCGGGCATCGCGGACCCCGAGCCTCGCTAATAACCTTCATTTGATAATTGGTATGCAGAGGTCTGAAAACAAATTACTGATCAGCGAGCTGTTGCGGAGCGCCAACGTGAACTGCAGATGGAATGAAGAGACACCCGGCAGAGGCCACAGACACCCCAGTCCTCTCAGAGCGGTGCTGCTTTGCTTTGCTGTCCGCGTACAGCACAGTGAGCCTTTTCACCGGCACCACGGCAGCCCCAGTAGCCCAAACAACGCCACTGCTGCACAGCAAAGATGCTCTTGTTGTGACCTTTTTGAATCGCACTACTGTATGCCATAAAATAAGGACACAGACACTTATGTGTGTGCGCGTGGTTTCTCATACCCACATGATCCCATCTTTTCTCAAACATATTTCAGGATGGTTTTGTCATCGACATATTTATCTTAAAACAGAGGTCATTTTTTTTGTTTTTCACAGGGCAAAAAGGTCTGCGTTCAAGTAAAAAAAAAGATATACATGTGAAAATATAAGAATCGGCCATCTGTGTCTGATGCAGTCTAGCCTTTGTACAGTGATTAATAAGGAGGCATTCAATCTACCCACTAAGGGGATTTTTTATCGGCTTTGAATAATCCATCTGAGTACAGTTCAGCAGTCGCCAAAAATTAACAAAAATGCTTATATTCATTAATAAAGTCACAAAGTACAATAATTGTTAGACTATATCCCCATAATCTGATGTTGTAAAAAGAGTAAAGACAGACACTCACAAGTATTTTGACTATACCACATGACTGTGTCCATTTTGTCTAGAGTGTCTGGTATATACAATATGAAACTATTTAATTCACAGGGCATTCCCTAACCTTATTTTAAAATAACAAGTTTGACTGAAAAGGGAATTTAAGTAGATAATTAGAATGTTTTGCTATTAACTTAAGAACCAACCAACCTAGTGTGTATAACAATAAATAATGCAGTTTAAAATATGTCAGCATCAGTTTGTGTGCTATGTTACCATGGTATGAATTACTGCAGATTTTACATCAGGTCACTGTCAGTAATTAGATTGTAATTTCAACAGTTTAAGGAGTTACAATAAGTCAGTAAAGTTAATACATTTCACATAATGGTATCTAACAGCAGAACAGCTATGTCAGAGTCTATACCATTTCCATCACAATATTCATGGCAGCTACAGTCCTGTTCAACAAAAATGAACACTGGGCTGTGGTCTGGAGACCTAGTTGAATATATGTTCATTATCTCACACTGAAAAACATTAACACTTGCTTACTACCTTCTGAAAATATAAAGACAGAACAGAACAGAAGTAAAATTGAATGGACACAAATTATTGCACTTGTTACTGATTGGAAATTTTAAATGGCCCAGTTTTGATTGGTCCAGTCTAAATGGCTGTTATAAGATGCAATGGACAGTAACTGAACATAGATGACACGAAGGCTTATGGGTAAAGCAGTGAACATAGGAAGCTGGGATTACCTAACATAATCACCCCGATCTCATAACTGAATAACTTAACTGTGTACCTAAAGCCATGCTGTATCTCTGAACTGAACTAACTCTGGTCAAAACTGGGAAGCCACTTTGTAGAGTACACAATGCTATCTTTTCAATGTTGCAATGTCCTGCAAAAATGATTAAAATTCCCAAATTATTCATCTTAATATGAGAAAGAGCATTTCTGTGATGGCTTTATTAACATTTGTGATGATAAATGGATGAAACACCATTTTAATAATAATGCATGGGAATATGTTTAGTTTTCTCCCCACTCTATTAACTTAACCTATGTTCAACTTTCATAATGGACATTTCATTTCTCTTAGATGCAGTGTGTGTTAGAAGCAGGGAAAACAAGGACATTGTATTATATATTCAAATTATGCATACATAAATTATCCCATATTTTGAATTCAGTATTGTGATCATGGCACTGTAGAGGGTCACCTATTATAGAATAACAGCATGTTAATATGGCAGAACCATGAGTGTAACAATGTCATGAATCATTACTTAAAACACATTACTTACAAACCGAGTGCATCATTATAAATCTAAATATATGTTAGTGACTTTATTATTGATGAGTTTGTCAAAAGTAAGTTGTACCATCCAAAAAAGGAAAGACTGAAAAAGTTGTCAATTTCACAGTGCAGGTGCGTGTGTTAAGTGCATGTGTGACAGACACAAAAAGTGGGAATAAGAGAGGTGGAGAGAGAAAAAAATATGAATAAATGAATATTTGAATAAATGACACCATTTCTGTAAAATGTAACATATGATCCCTTCCACGGAAAGATATGCAAGACAGGAATGTGGGCGGGGAGGGGGCGGCTCGGTTGGGGGTAGCGCATAGTTTATGAATTGGTCGTTTGTTTAAAGCGCAACCCATCTTCTCCCGTTCCCACACCGTCAATGGCAAATCAGTTTTGTTCTAAATTCCCGTCCCGTCCCTCAAGCAGAGAACGGCTAATGTCCATCCAGAAAGACCTCATTAAGGCTGCATATTTATAAACAGCGGAATTCAATTAGCCATTCAGGGGTGCTTTTGTTCAGTAAGTGTCCTCATTTAAATAGCGATACGGGATTCTGTGACAGTACAACTGCATCTTTAACGCTCCGCCTTTGTAAACAGTTTCTGTGTGGCAAATTTTCACAACAGGCAACGTTACCACGCTTATTTTACGCTCGATATTTTAAAAAAGTCTTAATAGTAATAATTTATTATGTATGTATTCACGAAAACACATTAGAACACATGCATTGGAAAGAAATCATCCCTTCGAAAACTGTTCACGGCCACGCAGCTCTCAGAGCACAAGACTTGCAGATCGCTATCCTTTCAGCACCACACACCGGTGAAAGCCGAGAACGGTACGAAATGCAAGAATATATAACCTCATGACCGCAATGTCCAATACAGCCGGCGTCTCAAGTTGCCTCCCTCTACCCTTGTCTTCAATAAACCCGACAGCCAAAGGCTAGCGTTGAAAAACGAGACTTCAGATCTGAACCGAAAGCCAAAAAGAGCCCCTTCAACATGGGAATGAAACCTTATCAATCAATAAACAGATAAGCACTCACCAGACGAGTGACCTCGATTGGTGGCGTCGTGGTCGCTGTCTCCCTGTTCGCTGTCACCGTGTCCACTGTCTTTGGAGCTCACAATATCAGCTTCCTGGAAAGCAGAACTGAAAAAACACACACACACACACACAATATGTTAATATGAACTCGCTATGCAGGACAGTAATTAAATGCAAATTGTGAGCGTGTCTGTATGCTTGCGTGTTTTTTTTATGCCGTGTGTGTGCTTGTGGGTAACTATATGTGTGCGTATGTCGGGAGAGGAGGATAGAATTAATTTAATTTTAATATATTATATTAAAATGTTACATTTGTCCATTCGACCGCAGTACTGAACTGAAGTTACTTAACCTTACCTGTTAACACGCCGAGGTCTATCAACGAGGTAACTGAGTTCCGCTCGCTGGTGTTTTGTCTAAAAGAAACACATCTTTTTTCATGTAGACGATCATGCAAATGACACAAAAACTATACAAATGTATACAGTGTAAGAATCAATCGCTAGTTCAGAATCACTTGTCTTCAGAAAGAGATTAACAAAAAACCATGCCAACATTCAAAAGTGTACTACGTATATGTGTTTGGGCTTTACTGCAGTAATGACTATATCTTAATTCAGTTATTTGCTTAAGAACCAGCGAAACAGCATGGGTTAAATGCGATTACGTGCTGAACTGATTCAGTCAAATACTTCTGCTAAAGGCCAATCTTTGTTCTGGTGTAAGGCTGCAAGACTGTGCTAAGCATACTTAATTTTCATTCACAGAAAGGCAACCATCCTTGCAAACACTGCAGACTTAATTTACATGTTTGGTTAGTGTTATTTACATATTTAACCGTTTGAAGTCAGGTCAATATCCCAGTATTTTGTTTTAATGAATTATTACCGTAATTGTTAATAATAATAATAATAATAATAATAATAATAATAATAATAATAATAATAATAATAATAATTTTCTGCGCTCTAATAGCCTTCTACGTATCACCAAGATTTAATTCACGCCCCAGACCATACCAAAATAACCACCTTATCTACACTATCAGTGTAGCACATTGTTTGGGCAAATTGACCCTCATCTCAAAACGGCATTTAAGTACTTCAAAGCACAAATAAGCAACAGCATCATGCCTTCAATTTCTGAAGTGAAAGGGGTATCAGTACTGATTTATTTCCAAATTCAAACCACATTTCTTGTTTCGCTGCCAATTGTTATACGCAAGCAAGCATCAATGAATCGGTAACCTTTCTCGTGAATCCAGTTACAACATATGCATAGTTGTGATAATTCAGCACATGCCATGTAGAGGTGTATCAAGATGCTTACCTCGTTTGATAAAATGCTGCCGTTAGATATGATGTCAGGTTGCTGGTCTGTATAACCTGTCACTATGGCGCCACAGGGATTGTGGTCAGTGTCTGTGCTCCTAGCGGGACTACACGGCTTTAGGAACATGAGATCGGTTTTGGCCGATTCCGGGGTGAGACATACCTGGTAGCAATAGTTCTGGTTTTGATGGTGGGAACCGAAGCTCCCGGATTCCTCAACCGGGACCTGTGCGGTGCTCGTGACATTAGCGCTCTGCACCAGCATTATATCTGACTTGCTAAGCTTTTTCTTTCGGGCTCGCGCCTGCCTGCTACAGCACGAGCTGCAGCACAGGCAGCAGTCGCTGGCCAGGCATGTGTAAATGTTCAGCTTTTTGTCCTTTTGACACCTAATGGCCAGGACGATCATGGCCAGCAGAAAGATGAAGGACACCGAGCCCAGGGCGATGATGAGGATGAGAGTCAAATCGAGCGAATTTTCTTTTGCTTTAGAGGAGCCGCGGTCCCCGCTGTGGCCCTCGACAACACTGTCAACCAGCATCACGATAACGCTGGCCGTGGACGAGAGAGGTGGCTGTCCGTGATCTCTCACCTCAATCAACAAGTCATAAAGTTGGTGAGGGTCCCTTTTGGTCGACACCCTCCTGGCGGTCCTTAATTCACCAGTTCTCCAGTCCATGCGAAACATTCCGTTTTCGTTTCCCTTTTGAATGCTGTATGACAGGCGGGCGTTCTCGCCGTCGTCCGCATCCATGGCAACAATGCGGGTCACCAAGTATCCAGGTTCTGCGGATCTGGGCAGAGGTTCCTTCGCCGTGCCGTTTTTGCCAAGCGGGGCAATGACCGAAGGAGCGTTGTCGTTCTGATCCACTATGATAACGTTAACCGTGGCATTGGACGTCAATTCGGGGCTACCGGAATCCTTCGCTTGAACCATAAAGCTGAAGTCCTTTAATTGTTCATAATCAAACGATCTCAAGGCATAAAGATAGCCGTTTTCGGAGTTGATTGACGCATAGGTAAACACAGACATACCCTGAATGTCGCACTCCATTATGGAGTAAGAAATATAAGCGTTTTGTCCGATGTCAGGATCTAAGGCGCTCACTGCGTAAATATAAGCGCCTGGTACATTGTTTTCAGTCACATACACATCATACACAGGTTGTGTAAACGTCGGAGCGTTGTCATTTTCATCAGATACTTGCACTTTAATGGACTTGCTGGTGGCAAGGGATGGGGTGCCCTTATCTCTCGCCACCACGGTGACTGTGTACGAGTCGGCGTTCTCCCTGTCCAAAGGTCCGTCTGTCACGATTGTGTAGTAATTCCTGAACGACGATTTGAGTTTGAAAGGGACATCTCCGAGAATTTCGCACTGAATTTGTCCATTTTCTCCAGAGTCTTTGTCAGTTACACTGAGCAACGCGATCACGGTGCCAGGAGCTGACTTTTCGCTCACCGACTCGGTCACTGTACTGAAACTGATCTCGGGGGCATTGTCGTTCACGTCAATCACTTTGACCAGAACTTTACAGTGAGCGGGGACAGCGTTGGGTCCGAGATCTTTCGCCTGCACGTAGATCTGATACATGCTACTCTCCTCGAAGTCGACCTCCCCGCTCACCTCAAGCCTGCCGGTGCGTGCGTCAATGTTAAACAGCTCCTTCACTCTGGGAGCGATGTGATTGCTGAAGGCATAGACGACTTCGCCATTCTGACCCTCGTCCATATCCGTTGCGTTCAACTGAATGACCAGCGTGCCTACAGGAGAATTTTCAGGCAGACTCACGGTATACACCGACTGATCAAAGACCGGGACGTTGTCGTTGGAATCTAGCACTTTAACTACTAGCAGCGCCGTGCCAGTCCTCTGTGGTAACCCACCATCTACCGCTGTTAGTACGTACCTGTGCACCGCCTGCTGTTCCCTATCCAGGGGCTTTTCGAGCACCAGTTCGGCGAACTTGTTTCCATCCCCCTGCTGCTGCACGTCGAGGTAAAAATAGTTGTTCGTGGTGATTTCGTAGGTGCGCAGCGCATTGGTGCCAACGTCGGGGTCGAATGCGCTCTCCAGTGGAAAACGCGTTCCAGGAGTGGCACTTTCCGAAATTTCAACGGTAATGTCAGTCTCGGGGAAGCTGGGTGGATTGTCGTTGATATCCACTATTTCGATTTCCACGCGGAAAAGCTCCAGCGGGTTCTCCAAGAACACCTCCAAGTGCAGAAGGCAGGTGGCACTCTGTTTACAGATCTGCTCCCTGTCGATTTTTTCATTCACAAAAAGCACGCCGTTCTCCAAATTCACTTCCAAATATGGAGTCCTAGCACTGGGCACGGTCTGAAATCTACGAGACGAAAGTTTTGTTATGTCCAAGCCCAAATCCTCAGCGATATTCCCCACAAAGGTGCCGTGGTCCTGTTCCTC
This sequence comes from Megalops atlanticus, assembly GCA_019176425.1. Taxonomy (NCBI): domain Eukaryota; kingdom Metazoa; phylum Chordata; class Actinopteri; order Elopiformes; family Megalopidae; genus Megalops; species Megalops atlanticus. The sequence continues at coordinate 9,260,629 of CM032891.1, forward strand.
CGGAACAGAGTAGCGTATCTGGGAAACCACCCCATCCACGAAACAGAGCAGAACAAATAGCACAATCATCTCCAAATAAGAAGAGCACTTGTGTTTTATTCCTTCAGACTTGAATTGGCATTTCCCATTACATCAGTCCGTGGAAAGGCGAAAATGAATGTAAGGCTTCTCAAGTCAGAAATGTCTCCCCTTTGGTCTTTTCAACCGAAAACCATTCTGTTGTCTTGATGATTAATGCAGTCGTTTGATCCCCGACTGTTATTTTGTGAGCTTTGGCTTCAGATACGTCACTGCAATATAGCAATTCAACACATCCCTATTAAGAACACAGTTCGTTAAATAAAGTAAGTATTTAGTGTAAATACATATATCGATGCTAAGCAAAGCTTACGCGCACTAATTAAAACAATTCATATTTTGTTCTTTTCATTTTTTCCCAGCCGCAAATACCTATATAAATGTAATTATCTTACTTTTTTTCCTGTATACAATCTCCCTGTCCCACGAGCAGATCCAATGATCTCATCTGGCAGACTTCTGAACGCCAAGTACCCAGTCTTTCTGGTTTTGCGCAGCGCTCTCCTCCTCCCAGCCAATGGCAGTCATCGACACCCACAGAGGTTACACGTGATTGGGTCGCGGCAACGCCAGTAAAGGCTCGTCGGAGATCCTAAAAAGATGCCGTTTAACATCCTTGCAAGTTGCAAATCATTGCCTTGTCTGATGAAAGAGTTAATGGGCAACGGGAGACAGTGGCGAAACGTAGAGGTGCACAAGTTGTAAAACCACTGCTTCCCCACTTTCGGAGTCCTGATAAGTGAATAACATTGCTCTAGTCAAAGACGTATATTTTAACAGACTGTTTATTTATACTGTTTCGCGAACAAACCTAACCGAATACACTATTTTCTGTACTTTTACAGATCACACGGCGCTGATAAGGTGAGGCGTATTTGTCTTCCATTACTCCAGTGTTGAACATTTAGGGAAGTCCGCTTCCATATACTAACTGATTACTGATTCACAAGTGCTGCGCCTAAATCGTAGCTGCCTGAATACAGACAGCAAACCAGTAACTTAACCGCAAAACGAGGATGAACGCGTCTGTATAACCGTTTGAAAAACCTCCCGTTATTCGGTTGGCTATGCCATAGAGGCTCATGCACGTAAATGGTTAGATTTGATGTGGGTGTAGCCTACAGTTGTTTATTTATTTAAAAAAAATAAATAAATAAAAAATAAAATAAAAAAATATATAATAAGCGTGTTGCTCACTCGATGACCCGCACCACCATAGCCTCTGCTGAAACCTTAAATGCGAAAAATTTCCGTATACTTACAGCGTAATGGGTTACATTTACCAGCCGTTATGCTTGTTTGATATGTACATCGTGTGAAAATACTACAGTCCCATTTTCAAAGATATGGTAGTTTAGTACATGCAAACATGAAGACAAACCAACTGATTTAGGTGAAGTGTGTGGGTTGTTCAGCTAAAATACAGTAAAAATCAACATATGGGTATAATATTAATAATGATAACGGGGTGAAAAAAATGTTCAAATTCATCTTAACTGCAGTTTACTCATGACAGTCGACAGCACGAACATCACTCAATGTGTTCTTTCAGGCCAGTCTATTACAAAGCGAAGTGCGACTATTCAGAAAGATAAACTGTGGCAAGTTTACGCGCCTTGCGTGAATTATAATGCAATCGGTTACTTTGCATTGGTAAACGCTAAGAACCATAGCTTGTGACGGTTCCATTCGTGGAAGTGGTCATCGTGTGGCGGTTTCCACTTGCTGTAAGCTTCACGAGTAAGGAAAAAAAAATGTCACAGATTGCTTTTACAGTTTAGCCCACTGTCGATATGACGCCATCTCACTTATTATTAGCTTTTCTAATTTTCACGAACACATTTCCCTAGCACTATAGTTCTCAGTGCTACCACAGTTTAGTAGCACTTCGTAGCTTGCTGAAAATATTTAGTATTGTCCTGAACCGCAGGGTACACATGCCCTCTAGCGGTTAAAAAAAGCCTCGGCCAAAACGGGCATTTTAACCCTTTGTTTGCTGGGGTGAGGCTACTCAGGAGCCGATTTCGGTATTTTGAACATGTATGCACACTTACAAATCACATTTAACAAGGTGTTTAGCGCAGTACTACTTGAAATGAGCCTTAGTATGAATATTTGTTTTGTATCCGTGTCATTTGGGGATACAGAATGCGTGCTGTTGACCCCTCTTGTAGCTTATGCTTCACAGTTTCACAGTGCACTCCCATTGCACGTCACGCGGTACATGTCAGATACCCATCAATTATAGAACTCTTATTTCTCGACGTTGTAATGGCCAGCAGTGATAACAGGGCTGTCATGTTCATTTCAAGCGGAGCAAGTTATCGCAGAGAATAAAAGTCCAGTATCGCACCATCTGCAAATGTGAGTGAAGCGTCGGTCGCTCTCTCTCCCTCCCTCGTTCTCTCTCCATGCAAACACAGACACACACACATACATTTGCTCCTCCTCTCTCAGATAAAGAGAGAAAGAGAGGAACACTTTTTAATGCAACACATTTTCACCTTACCTGTGAAATGTGTCTAGGACACACATGCAATCACTCAGACCAGGTTAATGATTTCCTGAACGGATAGTGTCAATGCAAACCTTAATGAAGGCCACAGGGCAGAGTTTTTCAACGAAGCGTCGTGAATATAATTTCTTTATTACAATACATTAATTTGTGCAAGGTAATATTCGGTGGGTTTAGTGCTACTGGCAAAAGACAACATCCTCTCCTGCAAATAAACAATTGAATGTAATCCAGGCTCACCATTTTCACACAGTTTATGTACAATCTTACACAACAACCAAGTGACTGTAAGTACAATATATAGAACTGAGAAGTGTACGACACCTAGGATCACTGGCTGCACATGAGAAGAGAAAAAGATGAAAATTTCAGTATTGTGTGGATAGTCAGAGTACAAGAGCTCCCCCCTGTGAGTAATAATGGTACTGAGATCTTTATTTTTTTTCAAATGACGTACTTATTTTACCTACATGTAACGTGTATAATTACGGTTCTAAAAGAGACACATTGGAAATTCTGGTATAGATATGTAACTGACAATATAAGTATAACGCCACAATGATTATTCTTACGCTGTGTGTAAATTACCTCAGGAATAAACTTCCCAAATCAAGTTTGTGTAGTCTGTTAAGTGCTTTATGGTATTATGCCCATGAGAATGCCAGTGGCACAGAATAGCCAAATGTCTTTGTAACTAGATAAAATCTTCATGAATATTTCCAGAATATGAACAATAGGCTTTTCAGAAAGCATAATTAGATTCCCTGTCTCTTCTGTGATCCAAGTATATCTGGCTGCAGGCTAGAGATTGAGCATCCGCCATTGGCGCCATATGCCACAGGCTGTTGGGAGTGTGGTGGTTTTGCAAGTTGCCATTGTTTTCAAACCACATAGATATCTACATGAAAAGGGGCAAAGCAGGTCCATTTCAGGTTAGGTCGAGGGGTCGGGGAGTCAGAATATAATGATGAGGTTTACATGAGCTGCTTTTGCAGCAGCCCCTTGGCCTGAGCTCCAGGCATACAGTTACATCCTGCAGCTGAACACTTCTACAGTCTGAGGTTTTACCCAGAATGCCCTTCTCTTCAAAGCCTTATTCCTGGATGTCTTCCATGGTGAAGCCTCTGCCTTTGTAATCTAGCTGACTCAGTGGTAGCGTTAAGGATCTGTAAAAACCAATGCAAAATGCAACAGCGAGGCTCTGACTTGGCCATGTATTTGAAATTATTTCAAGTAACGGCGACCCTTTTGCCCAAACTCTGACTCCCAAAGACAAAAGTACCACGTCTTTTTGTAGCTGCGTTCTCATCCACTACACTTTTAGATTAAGTACTAAACCAAGTGAGAACACTGAGAAATGCTTTTATAAAACAGATTTTAGCTAATTTTGTGGCTGTGCTTGGAAGAAATTCTGCATCCATTATTTTCAGTAAAGTGTTCAAGTATGTGTTCATTATTTCAGTTATTGCTCAGCTCTTGTGAATTTCAGGGGCCGCCAAGCTCATTATCTTGTGTAAGATACAGACAAAGAACAATGGCGTTTTATTTTTTTTAATTTATTTATTTTTTTTTACTGGCACAATGGTCGCAGCATATACCACATGATTGAAAAGCCAGTTTTCTGAATAGACTGATCTGGTTGTCTGTGTGATAGTCAGCAACCAATGTCACTATTCTTAAAAAATAAAAAAAAAAGGCTTTTCAAGGCATCTGACTTTCACACCCCTTACAAAAAGGGTTAATGAACCGTTCTAGAGAACATTGTATTGTGTCAGTCTGACTGTCAGTATGGCTGTGCCTTGAAGATTTTCATGGTGGAAACCAGGGGTATCGATGTTTAAAATAGGTTGGAGGAGGGGCAAGGCGGATCACAGAGGTGTGATTATGGAGAAAACAACACGGGGAGGAAGGTGTTACTCGACTGTCATCCGATGAGCGACTGCTGCTAACAATAACTTGTTTCAACCTGTGATTACGCCGGTGTGCAAAACCAGAAGATGCCCCAAATGTCTTGCGATGCTTTGTGATAGCACTAAAGAGAGGCGAGCGCTTGTGCTCAGTGCATCCTTACCGAGAGGAATCTTTATCTGAACGTTCACAGAGAGCACTTTCTAGTTACCAAGCCTACACTTGACCTTAAGGATGTGTTATTTTTCATTTGCAGAACTTTTCAGCTTGTGCCTCTGCCAAACAGAGAGGGGCAGTGAATCGATGAAGGTCTGCTAGAGCAGTTAGTTGCTGTGTCACAGGTATGGAACTACATTGTTTGCTAACATTGTTTCCTAGCCCTCTTTTCTCAGATATACAACTTGATCTCATGCATAAAGCAATATAAACTACAAGCACTTACATGGTAACCAACACAAAAGCTGTTTGGTGCTGAACAGCCAAAGCTTGTAGGTCACACGCTTGTTTACCATCCTGTGTTACCATGGTAACCACCACTTACAAATGGCGTAACGCCTGGCCTGTGTTCATTGTTTCTGACATGCACCATTACAGAAACCATGCATTTCTGTGTACCAAAGCAATTATCTTTGGCACAAACCACATACAGCCTTTTAAACGACGTGAACTGGAGCTCATTTCCTGACCTGGAAACGTTCATGCAGCGCTTAATATGACTAGCTCTGGCGTTACCCATGCCTGCGTCTATGTTGGTACCATGTGATCGCTGTCCCAGAGTAAATTAACCTTTGCTTGCTTGGGTATGGAGTGGGAAGCCCAACACAGAACTGAACGTTGGCCAGTGGGGGGATGCAGAATGGGCTCTATTTTAAGAGAACAAAAGAAAAGACCACTTTAATGTTTTATGTCCATATACAGCACGCCCAGTTGTTTTTTTTTTTACCACTTTCAGCGGGATCTGTTCTCAGCTGTAGTAGAAGAAGCCAGCACACTTCAACCTAATGCTTTGCACTCCCCGGGTGGGGGGGGGTGTCAGGCGGCTGGGAGTAATGCTTTCAGGAGCTTCTCTGGCCCTCTGATTGACAGCTAACTGATGGGGCTCCACCTTTCTTCATGCAAAGGGATGAGAGAACAATCTATCAGGGGTTTGTTTTAATTCAGATTCTTCCTTTAACAATAATGTAATAAAGTAAATGAGAAAACATGTCTGTTATCGCACTGCTAAAATAGGATCTTGTGTCCATAAGAAGAAATATTACTTTAGGAAATAAGCAGAGCCGGCAGCCCAGCAGCATAGTGGCATTTTGGTGTGGTGTTCGAATTTGAGCACCGTGCCTCCAGATCATTCCTGGCGTTAACACGCCAATGGGTTTCATCATCTTGTGCATATAGTTGTGCAGATGGAAGTGTAACACTTTTTGCCCCGTCATTACCAATTCTGCAATACACAAATCTCCCAAACTTTCTTTAAAGTGTCAAGACAAAGAATTTAGAATCCCTTACTTAAGTGTGGGGGAAAACGGGATCACAAATATTTTACTTATTTCCACATTTGATTCAGCTAAGTGCTCTTTGGCAGATTGAAACAAACCCTTTGATTTGGAGGTAACATAAGTAAATAATGTCATCAAGTAAATAATACATCATGTCGTGCAGCAGGTGAGCAGTATTAGGGGTCAATGCTTCGAAGTGGTCCTGTGCTTACCAGGAGCAGATGCTAGAACATTGACTCTATTGTTGAATGGTCATTTTTCACAGGCTACTGCCGGGCCCAATCGTAAAGCTAAATTGCAGGGTGTGGCACACTGTACAGATACGCTGGAATCTCCTGACTCGCCATAAAATGGAACGAGGACCATCAGCACACGAGGAGGCTTTTATTTCCCTGCCACTGGTGAGGTGGCACAATCGATTCTTTTATGTCACAGAAAGACACGAGCAAAAGCGTCCAATCGCATTGTCACAACTGGTAATCCTCATTGAAGCAATGCTTAGCGGGGCCAACCACTTATCAATGAGATACATGCAATTTGTTTTGTGCCTATCTGACAGAAGTGGATGACCTTTTCACACACACACACACACACACACACACACACACACACACACAGATAGTATTTTGATTGTGCATGTACTACCTTGTTGTAGTCGGTGTGTGGTGACTGGAGTCCACTTTGACAGAACACAAAATTGCCCTCACAAAAATGTTGACACCCTCTTTTTTAACCTCTGGGCTATTACAGCTAGCTATATAACAGTATATTTTGATTTATATGAAAGAGATTTCTGCCCCTTGGAGGTTTGTAGGAATGACATTAATCAGCAATTACAGCTAAACGTCAAATTCTTTCAAGTCAATGTGCAAAAGCAATCGGTGCTTAAGCCTACAGTTATATCACATATGGGGCAGGGAACTGAGAGTTATCATAAATTGTCACAGATATTGAACAGATTCAAGTTCAGCTTAATATTAGTGAGCTGGTTTATTTCAGCCAGTGTATGTGCATTTCATTGAAAAGAAAGTGTTAAAATGGTCTCTAATGGGGACAGTCTCTGCCGACTTGTAGAAAGTGGCTATTGAAGTATGGCTTGTTTGGTACTGTTACTTCTCTATTAGCACGCCAGCGGGACATTAAAGTAAACCTATCTGTCTTTTGTTATTTTCAAATGCTGCGTCCATCAGAGACAGATTATTATATCGCTAGACATGAAGATGAATCAGTGGCAATTTTGGTGAACCCAACATCCCCAACACTTTAGCGACTTAAAGCTGGAAAGAGAGTAGGCGTTAATTTTAATTAAGTAGGTCTGGATCCAGTCACTAAGAGGTTTAAGTGCTGATGTGACAATAAGCAGGCCAAATAGACGCTCGGAGAGTGAGTCCACAAGGGAACGCGCAGCGAGATTACTGCTAGAATAATAATAAACAAGGGAACAATTCATCACCTGCCACTGTTATGTGAAATTTTAATTAATTATGGCGAGAAGACAAGGTCAGTACTTCAACAGACGCGTATCTGCCAAGTGGGCAAAGATCACTGGCATGGAAATGCCTGCAGACTTTCTGAAGTTGTTACGAACTAGGCTGAAGTGAAACATAAGCTTTATTTATATCCAGCTGTGTTTATATGCTCTTGCTCTCACTTTATCTTTTTTGTCTTTCTTTTCATCTTTCTTATTCTTTCTGCCCCTTATCTCTCTCTCTCACACAAATTACCTGTGATCAAGCATGTTATCATATCTTAGTCCAATGCATTGCACAGTTGTGGGATGTGCACAAACTGATGCTACCTTTATTTCGGTTTTCACCCTTTCTGTTCGTTATTCATCAATCATCATCACTCCATGTGCGTGGAAGGTACCACTTGCAACAACTGCACGATGGTCCCACCGCAGAAAGACAAATGTTGTACGAAAGTAGACCAGCAGAGGTGATGGGTGTTCGTCTTTTGGCCACACCCCTTCAATAATGTTCATATTAAGCCACCTAATCAGAGCACTTGTAGTTTCAACAATGGCAAAAACAGATTTGCTGAATACGTTTTACACGTGTTGGAAGGGGTCGTTACAGTGTCTTACTCAACGTCGTCGGACATAAAAGGAAATCTCAACTCATGTGCTGCGGGGAAGGTTGAAATAATCAAGTTATCACTCCAATGGTAGCTTTTATACCAGTACTAATTCCAGTCTCCAAAAAAATCTAAATCATGTGTAAAATAGCTCTTATTTCTTAGCAGGATTTGGAATTGGAGGTCATAAATCAGAAACAGACTCACAGAGAGAGAGAGAGAGAGAGAGAGAGAGAGAGCGAGACCTGGGACAAAATAACAAAGTATCAGCCACATGCATCAACTCCTGGCAGCTTATATAAATCAGGTAACAACGGCCCATAAAATATACATTTCAGAAATTAAGCCACGTCACTGCATCAAAACTGAGTTAGTCCATTTCTGGCAAAGTTAGAAAGGTTGCATACTCATGCATGTTACGGTGACCATTTCTCTTACCATATGCAGATGACATGTAATATGTGAAATGCATGGTAAAATTTATAAATGTATTCTCATAAATGTAAGGCGTATATTTTGAATATAGTTGTATAGTTGTATTTATGTATAATTATTTCCATTTACACACACACACACATTCACATTGTAAAGTAAAATGTAATTTTACATTATAATATGAATGTCTATGTCTGTATATATAATTTGTATTATAAAATGTTATGCAAAATACATATTTTCAAAAGATTTGTAAAATTCGTACATGGAATTCCTCACGGTTTGGATTCCCAATTTCTTCAGGAAGTGTGTAGCCAGGTTCGGCGCCAGGAGAAAATACAGAGGGGCGCATTTGCAATCCATGGGGGTGCACAAAAAGTCATAAATACTATGTAGACATCGGTATATAAGGAGACAATTGGGACTGCACCCCTAAGCACCCCCATAGCGCCGGGCCTGTAAATGGCTCCTATATTTCCTAGATTTCAGGATTTCGGGGTGTGCAGACTCTAATAGCCCATCTGGCCCATATAAGCAGATGACCCCAAAGGCCTGAGATGTCCTTCAGCAGGGCCTTGCTTTAGAGGTCTCAAAAGGAGCACAGTACAAAGGCTACCTCAGCTGCACCAGGGTCAATAGGGGAGTCTAATTCAATTGCGTCTGTTCCTTACTACTGCAATCTTTAGCTCTGCCCCCTTTCTACGGCTATTTTTTTTTTCCTTTTTTATTCCCAGATTGGTGTCAATGCGGAGAAAACACTACAGCGCCTCAAGGAAATTCATGTAGCAACAGGTGTTGCAACAGATTTGATTCCCCGCGAAGAAGCATATTCCTCTAAATGGCGCAGTCCAAAACTTCAGAAACAGAACGTTTGATCCCTTTACCGATCCGTTGAAACTAGGACATGCGAATGAACAGATTACAAGTCGCAAGCTTTTATATTCAGAGCGCGTAAACACGCAGCCCGAGGGGGCACCAAATCTGATAGGAGAAACCAAATCCAATAATATGCGTACTTTCGGCTGCATCCTGCTCGTCTAAAATGGTTTTGCAGTGAAAGCAGCGCCTGTCTGTTTGCCTGCCCTTTCTTCTTTTCCCCTTTTTTGTTGATAGGTTTTGTACGCATCGTTTATCGCGCGGCAACTATTAAATGCATTTGTATTCGCTCGCAGGACAGAAGACCATTGCTGTGTTTAATTGAGTTAGCCCCTGCACTCGGCTCATATATTTCTCAATTTCATTCTCCTCATTTGGAGATCGCGACTCATTGTACACCTCATTCGGGACGCAATCTTCTTTGTCATCGTGCTTTCGAAAGCTGCATCGCTCTGTCATTATCAATCTGCCATTCTCAGTGTATGTTATTTCGGGAGATAGGCACCTCCAATTCAGTTTTGTTGAAGAGCAGCAACGAACCTGACCACGACTGCTTTAACTAGGGAAGAAAAAAAAGCGTGACATTCTTGTTTGAAAACCTGCAAACCGGTAACCGTCTGACAGTTTAATTGCAAGTCTCCTCGACATAAACCTTGACAAGGTAACTACTGTGAAGTCATTAGTCATTTTAAGAAAAAAAAAACATTATTTGACTTTATTTTAATTATCCGAGATGAAAAAAGGTCGCTCTGCCCTCGCAATAATAACTGATTTTTAGGGGGAAAGATTTCAGAAATCAATACTATGATTACGATTGTACATAAATACAAGACGGTTAAATTCGAGCATCTAAAGACCCGCGACTCTTGATGACGGACGGGACGTAAAGTGGCAAACCTTATTTCAGACGGTAATTTCGTAATTAGTTGGAAAAAGCCTAATGAATGTCTGCAATTGGCTAGTTGCGTAATTTACTGGTCAAAATAACATGTTTACTTGAAGACCCAGAAGGCTTGGAGATTCCCGCACAACGCTAATTACATAAGAATTTAATCTCAATCACTGCAAGATAATTAATTAAACCAGTAATTAATTAAAAATAGTTTAGTTACGAATTTGATGAAATATCATTATGTTAATGATAACTTGTTATGTTAATTAATTCGGTGAGTGACTTTCCACTGTGTTTAAATCAGAATCTCAGAAAATAATTAAAACAATCTACTCCATTAATACTACTGTTACTGTATAAACTCTAGCACTGTTTACTATAACCCTGCATTAGATGTCCCTTCATACGGATTAATAACTTTTATAAACCTATAGAAATTTAGTCCCTGCCCATTGTCCATTCGCAGGGACATTTTATAGACAAATTTAGTTGATTCTAAAGCAATTTCCTCATTTCCTCTACTCTGTCTTCCATGCAAAAGAAAAAAAAAATGACAGTCCTCATCAGATCAGACCATTTTATTGTCTGGATATCACCCTTCCTGCTAATTAGCTGCTAGTTAGCCATTACTAGGCAGTCACAAAGTTATCTTTTGAGATCTACACTGTGACTTTCCCACACTCATTTTCTGTAATAACTGTGAAGTGGCCAATAGTGTCATGCTGCCCTGTTATACAATAATGAAGTTCATGATTTGCCATGTGAGATATGCTAACTAGATATCTGCTTCAGGTGTTGGGCAAATGTCAAGCCACACTGTTTGGTCCCAAATATGACCTTTTTCAATGATTAATCTTTTACTTCAGTTACACCCTACATGGCTCCATGTGCTGTGTTACACTGTGTCCAGTACTTGAGAAAGCACCCTGTTTTTCTTGTCATTGAAGGCTAGTGTTGAGAAGACCAGTCACTCTGTGTCCCTGCAGGACCACTTTGGACAAATATCAGCATTGGGATTAAAATACAATGTATATACATCTCTCAAGTGTGCATGCAGTGAATTGTGGTGGAAAAAAAAAGAAGTAAAAACTCAATTGCATCTACACTCGGGTAATCACTACCAGACAGCACGCCTTCGCATTTGTTCACACAAATAACGATGGTGGCCTGCAAGCTAGCTACGTATTAAAATGTTCAAACTTTTGGAAATGTCCATAAACCTCCATCTGGTGCCTAACATTTCTCGAGCCATAAATGTCTACAGCTAATGAGCAAGCTGAATAATACATTTCCCATAACTCTTACAGCAGAAAACAAATATTCAGAACGTTCTCTGATTTTAATTAGCACAGGTGAGTTGGCATATGAAATAGAACAGTTCATGTCAGCACTGAATCATGTAAACACACAAATAAAACAAAACAAACCAAAAACACAAAGGCCTCTGAGATATGCAGAGCAAGCCTTTCTCTAGTAAAGTAGAAACAAGAGGAAGAGGCCTGATCTCCCTTCATTCACCTTATTTCTAATTTTAGACAGCCCTCAAAATGGTGATGACTTAAGCCCCACCCAGAGGTCCACATGGTGGGATGATCTTCATGTTCAAGTGACATTCACAATAATTAATTTGGTAGATAAAAGGCCTGACCACAGAGCTAAGATAAATCTGTTCATTTTTTATAACATGGCCCAGTCATCATTTTATTGGCCACAACAGTGGTACTCGCTGTTGTGCCTACCCCCCCTGCCCCAACCACCTACAGCCACAAACTCGTACTCTTTAACAGCACTTTGACAACAGCCCGGCCGCAGCTCACGCAATATAACCCCCTGTTCACGCGGCCAGCACTTGAATAATTAGCAAAGCAGGGCAAGCAGAGATGAATTTAATGACGTGTGTGACAATTATTTTGAAGACCTTGGAGACGAGCACAAATTTAATAAGTTCTGTGTGTGTGCGTGCGTGTACACTCTCAATCTCATCTGTGAGATTGTCTCTGTGGGTTACTTTTTCCTCTGCACCATAATGATAAGCAGTGCCTTAATTAATTTAATAAGGTCAGACAATATATCCACTATAGTTACACTTTTGGTAACTGCTGCTATGTATATTTTTTTATATATATATACTGTATATATATATGTGTGTGTGTGTGTGTGTGTGTGTGTGTGTGTGTGTGATGCAGGACCTCAATTCCTGAGGTGTTTTTCTGCCTCTAGACAGTGACAGCCTCTAGACATCTAGACAGTGTTAGAGGTCAAACTACGGGATCTTTATATTTAAATGAGGGAATGGGCAGCTGTTTATGGAGGCCCTGTCAGTAGACCTGCAGCAATAAGGCAAGAGCATTTTTTTGGATTAACGGTTAGTAATGTTGTTTCCACGGAAGCACAGAAAAGCTCTGGCATACCTGTGAGGCCTCCTTCGATCAGTTCCTCTGAGCGATTGATTTTTCTTTTCAAATTCTGAAAAGATAACAAGTTCCTCAGGGTTCTTCAAAGAGATGTGCATGCACTGTGGAATCAATAGAGACGTGATCTTCTTAACTATTGAGATCTGAAGCATTTACACCTCTCGTTTTGCTAAAACTGGAAGCGCAGTGCAAATGAGAGCCAGTATAATGAATTCTCACTGCCATAGAAAATGCAAGGATACATGTCATGCTTGAAGAGAGCCGTGCATCTTTTAATTATAACACCTGTTTCAGATTGATCGGCATTTTTCCTCTCTTTGTTTTGGTTTTATTGCTTAAAATCGTCCTGATGACTTTTTTTTTGCACCTGCCTTTTTTTATGCGTAGCCATGTCAGATTCTCTAGCCGAGAAATCCGGGTCCATTAAAACTTTCAATAATGACCTTGGAAAATATTTGAAGAGACTACAAGCACAAATGAGGAAAGTTTGTATGGATACAAACCTTTAAGTTTTTCAAAGAGAAGGGTATGTTCTGGAATCAATAGAGACGTGATCTTCTTAGCTATTCAGATCTGAGGCACTTACACCTCTCATGTCCCTAAACCTGGAAGAACAGGGCAAATGAAAGTTTCTTTAAAGTTTAATGAATTCTCTCTACTATGAAGGAAAGAAAAATACTACAGCAAGTATTATTTTCCTTTGTTGAGGAGAATTATGCATAACACGATTATATAACCTGTTACAGATGGATCAGTTTTTTCATGTGTATAGTATCTTGATGAAATTATTGAGCATCTGCCATTTTTGTCTGCTTCTTTTGCTCAGAAATGGGTATCTGGACCCATTCAAACTTTCGATCATGACCCTGGGAAATATGTGAAGAAATTACAAACACAAAATGGAAGAAACTTTGTATAGATGCTAACCCTTTGTGTCCGATTGAAAGAGAAGGCCTTAGAATTCGGGGAAAAAAGAATGCCTTGCCAGTAGGAGGTCAAATATTTTCATTCTGAATCAGGGTGAGCTTAGCTATATGCATAGTCTCCATGCATGAGAGGTTGAGATGTCTGTGATGCTTGCGTGAAGGACATTGCACTGACACACTGCCTTGCACTGTTTCACATTTCCCTCCAGTGCTGTTTTGACCAGGTCCAAAATAAATTGTGGCTATAATCAAGCATACAATTTTCAACGGTGAAAAGAGAAAGGGCTCTCTCTCTCTCTCTCTCTCTCTCTCTCTCTCTGTCTGTCTGTCTTTCTCTCTCATGCACGCAAACAAACATAAATACTAGCCCCAAATTTTCTAATGCCCTTGACAAACCTACAAAAAAAAATCATGATAAGCACATTAAAACAAGTACAATTCTGACATGGCACAGAGAATCAGTATTATGCATGTTATTCAGATGGTCTTTATTTACCACTCCGGTAATATAAATAATATATAATTTCTTCTAAATTGAATCTGGAATCAAGTTATCCTTGTTTTTTTGGAAACATACAGATGTTTTGAAGACCTGCATGAACATGACAACTTCATTATGGTTAAAGTCAGAGAGGTGTCAACAAAGTTTAGACAGGTTGGCTATAGAAATGCTGCCATGAGGCAGAACCTGCCAGTTTCCACTGTAGTATCCATTATTGAGGAGTTCAAGGCTTCCATACCTGAAGGAGGATAAAGTACATCCGTATTTAAACACTCTATGAATGATGAGGCTAAAGTGGCAAATTCAAGCCCAAGAAAGTTTTCCATCTTTGTCAAAGTCTCAAAGAATGCTGTTCGATATCCGTTGCATTAATCTTCTGCTCATGGCCGAGCTGCAAGGTAAAAAGTATTTTCTAAAGGCATAACACAAAAGGACAGTACCTGGCACAATGTTTCATGGTCAGGTGAAAAAACAGAGCTTTACAGACATAATCATCAGGTATGTTTGAAGCCACACTCTTGAGAAGGAGGTCAAATTTCTCCCATCTTCACAACCAAGGTAAATAACCAGTTTCAAATAACCAATTAGGTCAACCCTTATCCATAATTCATCTCCTGTGAGCAAAAGATGTAACCCGCACATTAGCGGAGATTGGGTACCCCTGAGGCCTTTTTGAAATGTACTCCAGTAGAGGTTAGTTTAATGGTAAATGGTAAGCTGAGCCATGTGCATGTGTTTGCATTTGTGTATGTGTATCTGTTTGTATGCCCGACAAATACGTGGAGTCTTTTAGGATTTTTAGAATCAACAGGGTTTGCAGTCCCTTTCTGAATGTTGAGTGATAAAATGGCAGTTTTTAACTTTTTTTGTGTGGCAATGTTTTCCTCAGCTCAGTGGTTAGAAGGTCATTGTTGATGATAAACCAGTACTGCATGTATAGAATCAGGCGATAGAGCTCAAAAGGCTTGTGGTGTCAATGGTAGGCTTTGTCTGCACTTGCCTGGAAAGACCACATGATATGCCTCCCCGTGTCATCAAAGGTCAAGTATGATGCACAAAATACAGATTGCTTTGGTGTAAAGAAATATCACATTTTTTTGCTGAAAAAGGTGCAATTATGCTGTTACTTTGGATGATTTCACTCATAGTAAAATTGGAATGTTGATCAATCATTTTTCATTTAAATGTTTGCACGTGTGTATTATTTCTGTTGTAATCAGAATACAATGCTGCTCCCCCTCTCCTTCTGTACCTCTCTCCTCCCTTCTCTCTCCCTCTTTCACGCTCACAGGCAGAACATTCGTCTATTTATATATTATGCAGGTGTATGTGTATGTGTGTACTGTATGTATATATTCTTTGAAAATAAAATGACATGAAAATGAAAAGAGGTCAGGTCAAAGGTCGATCTCTCTGTGTTCTAGACAAAGGTGCACCACGGTTACGCAACCACTGACAATTTCCATGTGGGGCCTAATTTGAGTAGAATTTGTTCATGACATTTGTGGTGTACAACCACAGCTGGTTCATCTGCTGCCATCAGTGTGAAATAACATCCAGAAATGTACGATCTGACCTTTTTATAAATCAGCATTCTTTTCCCCATTAATACAGATGTGGTGGTATTACCAGCTCAAAATAAGTCCAAATAATGTTATTTTGAGACTTTATTTTATGTTTTTAAATGCATTGTTTTAGGCATTCATTTTCATGGCTTTGTCATTTTTTTTTTTTTTTCTTTTTAGTATTTCATGGTAAACCTCAGTCATTTGTTCATTAAAATAGTGAGGTATGAAGTCTGGCATCTTCCTCATTTACAAAATGAGATCACTACCTCCAGGAATATGTGTTTTTTTTACCCTCATCCTTCCTACAGTTCCAGTTCATTATCCAACCTGAAAGAGCCCTGCTAGCTCGGAAGAGGTGCTCCAAAGTAGAATCAAATAAGCTGCAGCTGTAGTTATGAAGATAATGTCACGAATGGAAAATCTCCAGTTGCGTGTCCGGTATGAGATGGACCTTAATCCGAGGAGAGCGCAAAAGACATGATTTGATTATTTGTCCGATGCGTTTGGGTGATCTTCCCTCATTTTTTTTTCCCCAAAATGAAAGTGCATCGTTGGCGGTAATCCCATCCACTCCAGGGACTGCATGCTGAGTGGTAGGCTGCTTTTGGCTCTGGGGAGCGATTGTTTAGGGAACACTAATTAAATGACAAACTATAACATAACAATTCATTAATTTACTCAGTTACTCAGCTTTGTTCTTTCTTGCACCCTATTATGCTACTGTGAAAAAGCTGTGGACATTTTGCTTTTTTGTATACCCTGATTCATAGGAAAATTTTGTGCATGTTAAAGTTTTTTTTTTTTTTTTGTTTTGTTTTGTTTTGTTCTTCCTCTGAGGCCTCTTTTTACGTCCTAATTTTGAGAGGCACCTTTGTCCTTTTGATGCATGGACAAAGACCTCTGGGTCTTTTGCCAGTTCCGTTGTCAATTCAATGCCTGTCCTCCTTCTGTATCTCAAGGTTATTACCTTCATGCATTCCTCATCCTTCTCAGATTTTCCATGCATCTGTTTTGTCAGCGCGGCGTTTTGTTTTTTTTTGTCATTTTTCCTTCTTAATGCAGTAACATAATTAGGATGATTAGGGTGCTTCGCCTTCCCTTTCTGCCCCCTCTCACCTTCCTTATCTCTCCCTCCCCCTTCTCTCTGTCTCTCACACACAGAGGTATTCATGGCTGACAAGACACAAGTGGCACACTTGGATTGAATTTACACCTTCATATTGAAATACTCTTGGTCTAACACACTGAGCCTCATGGAGATAAAATAAATAAATAAATGTGTTTGATTTATATCAACCATACAGTAAGTCATCATCAAGGAACGTATTTTCCAGGAACTCCAGGAGTGTGAAATGGCATTCAAATGTATGGGCCCTCAGATTTATAGTAAAACTTAACATAACAAATATGTTACACACACACACACACCTGCCTCTATAGCTGTTCTCAGTCTCCATAGCTGCTCCTTTTGTCTGTCTGTCTTCATAGCCCCTCCCTCTGTCATACCCCTTACCCCCCACTGGCCCTGCTCTGCCCTCTGATAATATAGTGAAAGTTGCCATGCGTAAGGGCAGAGGGAACCAATGTAAAGTTCCAGTAATTACTGAGGATAAAGCTGTTACTTTTGGTTAGGACTTCACCACTTACCTACTGTTAACTGTGTTTCAGATCTGTATTGAATACATTCAGCATCACTCTCCCCCTCTCTGTCACTCCCCCCCAACACACACATACACACACACACACACACACGCAAACACACACACACACACACACACACACACACACACACACACACACACACACACACACACACACACACATTTCTATTTAAATGTTTAGTCAGAAAAATGCATATAAGCTTGTTCCTCAGTCAGAAGGAAGTGCTTTAGCTCCCCAGCCATTTTGCAACCTGTCTCTCCTAAAAGCCTTCTCTAAGATCGTGTCTCAGTTCAGCATCTGACAGCTGATTGGCATGTGCAACCCAAGCCTCTGTCTAGATCACATCACCGCCTGTCAGCGCCTTGGAAAACCTTTGTGAGCAGGCGTCTCAAGCCCAACAAGATGCAACCATGGGGTGTTGAATGCATCCGAGGCTGTGCTATGCCAGTTTCACAGATGCTGTTAAGGTGTTTCAGGCAAACGCCCTAGAATATGAAGGCAAGAAGCAGACAGACAGAACTTAATCCAATTCATTGTTAACCAGTATCAATACAATGAAATTTCTGCTCATCTTGCAATCAGCACAACTGCTATCCTCGGCTCCAATTTGAGCCAGTTTTATACCAAAAGTTCATGTCACTCCAGCATACAGCAGAAGCCTTGAATCCTTGGTAAAGACTGCACTTAAACTCCATTCAGACTGATGTGTGAGGGAGACATGCAACAGATTTGTACTTGTGTTGCCTATAAAATTATGCAAGTTCCATGTAATAATCATATTTATGTAGAGTGTGGCACTCTTTCCCTTCCTAACTCACCCTACTGGGTATCACCATTCCTTTCCTGTACTGCTCCCTCATTTATGGTGAGCTCCCTTCCCATAATGCAGCTACAACTGAGACACTAAGTCACTGCAAACAAGCGGTGATACCTCCTGAAGCTAAAAACATATGTAACACTGTAAATAAGAGCATGCCTGTGACACAGACTGCAATTCCAGGATGCTCAGGATTTGGAGCATTTTGGGAATGAGACCTTGGATTCTCCCTGTATCGCCGTGTTTTTCCATGAATGCTGAACAGACCAAAATGTTGCACCGCATCATTAAATACAGTGTATGGCCAAAAGTATGTGGACACGTGACCATCACACCTATATGAGCTCATTGGACATCCCATTCCAAAACCATGGGCATTAATATGGAGCTCCACCGGGGATTTAATCCCATGAACCACATGACTCCAGTTTCCTTAGTGCTGCTAAATCAAAAGCAGGCCCCTAATCAATCTAACTGCAATTCGCCTTGCCCTTACCTTGGCTTCCAATCAATATGACAGCAATTTTCTTTGGTGATAACTGGGGCTGCATTCAATCTGACCACAATTTGCCCTTAATTGGGTAAGTGTGATCTTTGTCAGAGCCATTACACATTTTTGTCAGTTTTTGCAAAAACGTGGTCATATGGTGAATGCAGTCCAGTGCGTTAAAAGTCAGGTTTTGAATTTTGGTCTTGCTGCATACTCCACGTTGACTAGCAGTATCGGTTTAATAAATTGGGTGATATTCTCACAAGAGAATACTTGCTTGCTGCCATTTTCTATTTTTTTTTGTAAAATCTGCAGCAAGCATATATTCTTGCAAGGAGAGCAGAGGATATATGGTTCCTCCCTCCTCAGTGTTTCACTGGCAGAGGCTTGCTCTCCTGCTAGTCTCATGGGGTTTATAAGGACGGAGACTCAGATTCCTGTGGGTTCTTTTCTGGTCAACCCATAGCGATTATTAAGATCCAGTCCTGATAAAGGCACAATATGTGCTTTGCTCAAAATAATCAATTCTACATTCAGGAAATGAAATATATATATTTTTTCTTTTCAGTGTGGGTCCCTGTCCTTTGAGAATGGAGGGTCCAGTGAATATCATGACACTCTATCTGGTATAGTACAAAGATAATTGTACAATGTGTTTTGGTGTAACTGAAGGAAACATTTTCTCACATCTGACCTCATTTTATCTGTTATAAAAATGTCTAGAATTGAGCCCAACTTGAAATCTATCTACAATGTGCTTTGTCCTCAGCTTTCACTTCAGTGAATTAAGGTGTGAGAGTACCCACACACGTATATGTGCATACATTTTCTTTTTTGCATAATCAAATTGTTATTCGTTTGCCTACAGAACACATGTACTGACAGCACTAAATGTGCTAGAAATGGTGCTATATTTAAACTCACATGGCAAGACACAAACCAACCTGACATCCAGTGTATTTGCATTTAGGTGTTTCCATTAAGATGGATTTAAAGAATTAGTAACATGAAAGTGCCTTGCCATTTTAATTTTCAACATTCATGAGCAAAGAGAATAACATGGAGAAATTCTGCAGTTTCATAAGATGCGTCAAAACAATTTTGTGGTTCTGCGATATTAAAACAAATCAACTAGTGTTAAATATGGATGCCTGCTACAGTCAAGGTAAATAACTACATCACATCACATATCATAGGCTCTTGGTAATTCACGCTGGGCCAACAGCATTTCATTTCAACAAAGACACCCTACTAAAGTACAGAAGATTTGTTTAACATAAGCTGTGAGTCTGGGAGGGGTGGTGCAGGAACAGAGCCGTTCTAACCATTTTTTGGCTGCTCTCAGATGGTCCTTCTGTTTCCCCACAGCCTGGGAGGCTATTAGGACTGTGATGCAAACTGCCATATGCACCTGAAGTGCATAAGCAATCAGCTCAGGTGTCGCTCGTTGCCTTCATTGGGTCTTGCAAAAAGGCACTGCCTCATTGTTGCCTGACAGATGGCAGACCTTGATGGCTGTGTACAACTGGCTGTCTGGGAGTTTGCGGAACTCTAAAGAAAATGTGTGTATTTGTTTCTGTTTCTGCTCAGAAATGGAATCTTAACTCTGAGTATTACTTTGCATATGTGGAAACTGGCAATCATACTACCACATTCAGAGCTTACGTGCAGTGGTTTGAGCTTATAAAATGTCAATTTTTTACAGTGTACTGACACGAAAGAAGACATAAATTGCCGTTTACAACATACAGGAGGCCATGCAATGACCTTAGCAACAGTTACTGTTTATATTTGGTTGACACCGTTTTGAGGCCCAGCTACATTGTATGCTTCCCATGGGTACTTGTGAGCTCTCAGACAGATTAGTAGCTACTGTCGGAAGACAATGGCACTGCCTATGCTTCTTGGAGGGTCCATACAGGTCTCCCCAAACTGCTGCCAGCTTGTCCTCTGAGCCTCTGTGGAGGTATTTTCTTCTACATAATCCTGGATAATTATCTTCAGTTTGCGGCTAATTTCTCTGGATTTGTTTCATCTTGTTGAGGGAAAAGAAACAGCCATGAGCCAGTTCTGTTTCTGTGTTTTTGTCCAATCAGTGGCCAGCAAGGTAGCCACATGGAGCACCATGCCACACAGGTATTGAAATCACGCTTCCGTTTTGGCTCAGTTACTGAGTCATCAGCATAATTTTCATTCGTAACTGGCAGACTGATGCACTTAAACTGTTCTCTCACCAACACAGCAGTGCTGCATTATTTTCAAAGGAGTGGTCTGTGCCATTATTGTGTTGACTGCAAATGAAAAACAACACCCGCAAACCATTTGGGGTTTAGTAGTTTTAAAATGTTTTAAAATGCTGTTTTATATTGTTTCTTGATTTAGGTTCCAGTACTGCTGTAAAGCTGAAAGCTTCGGAGTGGAGCGGCAAACTGCGGCACTGAAGCGATCTGTGTATCCAGTGATTTAAGCTTCAATAGTGTGGAGCCCGTGGGAGTTTGACAAATGTTTGCGAATGTGGGACAAAGCTCTTTCATCCTAGTTGGTCAGGCGAAAACAGTTATAATCAGCAGACAGTCCCATTACCAGACTGACAAGATTCATAACTGTTTAGCCACCAGTTCTCCCAGAAAACTCCATGTCTCCTGACTGAGGCAAAATTGGCTTTGGTCAACATCCATTAATAAGACGGTTGACCTTGAAGTTAATCTCAGTGGCAGGCAAAATGGTTTTATATTCTTAGGAGCCACGGGGCACAGGGAATTGTTCCGGAAGGCAGTGTACCTCACCTCATCGTCAGGTTGTCCACACGTCAAAGGCTGAGAACGCCGTCAAGATGTCAAAAGCATGCTTGCCTTGGAGCATGTTAACCAAATGTGAGTGTTGGGTTATAACAGCACTGGCTCTCCTCCAAACAGATGGAACAAAGCTATTTTTTTTCTCACATGAATTAAAAAAGAATGTATTAGACCATAACAACATACCTTATTTTCTGGCAAGACATTTGTATGTGTAAATTAATTGCATAATGGATTCTTCACATCAGATTAATTTTTATACGAATGGTTATCATAGAGGGGATTTTGGGGGACAACTAGTGCATAAATGCTTTCCATGTTAAAAATGTAACCTACCATGCTATATAGATGTTTACCTTCAGTTGTGTCTCAGTGGTGTTTCATCACCACCATCATCAGAGTAATATTCTTTTCAAAGGCGAACCTGGTTGTCATAAATTGAGATTTACTACCAACAGCTTTGATCCCAAATGGAAAGTGACATGATAAATTATTATTGCATGAAAATCAAAAGTAACTTCACTTGACATTTGTCCTGTACAGTGTCAGTTGCCCTTGAAATGATAACCTGGGATTTCATTGTCTGTAGGCAATGATATAGACCCCCATGACTAAGACACCATTGTGGCACAATGAATGACTCAGGGGTAAATACACTATACTTTTCTTCATTCCATCCTGTGATTATTATGTTGGTGAAAGGGAAGTATTGATCAGCAAGGCTTAATGATCAATATTACTGAAATTACCTTATGACATCCACTGAAAACTACAGGAGACCAATCCTTTTTAATATGGTTTGCAAAAATTTCACAAAAAGCTTGATCATAATCACATTTTATTTTTTATTAAATGGCAATATTAATTGGAACAATTCCAACTTAACCGAAGAGGTGTGTGGTGCACCGGTATCAGACATGGCAATAACTTACAATGGACAAAAGAAACTGCATTAAAATTCCAGTAATGAATGTAATATTCATGGATAAGCAGGTACAGTGTTTTTAAAAATGTCCGTTTTGCATTATTGTTGCTTATTCTTATGCCTGATGCCCAGGGTATGTAAGTATAAAGTGAAACTGCACAAACCCTGAAGGAGGATGTCTGATGCACATGGCTAAAGAATGTCGAAATGCTGGAGTGAAGAGGGATATCGTAATATGGACACTGCACATAAGGGTTTGAATAGCCCTTGTAATAATCTGGAGCCCATGAGCCCAGCTCCATCGAGCAAGCATCGTTTAAGAGATCAATGGTGACTGACACGTCCACTGGAAAAAACTGTCATGAGATTCCCTGGTGTGTCAATTCGAGCTCTTAGCAGCCACAGTGTAATGACTTTGACCCTGCTGAAGAAAGAAACAGATCACACATAGATGTAGCAGTGGTTTGTAAATATGCGTATGTGCGCACACATTTGTGTGTGTGTGTGTGTGTGTCCGTGTGTGTGTGTGTGTGTTGCGTTTTTGGGTGTGGGTGTTTTCAGGAACACTGCAGATCAAATGTTATTGATATGTAATGTGAGAGCACAATAAAAGCTTTGACGGCTCAATACACATTACTGCTGGCTCCTGTCGTTGTCTCTGTCTTGCTCTATTGTTAGCCTGTAGTCCCATCCTAACATTCTATTGAATTTCCAGCACTCTTAATGATATGTCTGCTAATGTTAATCATGCCTTGTGCTGTCGACTGTCTGAGCTCAAAGTTTCGCACTGGCAGAATACTGTAATAGCAATAATGAAAAACAATCTACTTCAAGCATTTTTTTTTTCTGTGGCTAATATGAGCACTCCGCAACTACAAATTTTCCACAGCTCAACAGCAGATGCTTCCTGTTAGTTTAGAGCTAGTCTTGTTTACTGCGGGCCGTTCAGCTGGGCTTTCCGGAATAATCTTCCTGCCCAGCTCATCTGCTGCTGTGCAAAAAAAAGGGGGCTTAATTCAATTTACGTAATGCAATGAAGACCAGCTCGGGACTGACTGGCCACTTTCGACCATGGACCTGCGTGGAAGACGCGTTCGTTAGTGCCTTGTTCGATCGCCTTGAGCGCAGCTGGCCTTTGATTCGCCGGCTGAACGGCACACCGCGAAAACCACGAAGCCGGGGAGCACCGATCCTTCTCGGAGTTATCGACATCCTGTTCATTACCACATCGATTAAAAAAAAAAATTTACAGGCAATTGTCTGTGGTCAGGCTCCACAATATCCAGATCGTTAAACTTTCAGTTACAGGTGGCTGTTGAAAATAACTGGTTGCCAGGGATGCATTTTCTTCTTGGGGGGGGGGGTTCTCTTGATGAATGGCCTTGATTGGCTTTTAATGCAACGCATGGATCCCAGCATAGAACGCTGCGCAGACATGCTTCATGGTAGCTGGGTGTTTACTGTTGCTGGCCTGTTCTTCACCCCCTTTCCCAGGGCATGTCTCCAGTTTGTACCATGCTTATTGTGTGTGAGCTCCTCATTTTGGGCATCTTATTCACTTTTATTTATGAGATAGGGAAATAAGTGATGTATTAAATGTATCATTAAAATGTATGAGAGAGCAATGTCTACATTTTTATCAAAATAATGGCCTTTACTTTTCTAGTGGGTTCATTTTTACTTTAACATCAACCCTGTACAGACACAAAGGGATATGATGAACCATCCCTCCTGAAGGTAACATCTTCCAGGCTGAGGAGATTGAGAGTTGGCCCACCTCAGTTCCACTCCGGGTCTAAAAAGGAAGAATCCAATTGGGTGTGTGACTTTGCCATTCCAAACTGCATTGATCTATATGTGAAACAGAACAAAAATAGAATGATGCTGCTAAGATAAATTTGCATTTCCTTAAAGCATGAAAACTGTTAAATGAGTTTGTGATTATGTTTTCACTTAAATTCATTGCATTTTGTTGACAGGATGATTACATTTTCCCACTCTTAAAATACACATTTTATACACATGACATTTTCCTTGTCATGTGACACTGCTGTGCTGTCTAATCAGAGTTAGTATCTGTTATTTATTGCCATCTTACTATGTGTGCGTGAGCCAGTTATGTATAATGGGACTACTGCTATCACACAGACTTGAGTTTAACGACGGTTTAATGAGAGTACTCGTTACGTTGATTCACAGATGTCCTCCTTAAGGGTGAGTAAAATAGCTTATGTTTTACGCATCCGTTTAAATATCTGAGTACGTGCTGAGGCCATTAGGGTTAAACACCTTGCTCAAGGGTACAACAGCAATACCCCACCTAATCTAGCTCTGACGAGACGGCCAGATCACTCAACACATTTCCACGATAATGGTAACAAAATTAGATTAAGCATGGCATATTTTGATTACTTATGATAAAGCTTCACTCAGCAAACTCATGTATTACTATTTGCTTTTAGAAATCACTATTAATGGCGTTTACATTTTGAAGCTTTTAGCAAATTTGTGCATTACTATGTTAACCTTATTATGACATGGGTGACTATTTTTCAATGAACTCAGCGTGGAGGCTTCAATGTGTGTCAGCCTTCAAATCTGCAAACTCGTCTGTTACTGCGAATTTGATGGCAGAATACAAATCTCTCTGTTTCTCATCCCAGTCCATCAATTCGTGTGTGCTAAATCCATCATCTCGACCTGAAAAGGATGGGCGTCGCACCTACCGTACACCATGAAGGACATGCATAGTATCCACCCCACTTAAAATCAATCCGTTGGTGTGAAACTCAATTTCCTGGTTCAAAAAGTTTTTGGAATATGTGTGCTGAATGCGAACGTTGTCCGGATGGTCCATGCTTATTCTACCTATACGTTGATCCCTATGATTCTGTGAGAAGTGGTAGCAGTTTCAGTGTTAGCTCCATGGCTGCTAATGTATTTAATGGTCATTATTCTGTTTGTGATACACCTATCATGGTTATCGGTGAGAGTGGATTCTCAATGTTAACTTCAGTCCAAGCGGCAACGTTGGCTTCAAAGGCAACCTAGTTGTTCCCTTAGCTTTCATTTTTATTCAAAGGCTTTGGTGTCCAATACTTTAAGAGCAATTGTCATTTTCTAAATTGTGTATTATTTTGGCAGTATTCTTGACACAAATTACAGGTAGGATTGTGTTTTTCAGACATTTCTGGCTTTCATTGTGTACTAGCAGGCTATGTGGCATATCTCCTGCATTTAGTTGTACAAATCTGTTAATGAGCTTTAAACAAGTTTCCACAATATGAATTTTGTCTTTTTGGACTGATACCTCTACTTGTGATATATGAAAAAAGAGAAAAAAAACCTTGTACCATATGCAAAAATGTGTGTTAGAATATGTTTTCTTGATTTTATATCAGCCTTAAGCCAAATATTTAAAACGAGTGAAGTGTTACATATTGAACTTTCACAGGTGGCAAATTGTTTTGTTATTATTGATGCATACTGTAAGTAGCATCCCTAGGACCCCCCCATTGCTTTGAATATGCTCTAATAATACGTATGCAAAACAAGAAATACTTGAACATATTCAATTCAACTCATTGTACAGTTTTTTGACACCAAACTTTTTTTCTTTTAATTAACCAGTCAAATTTGTAATATAATCTGTGACAAAACACTTTTGATACTCTTCTTTCTGAAATCAGCTTTTAATTAAAAACACCGATATTACTTACCGGGCCCACTGAATTGATAAAGCACTTACCAAGAGTGAATAGAGAGGACGACTACTTACCTGGGGAAGCAATGACAACAATTGAAAAGCAGCAATATTTCACTTTTGTATGTTTCCAAACTGTGGTGAAAAACAGGAGGTTATGGCAGCGACCCCTTTATCTTACTCTGCATTGGATGGGTCCATGTTTGATTTGAGTGGCATAGAGCAAATGAAGCAAGGTTTACAATGGATGCCTTTCTATTATTACTATTCTACCTGGCTGCTCTCATTAGGAGCACACCCTTAACTGCTCTGATTTTGAAGAGCAGATAATCACTGCGCACAGGGATTTACTGACTGACAAGCAAAGCCTTGATGGTCATATGATTAAGTGATCCTCAGTCTAATAGCACATTGAACTAGAAATCTCTCTTCTTCTTTATTCAAGGGCAGCATTTAAATTCATGTGTTAAAAAGAACCAAGCTCCTCTGTAATGCCTGGACTTACAAATATATATGAAATTAATTTTGTTTTCATAATTTCCACCACAGTGAAAAGGTTCACACTCATACAAAAGTCTCTTCAATTGAGTTCATTGTCATCAAATAAGTAAATAAAATAAAAATACATCCTTTGAATTTTCAAATGGTATTATTACAGTATGCTTTCACTGTGTAGATACAAAAAAGAAAGAAAAACTAGAAATAGCATGCACTTAAAACAATCAGAGGTAGAAAATCAATTGCAACAGTTTAATTCCCCTCAGGACATAAGTAAATAGATACACAGTGCTTACACTGATAACAATCACAGCTCATTAAAAGGTTATGTCACTTCTAGCAATTGAAACATTATTGGCGGTGACACACATTACAGGATAATTTCCTTACTTTCAAAATGTGTAGGCATCCAATAAAATCACCTAGATACTTTGTTTTAAACTCAACTCATTCTGCACTGATGTCATACACACATGCATTAAGCTCAGATGCAACTATATTTGACAAATGTAAGCTTATTTGACATTTTCACACTTTGTGCTGATGTGGGCAATAGTTCAGGCATCCTTCACACAGTAATGACCATTAAGAACAAGATTTGTCTTAACAGTCTCCCCCTGAGACAAAGATTTAAGAATTGTCTTACTGAAACTGTATTGGAATCACAACTCCAGAGCGATTCTCCTCACAAACCATCAAGATGCTTGGGACCACAACAGATTACAGGACTGAGTCCCGGATGATTCAGTTTTGATTCTGATCTGCACATTGTAGGTTCCTTGCACTTTAGGAAGTAATTGTTTAAATACATCACCATCCCGCTGCCAAAGTGATCGGCCCACTGGAGCTATGGCCTATACTAAAAAGCCATTCTAGGGGAAATTGCTTGCATCATCGCAGAGACTTACTCTCCCACTGTATGCTGTGGATGCAGGCAGCGAGCAGTATGACTGATCTTCACTTGATTGGACCCCCGTCGTGGTATGGATGCAGCCCTGTATACTCGCAACTGAATTAAAAGCCAGTCCCGACCTGTGCGAGCAACCATCCCCCAACAGCACCAACAGACACATCATGTATCTCTGAAGCTCAAGAGCCCGTCATCGATTCCTACTTGTGAGATTGCAGCATGTTAGATTTCGCACATGAAGATACATGAGAAAAGACTGAAATGTGAAAGAGTTTCACCTCGTCCTCCTTGAGTTAACTGGGGAATTGAACACCCTCGATGTCTAATGGTATTGAGCGTGTGGGAAATGTTCACATTAGCGGTGGGGAGACTTAATTGTTAAAGATAATTCAGAGCGATATCAAGGTTACCTGCATATCACGCGTGTGTGGTCACGTAATGGTCAGTGGTGATTTATGCGGCCAGGGGATAATGATGCAGCCCTCAGATGACCCCGTGTATGTGTTTGTGAACTTAGCTCGGGAAAAAGCAAAGATGGGCTTTGCTCCTTTAGTCTTTAAAGCATAAACTAAACCTCTCACGTCTATGACACAAATGGACCGAGAAATAAAATGTCTTTTTCCAACCCAATTCTATAAGCACAGAAGAGGAAAGCAATTTGATGGATACCTTATCAAGATTTCCCAGACTAAATAGCCCCATGAAGAGCCGCAGAATTTTTTGATACATGTCATTTTTATATAACTGGGGACCAGTGAAAAGCAGATTACCAAGGTTCAGGGAACATAATATAGGTCATTGAATCTGCTCCCTCAACCCCATAAAAATAGCTTCCACAGCTTAAAGGCATGTTTCAGATTGTATTTTTTGTTTGCAATTTTGTTCTCATTTTTGGAAGGTGACTCAGTGACTAATCGACTGTTGGCTGTAACATATGGCCTGTGACTGCAGGCCAAATAATGTTATCTCCATCCTCTCTCCGGGATTGTGTATCATCAGTCTTCTTGAAAAAAAAAAAGAAAATGGAACCGAGTGTCAATCAGTTGGTAAATACACTTTATATTCATTGACTTGAGGATTTTTATATGTGTGCAAACTTAAAAGAATGCGTTCAAGTTTTTTTTTTTTTTTCAGTAGTAATGATTGAACAAAGGGAGGATTACTTTAAATTTAGAAAGTGCATACAGTGAGTAGAGCTGTTCTCTGATCCGTAAAATTACCACATTTTATGTGTGTGTGTGTGTGTGTGTGTGTGTGTGTGTGTGTATGCACGCATGCGCATATGTATAGTATAAATAAAGCTTGGCATTAATTTCATGTTCTCTACAAAATGTCATCCCAAATTAACCCCAGGGAGAGTACTTAGCTGGATATGTAAGTACAGTTTGCTGAGTCCATGGCTGCATTCCAGACTTCCCCCTTAAGCCCTCAAGACCTCAACATGTTGCTTGGCAGTGACATCACAAATCAACCCTTCCAATGCCCACAGGAACCAAGGGCAAAGGAAGCGTGTAAAGTGACCCTTTGGCACCTGTCTTAACGTCATCACTGCCCTTGTGACCTCAGAATGGCATGACCGAGATATGTTTGGGTATTGTAGTTTTGATGAGGTAATTACCATTGCACAGCAGCTCGCCAGCTGGTGTCTGTGAGTCAATCAATTACCAGGTACTGCCGCCATTATTTTCCTGTTAATTTCCGCTACCACGCTGCTGGTCACAG
The DNA here is from genome assembly GCA_019176425.1 of Megalops atlanticus. Classification (NCBI taxonomy): domain Eukaryota; kingdom Metazoa; phylum Chordata; class Actinopteri; order Elopiformes; family Megalopidae; genus Megalops; species Megalops atlanticus. Next base: position 9,289,834 of record CM032891.1, read on the forward strand.
ATACAGTGGCAGCTCTGTGGTGGTTGGTCCTCACAGCCGCAAACGCTCAGTTACTCCGGCTTGGTATTATGTTATATGCGCTACCTCATTAGATTACAGGTAAAATTACATTATATTAGATTCTATTCCTTTCCATTATAATAATATAATGGTAGTAAAATTTAGTGAGGCAGCAAAATATGCACTTTGCCAGTTCCTTGTGTTAGTTAGGTTTATTACTCATCTAGCAGCGAAATGATATATGTTGGTCACGATAACTACCAGTTATTTTCAAGATTTTATTATCGTTATTCATCTGTGGTATAATTTTTATGCATGTCCCTGTTTCCCTTCCACTTTTATTCTGCCTACACAAATTATTTCGCTCGATGGAAGGCCAGAATATCCACTTTATTAAATCCATGAAAGTTATTTCATTTGAATGCACATAGCAAAGGTGTACTGTCTGCAGACTTGAAAGTACGCATGTTTGAATTATATGTCATTGACAGTCACTCAGTGCTACATTTCTGCACTCAGTTTCTGGATAGTAGAATACTGCAGCATATTGGATGACAGCTGTTAAGGATGCACTTTAACAGGGAGCATTTCTTTCTGAAAGCGGGATTTGATTATCTTCATTATCTTCGGTTATCTGCAAAAGAACAGTGCTTCAAAAAAAAAAACAACAACAACAGAGGTAGGTAAGTGATTCTGCTCTTTCCCCCCTTTCTTAATGAAGTATTCAGCTGTTCAAGTCCAGACAGAATATTCATCATAACCAATTTACAAATAGCTTCTGTCCTGATTGATATAAGATATAATGATCAGCTTATTTTAGAATGTGCTATTGTCTAATTGTGTGATTTCGGTTGATTGATTAATTTTGCATATTACTTTTCAACTTATTTTTAGAAGCTTTGGCACACGGCTGAATCCTGTGTGTGTCCAACCAAATACAATCCCTGAGTTTTCTAATTGAGTGACCTTTGGTGATGTCTGAGTTCTTTTTTACATTATTTTATTAGCACAAACACTCCTGGTATGCATCAGCTATGTATCAAACAATGAGTTTTAATAAATGCAGGCATTTGTATGAACATCTGAGAGATGAGAGTTAAATATATAAGGTGAAGGAATCTCACCTGTTCACGAATCTTCAACCGCCACAAACAACCTGCGGGTGGCCCAGAGGCATGACAGTGCTTAAGTAGTGTGTCCTTTTGAGCTACAGCCTTTCTCTTTTCCAATTATCCTGAGCGAAGTCATTTTCCAACAGTAGCAGAGGTGTATGGTCCAAAAACGTTGTTGACCTTGCGGATGAATACTTAGATTAAAATATCTTTTCTTCAGCGCTATCCGGCGATGCCCTGTGACCCGCACTCGAGCAAAACGATGCCTCCTTTCTAAACGGGTCCTGGGAAGATGGCGTGTCAGCTCTGTGGAAGGCGACACACAAGGATTGCAATTTTTTTATATCCTGACTCCTACCATGTCCTAGTTCCTGCACATGCTATTCAATGTTTCAGTGGGCTCTGTGCGATGTGGCAAAACATATTGGACCTATCCAGAACTGATGTGTAGAAATAGGTGAAATGGTACCATGAAATGGGTACTCGGAATGTATATAGCTTTTGACATTTCACTGGGAAATGGCTTTATGTTGACCTCTTGGGTTACAAAGTAGTCATCCCTATGTAGAAACAGCATTCACCCAGCATGGGTTATAAATACTGATTATTTTCATATGTAAAGTTATCCTCTTCAGATCCTCACAAAAGCAGCCTCCTTCCGTACGTAAAAAGTGCTTTACAGCAGGAGGGTAACACCTCATCCATCGAGGTGAAAGCAATGCAGCCTTTCTTTTTTTTGCAGTGAAACATTCTCAGCAGAACAGTTGTGCAGCAGTGGCAACGTTTTCCAGTGGCCCAGGAACAGAGACCAAAGCCTTGGGCGAAACGAAGACAAACTGTTTATTTGGAAGTGGCAGTTAGGGGAGCGGTTAGGGAGAGACCGGATCGGACAGCAGACAAATAGAGCTAATGGTCCAGAATCTCACTCACAGTTGGGCTTCCGTGCCAACTTTAAGCAAATACAAAGCGGTTGCAGGGCACAGCGGTTAGCAACCTGGGCCTGTCACCAGAGGGTTGTACAGTTGAAACCCACTGCCATGGTGCCCTTGAGCAAAAGATTTTTAACCCGTATTGCTTTGGTAAATATCCACTGCTGCAAATGTATTGTGCATTAAGTCAGCTAGCAATAAAAGAGTAGAAGGTAATAATGGCTGTTTAAAATTATTCAGGCTGTCTGAAGTGATCAACTCCTCAGATACAGTGCTTTAGAGAGCCGTTGCTTTCTGTCAACAAAAATCCTAAAGCAAAAAAAAAAAAGAGAGAGGTTTTCTTTGCTTGGTATTTTGAAGCTGTACCCTCCTGACATAATCCCCCTTTGGTATTGTGTCTCATAATAGTGGATAAATTCCAGCGAATTTAGTCAAATATTTGTATTTCCCAGATGGCTCGAGCCGGTTGCCTGCTTAATCCAGCCTGCAGCTCACGTCCTGCCTTTCCGAAACAGCTCGCTGATCGCTAATTTACTTTCAGGCTACCGCTTTACCGACACTAATAAAAGCTCATGGTGGGAGTTTTGGATTTGCATCGTACAAAGTTTATTTAAACCAAACGTGATTATAAAGAGGAATTAATTTGTAATGATATCCCAGGAAACTTGCGAAGCCCCCACTCCAGCCCCCCTTTGCACCTCTTTGAGATTCAGTTCATCTTATCTGATCTTCGAAAGCTATTACCAGTTTTCATTGGATATCCCGCCACCCCCCACCGACTTGTTTTCCTGTCTGTTGCGCACGGCCTATTCAAACCGCAGCGTTGCCTCTGATCATTGCCAATCCCTAATCCATTCCTGTTTTAGATCAACTAACAGCAAAAGGTACATCATGAATATGTAATATTCATATTCTAGGGACTTTCCAGTCCCTAGAATCCTACAGAAAACCACAAATGTTTCACGACGGGCTTCAAGAAAAAAGAGTAAGAGGTTCTTCCGGGTTTTGCTCACAGTGCACACACAGAGCCTACCTCCTCCCACCCTCTCTGCCCCCCACTGCTCCGGCACGTATTAAGGGGAGGATGGTGTGTAATGAGACATGATTCTGGGCGACGCGTGTCCCATTTCGGCTGGTCCGCGGAGAGCACCTGCACGTATCCTTGTAAAGAATGTTAATGACTACTCTATTGCAACTGGCAGGGGCAACAAGGGCTGTGTTTGCCTATCATCACAGGTGCATTGAGTGCACCCCCCCCCCACACCCCACCCAATTTCCAACCTGTTTAATGTCCCCCGTCCCCTTCCCCATCTGTCCCTGATTCTGCAGAGTGGCACACAGGCAATAGATTGGACACATTTTCCAGTTTTTTTTTTTTTTTCCCTCTGTCTTTGAGATGTTAAGCCGCCTAATGCTACAGAACCTTTTATGTATTATGGGAGGCTTTAATTTTTTCAGAGCCATTGAAAGGACAGGGGGGTTTGGAGTGCTATAGCAAAGGACATCTGTGGAGCAAAACAAATATCATAGATTTCCCTCATGAGAGTTTTTTTTTCCCTTTGTTTTACTTTAAAAGGTTATGTTTTCCCTGAAACTGGAAATTCACTGACAAGCTTTTCCGAGGCGATTCAGAAGTTTCAACTAAACATGTGGTAGGTGACTTGACTTATGGCCCTGCCTTTCTCCTCAGCTCTCACCCCTCTTCAGAGCTTCTCCTGCCAAATTCCAAATTGCCATCAGTGCTCTGTGGTCAGTGCTACCCAAGACATCCTTACCCACAAACCTGCACTCCACCCTTTGCAAATAGGTTCCTGTCCTCCCTAAACCACATGCAAACAGAGGCTTTTGCTCCGAAACCCGCGGCTTCCTCCTACACGATCGATGGTGGGCAATACAAATCAGTGCGGGGAGCAGGGAAGTGACGCTAAAAGCATTCATGTGTCATTAGCATTAGCTGACTATGGTCAATTGCACAATTCAGAGTCTTTACCCTTTCACGAAGGTGATTGGAAGTAGATGAATAAATTGTGGTCCGGGAATGGCTAGGGGCATGGCCTGTATCTCCTCCTCCACTTTTACCCTTCAAATTATGATCTTTTCTCAGGCTAATTATTAAATTTCGGGTGCCCGGGTCAATTTAATTACATACTCAGTGTCACTTATCTAACCCAACTGGGTAGCGCCTTTGCCAATAGTGGTTTGCACCTGAGTACTAATGAGCCTGTAATTAGGGTCTGGCACGGGGAGGCACATATCCTCTTCTTTTAGAACTGGGATTACCATATGTTATCGCAGTTGTGTTTGCGGACACCCCGAGCCACGGAAACTAACAGTACCGTGAGTTCTTTCCTTTTATCCGCAATGTTAATCGGCGCAAGGGTTTGAAAAGGGCGGCCAGGTTTTTTTCAATTATTCCGACCTCGCTCACTTGCGTCAATTATTCTGGCCTCGTGAGGTGAACGCGGTGGGGGTGTCGCCCCGGCTTTTCGCGCATTTGTTCACATGCGAGAGCTCCCTTTATCCTGTGCTTGTGTGTGTGTGTATCACACCTGTGTGAAATGAATTGAATCTGGAAAATGGGAGATGTGTTGGAGGCGCACAAAGAGGCATGTTGAATGTGTGTTCTTCGCAGGCGCTGTAAAAATACATTTGAAAAGGAACTTGGGTGCATTTGTCAGAAGTCACATAATGTATATAGCGATAAAGCGATTTAAAGGAGGATTGAACAGATTTATGAAGTCAAGCATTACTTATATTTCAAAAGGGGGGCTAAGTGAAATTCTAAAGACCAACAATGTCAAAGAATTGTTTAGGTTGGAAGATGTCTTATATTAGATTAAGGAATTGTGTGAACGTGAATGTTGCTAAGACTACTTTCTCTACTCTTCTTGTTTATTGTAATGTTACAACAAAAATTCAATAAAAATCTATGATTTTTAGAAATGGAATAAAGCAATTCTACGCACTTTTTCATTTGTGTGCATTGTTTTATGCATTCTTAAGTTTACACGTTTTACATTACACATTTTACACATTCTGAAGTTAAAATGCATGTAGATGATGAAGGTATAGGTGGTGTCACTTACACCCCTTCTCTCTTTCTACAGAATGTGGCATCTAAAGATTTAAAGGACTATGCCCCCCATTGTAAGTCAAATTCTGGTGTTAGATGTGGCCTGAATGACTGTAGGTTTCTATTATGTTTTCTGTTGTCAAAATTCACGGTCTGAATCTCACATTTGTGTTTGCATGCAAACGCTTCCACCTTTCTTGATGACATGAGCACCTTGTTGGTTAACTAACTAACTAACTAACTAACTAACCATTGACAGATACACACAATCCTTGTATAGGCGGTGTCACTTATACTGTATAGCAGGACAGAGAAATGTAATTCAGAGCAGTTTTGTTGAGCTTTCATAAGGGTCTGTAATTCTGTCAGTTGATTTAGTATTGAAGGACTAAGAGACAACTGACATTAAAAGGCCTCTACTTAAGAATGGTAAATGCATACATCTGATTTAATCTAGAGATTAAATTGTCATTTTCTAGAAGAAAAAAGCCATTGTGGATTTGCAAATGATCCTCAGAGAAAGCCTTTAGCTGGATGTACCAAACATCGTCAATTACTGAACATGACTGAATGACGAATGCTTGATATAAACAACAAAACACCCTCCATAAGATTTCTTTTCTCCCTGACCTGCACTTGTTACCTTAAAACTTACAGAGTATGCATTGCCAAAATGGAGATTATATAAAGTGATGTATTTTTCTGAACAAGCATTCAAATGTACTCGACACTTCACACTAAACACTTTGAGTTTGCTGAGAAGTGCCAACACTTTGAGTCCCACTAAACTCCTTAAGTTTGAAATCACGAGTCCGTTTCAAGGCTTAGATAGACATATACTGTATGTAACATGCTAATTACAAGGATGTTGCGGCGTTCAGTTTCTGTTTCCAGGAGAGCAGCCGAGGCGGGACCGTTTGCCTTTTGTCGGGGGGACCTTGCCGGTGCGGCTTCTCTAACAGGCTGGCCCCACGCACGTGCAAACCTCCTTTCATTTCATTACCTCCCTGTGATCCGACAACAAAGTCGCCTCGTGCAAGGCGCTCGGTGATCTGAGCCTTTCCTAGTCAAACAAAAGGGGGTGAACAACCCCCCGATCTTCCCCCAAACACGCTTTGAAACCCGGGCGCCATAAAGCCGTCCGCTGCGCATTGAGGAGAGCTGACACTCATTGGCGTCTGCCTTCGGCAATTCCACGGGTGGCTTTCATGTCATTATTCCACCTTTCAATAAAAAAAAACAATCTTGAATAAACAATCGCTGCTTGAGCACAGAGGCACACCCTTTGATCTGTCAGGTGGCATAAATATGCAACTTAATGTAACATATGCACAAACACCTTTTTTCTTTCATCTTAGGCACACCATATCATCCATATGAATGGGCTCAATTGTAGTAATTAAACTACATGGTATATCAGTGATCTATCAGTGGCATACATGTTCAGCTTGATGTAGCATATGCACAAACACCTTTTTTAGTTTCATTTTAAAACACACCATATTATCCATATGAATGGACTGAATTATCCTCCCCTCTGACAAAGAAGACTGGCTACATAAAAGCTCTAACCGTCCAAAGCTTTGTGATTTGGTGTGAAGAGACACTGATATTGTTTTAGGTTGATCAGTTTTTGAGTCCATAATGTATGTGTATTTGCATTGCCTTCTTGGGCTGAGCAACATTTGTCAGTATTTTATAATATATTTCATTCTCATATGGGCAGCACATTCATTAAATGGAAATAATGATGTTGAACGTGGGATATCCTGATTTATGGTTGAGCACGTAGATGTTCAGTAAACTAATTGAACCCTGGAAGATGTCACTTCTTCTGTACCCGTGGTGGTTCCAATCCCTGGTGGTTCCTAAAGGGGTTTTCCTAAATCATTCTAAAGCAATCATTCTAAAGTGTTTCCACAGACTGACCTTGGCTGTAGGCAAACTATCCCCAAACCATACTCACAGAATGTTGGCCAACCCCACACACAATATCAGGTTGGCCCTGAGCCTGGGAAAATCAAGCCGAATTAGATGTGTTTATGTGAGATACCACCGCCAGAAAGCACCTGTACCAACACGTCTGCTTTGCTAGGTCCTGTTCAGTCTTGTTCACATACCATTGATATTTCATGCTAGAAAATGTCCAATTACTTCAACTGTTGTCACATATATGATGGTGGTTACCTTCCAAACTAAGACCAAAGGGAGCTGTACAGTAACAGAAGTTTCAGACTGTTCAAAAATAATTATGTACACATTATGTGACCATAAAGGAGACTATCCCTGCAAAATATGGTACACCATCTGCATTGGTATTTTTTGCATTCTCAGTGGGAAAAACATGTATTTTCCATATTGCTTCCGTTGGGTACCCGCAGTAGTGATAACCACCTCTCCGCACATCAACAGAGCCAAGAGTTCGTCAACGATATGTTGAAAGGTTGACTTGAGTAAGCTCCCCTGTCCGGATGCAAACAAAGGCATCCGCGCCTCGAAAGAGCACAGTGGTAGCGGAGGCGCACCCAGGGACTCATGGTCAATAGGACCTTTAGCAGGGGTTCTCCCCTCTGCGCACAGCTGTTTATCATTCCGAAGCGATGGGGAAATTGATTCCTGATGCTAATTCGCCCATGCATTTACAGAGCAGGCGGAGGAATCCAATCCATCGAGGATTTGTCCAAAGTGGGATTATTTATGAATCGTTTCGGTTTGGAGATATATATCTGTCAGAAACTTATCAGATGTGTCTCATGTGCAGATTTAAAATTGCCGTTTTCTCCGGCGGATGCTGGTAATCGAGAAGTGAGAGGCCATGCGGCGGTTCAAACCGGTGGATGAGTAGCAGCTCCTTAAATTAGAAGGTGGGTGGGGGCACACCGGTCTAAGGGGAGATTAAGTGTAGAAGTGATCATGTATTGGATATACCCCCCCCAGCCCAATTCAAAATAACCGGTTTCCTCACAACACATGAATCAATATGCATTTCAAATGTATTTTTTATTCAATTTTGCATGGAAATGCTGTACTAAATATTCTGTCAAAACTGCAGATCTGTTCCATCAGTTACACAGAATAGTGTCTCTCACTGCTCTTTTAACATGTATATTTTACTGTAATTTGAGATTATTGTTTCTGGGCAAAGAGAAAAAGTTGCTTTTTTTTAATGAAAAATGAAACGTGTTTCATAAAATCAGTGTGTGTAGGCATGTTTAATTGAAATTTAATTGAAAAAAAATGAAAAGTTTAGTCGGATGTACCAGCAATACAAGCCAGCGGCTCTTAAACTAATTTAGAAATGCGTGGTATGTTCAATCATATGCTCCTTTGTGAAGGAGAACCTTTATCCATCCCCCCAAAACTAAGTGGTGATTGTTAATGTGTTAATTTTTTACAATGTTAGGTGTTTATCAGAAAACTTGTCATTCAAATTCAAACATATAAATAGCTGATCTCTGCATTTAAAATCAGTTGGGTCATTGCCTAATTGTGTGTAGGTATGTTTGATTGACATAAGCCAGTCACTGGCTAATGAGCCTCACCTGAGTATTTCGTTAAATACTGGTGTGTGTCTAAAGGGCAGGAGAGTCCTGATTTGAGTTGGTGTGTTTTTGGCTGTGTGCTTAAGATAGCTTATGTCTTTTTTAAATATATATTTTTTTAATAAAAATGACTGTTTTTTGCAAGTTTTACTCCTGCTATGCCTTTTGCGATAAGCCAGCTTGTCAGGATTTTTTAGTTGCCTTTGATTGTGGGGATGTGTTTGTCATTGTTCCTGGTGCTAAATTTGGCTCTGTACTTGGTTCCTCCCTAAATGTGAATGCCTGGAGGTGATCGAGTGAGATGGCTTTGAACGTTAACATTCATGTTTGGGATCAACATGTTGATGTCTTGTTGAAGCAGCCCAACCCCCACCCCAGTGGCTACCCATGGATAGCAGGGGGAGTCCATTTGAATCTACTCCCAGGACTTTTGACTATTAAGAGTGAGAGGAAAGGTCAAGTGTCACAAAACATCATAATCAAGAATCTGTATAGCAGCGATTGTTTTGAAACGCCGAGGATTAAGAGTAATTGCAGCTGGGGCTTTAGTCACAGACCCGGGGCTGATGGGAAATCTCTGTGACTGGTCTGGGTCAAGGGACTGGGTCAACACTGGCTGTCATACAAAAGCTGAAGTCTCACATCTTTGCATAGGTGTCATGCATGGAATGTCTTGTCCAGCATTGTCCATGACAACAGATAATTGTTCATGTTTATTTGACTGAATAAAAATCCTCTGTGCAGTTTCACACCATATTGTCTTGTTTTATTATTTTGGCTGATCCTTATTTGTGGTGTTTTCTTGAGTTGCTAGTACTTGTGTAATTAATACACAAAAACTGCTACACACTGTTTGCTTTATTGTAAAGCTGTCTCCATTAGAACTGAAGTGAGTTTAATTAATTTTAGATGTGAATATCAAATAAAAAGAACATCCTTAACAGCACTGATATAAATGAAATCACAGCAGTAATAGTATTAATCATGTATTTTAAGCATTCATACACTTTGTTGCAAGAGATGTATTTGAACTGAGAAACACAGCACAATCAACCAGATGTCAAATTAGTGCTCTTGTTTATTGCTCTCTGTAATTGCACAGTTGGGGCGGGTGATATACCTCTCATGGATTGCAATAAACACTTAAGATGTGGATAGTAATGCTGATAGAGACACTAGACTGCATTCATTCCCACATTAAAATGGAGAGTCTCGTGTGAGGCGACACATTGTGACTCCTGGAGAGCACATCTTCATCTTTATTAAAACGGCATGAAGATATATGTGAGTAAAATGACTCATTTCGAGCAGTCAGTCAGAAAGCAGATGGGAGCCATCATCTGCAGGGGCCAATTTTTCATTGTTCAGCCACACATCCGAACAGACTGGTCGCAGATAGGGGCTCTGTCACTTTAATTTATGGTCACCATATCTTTGTGTTTTTACCTGGATAGCTGCGAAGGCCCGGAACAGGATAAGTGAATGAAGTTGGAACCGACAGGGTTTGTCATATGAGCAGGCACAGATGGCCGTGGCTGCATCCGTTTAACCTGAAACAGAAACCCGAGGCGGGAGGCGAAATGTGTTTCGGTTTGAGAGAGAGAGAGAGAGAGAGAGAGAGAGACATGGCAGGGGACGTGCAAGCCCAGCTTCGCGGGTGTTAGTGAAGGGGATTGTTCACTGCTCCTTTATTTCCATAATATGCTCTGGTTGGGGGGGTGTTGGCCAAGGATGTGTAAGTGCCTCGGTTACATTTCAGTTTTGAGCCTTTTGTCTTAACCCCCCGCCCTTCCCCCACACAAGCAGATGATTCACACTCCGACGATTCAGACGCCGACGACTGTACTAACTGAACAAGTGGCTCAAAGGCAGGCTCGATTTGGAGGAAACCGTCCTTTCTGCAACCAGGGTTGGTCACTGTGGGGACCCACGTCCACAGGCAAACTGCGACGGCACGGCACGGCGCGGGAACGAGGGAGCGTTCGGCCCGAGCGACCGAATCGAGAGGGAGGCGCTCGCGTTCTCGCTCGTTTGATCTCCCGCGCCGCGACCGAGAACGAGGACGCCGCGATCGCGTGAGACCTGACTCCGGCGAAATGCTGCGCCATCCCATTAGACGCCCGAGAGGGCCCCGCTGTGCCCCCCCCCCCTTAACCTTTCCGCGGGCAGCTGGCGCGGCTAATTGGTGAAATTATGCGCTAATAGCGCGGACCTCGGTGCCGCCTCCCCTGAGGGGCCGCGCTCGTTTGACCGCTGCGGGAGCCGGCGTTCAGATGCTCCGGCCTCCGTCCACATTACCTGTGGCACACGCCGGCCAGCGGCAATAAAGAGAAGAGGGGTCGTGCCCTTATTTGGCAGGAGCTGTACGTGGGACCTCCAATCACACAATCTGGAAGCGTGATTCTGCTTATTTTCCATACTGGAAATGAGACAAGGACGGGGGCCAGTTCTCCTGTAGCCGGAGCTTTATGTAAATGTTTAATGTGTGACCATCTCTACCGGTGAGGTGCTTTGGACTCCTCCTGCGTGTGAATCCACAAATCAATCTTGCACCAGAACTCACATATTTTATTGTGCCAACTTGTTAAAATCATTGAAGAATATATATATATATATTTTTTTTCTTTCTTGTAGCTGTGCTTTTTTGTCTATATATTACAAAATTTTAATTGGATTTTTTTTTCATGTGTGCCACAGCAGAATTTGTAGAGAGATTTCTATTATAATTATGTTTTCAAAATGTAACAGTAACAATCTAAGTCAAATTTATATAATATATTAAACATGGCAGAATGTTTGTCTCTGGGTTCTTGTTTGGAACAACTTATTCTTGCAATTCAGATGGTGCATTCAGGATGCTCTGACAGACCTCTCCAATGACAACGTGATAGATTTATCACCTACGTAAATTCTGAGCACACAGGATTTATTCCACACACAAAATAAATTGAAGCAGAATGATATCGTCTCCCTCCCTCTCTCCTTCCCTCACTTCCTCCCTCCCCGCCTTCTGTTGAACAGAACTGGCAATAGGCATGAAAAAAAAGCTTAACATTTGGATTGGTACGAATCAGAATATCGGAGAAAAGGCCAGGGTGACATTTTACCCAGCTGCTAAACTTCATTACACAGTGAGTTTGGGTAGTATCTGGAGATCCGAACGACAGGAGACAAGTGTAGATGTCAGTGGCGAAGGCAGGAGACAACCGCGTAGAGAGACGGGCGGAGATTTGATCGACCCGTCAAGGGCTGTCCTTCGTCTTGGAATTCACCTGGTTTCTGCAATTGGTGGGCTTCCCTCAGTCTCTGACAGGGAGCGGAAGATGAGGCCTTTCGCATTCAGAAGTCATCTTGTGGAAGACTGTTCTGTTTCTTGAAGATCCTGGACAGCATTTTAAGATTTAGAACCCTGCTCCCCTCTTTCGGGAACTTGAGTTGATTCTTATCGCGTACCAAGAAAAAACACTCCCAGCTGTTTTTGTTGGGTAAAATTGGCCATATTGAGAGTTCATGGTACTGTCAAAATTCAAAATTCAATCATCAAATTTGTTCACTAATGTGAAGTATAACTGCCCTCTGCCTCACCACATATTCAAAACAGTATGATTTTCATGCTGCATATGTAAACGTCTCTAAGATGTTTTATAACTAGGCCCAGGTTATAGAATTTTTTTTTTTTTGGCACATAAAGCCTGTTTCCACTTCCCCTTGCTGTGAGCCTGAATAAAACAGATTCTGAGTGGGAAAAACACCATCTTTAGCTTAAAGCAAAATCAATCGATCAATACAGTGCTGCACCCAGTGGGCGCTCTGTGATTCTTAGCAGGACTAAGTAAACACATCCTTTAAAAATTAGTGTGTCACAAAACAACTTTTGATAAATGCCTGGTTACTTAACCAGCCTTTTAAGAACTTTGCTAGCCGTGACCAGCCATGGATAAATAAACAAAACCAATAGTCGATTTATTTTAAAGAAACCCCTATAGCCACAAAGTCAAATTTGTTCCATTTCACACACCTGCCAATAATGATGCTTAAAAGGCTGTTATATCATTGCATGCATTTCAATAATTTCCTGTACTGCTTTATTTATAGCAGATAGCTCTTTTCACTGCTGTGAACTTAAGTGCTTACACAACATGAAGTCGGAGGTGAACGTTTTAGATACATATTGAAAGGGTAGATTAGACAATTTTACAAAGGCAGAAGCAGACCAAAACAAAGCTTCTGATTCTTAATGTTTTACATGTGTTCGATGTTTAGTGAGTCATTACATGAATAAATCATCAGAGCACCTGTGAAATGGAGTGAAGAGATGACCAAAGTTAAGCAAACGGATGTCCACTGAGGACAAAGTCAGGAAGGACTGACTGAGGAAACGCCCGACAGGAAATGACTTCAGATGTCAATCACAACCTAAATTTCCCCTGTGTAGAGGGGGCTGTGAATTGAGTTGCCAGTGTAGAGGGAGGAAGCTGTGACAACTGGAAGCGAGGGCTTCACGTTCAATATATGGTGCCATATTGTTTTAGCTTTTCTTGCTACCTGCAGTCAAACAATGGTGCAGCGCGATGTTGCTTGTCGGAAACACACTCCTTCGCTGTGCACACCAGACCGTGGATTGGAGGGAAGGAGACAGCCTGGCAGATGGGCTTTCAGATGCAGCTGAGATTTCATGTTGAGCAGCGCTAGTCACAAGTCTTGACACATCATTTAACGGGGGAAAAAACTCATCGGGGGAACGAAAAACATTATTTTAGGGGAAATGTATACAATTCTCTTGACAGATTGAGAAAAAAACTATGTTTTTGTGTGTACAGAAATAGGAAAATGCTTTCAGATTCCCCTCCGAGAGCATATTTTAATTATGAAGGAAGAGCTGTCTGCCAGTTATAATCCAGTCTGACTATGAGTTTGCATGCTCTGTGACCAAAGAGTCGGGAGAAAAGATCTGGACAGAGGAAAATGTTGATTTTATTTTTGCATTTATGCACAAAATACAGGTATTGTGTGTACATTTTAAGTTTTGTAAGTTTTAACTGCATTTATTGTCCCTATACTGCACATCTCTCTGGAGGTGAAACATTAAAATAGACCAGCGTGCGTGCAGCCGCAGTGAATATTACCACCCTACCTTGAGGAATCCTGCTGCTTCAGAAGGGAACGAAAATACAGCCTGTGCTCTTGCACAGTAGGCTCCTGACAATTGAACAGGTATCAATGGTGATACACTTTAATTTTCTCCAATCAGCTTGAAAGGAGAAAGCTATAATTAATGGTCGTGTTTTAAATGTTGTCAACATTAATGATGAAACCGTGCGACAGACTTAATTTGTGTCGGGGGAAGGTATTCACTTGTCACTTACTTTGTGGGCTGCTAATTATTTCCTCTATAGTTAAGTATGTAAATAAAGCCAAATTTATCCTTTTTTGATATTGTCTGTGTAACCCAGGTAACCTGCTGCACTGTCTTCCGTAGCTGTGTTATTATATTGTTTCAATATTCTTCCTTTCTACTCACTGTGAGTTTAGGGTGAAATGAATTCAACTTCACATTGGAATGCTTGCTTTGTGTTCTTTGTGTACTGCAAGAAACCACAATATAATAATAATAATAATAATAATAATAATAATAATAATAATAATAATAATAATAATATGGTGGTAATGTATGTCCATCATATATTTGAGCTCTTACGAACAAGTTAGTCACTATCCCATCATACACCTCGAAGTATGTTCTTTTTTCTTTTTTTTGCATTTTAAATATAGACTGATTGAATATCTCAGTCAACCTGAGAAAAAATACATGATAAAATGTAACGCCTTTAATGCAATGCCAGGCTGTTTTCCTCAAAATGCTGAACAGCTGTATCAATATTAAACAATAATTTATGATTTTTCACGTTATATCTTTTGGCAACAGTTGTACTATAGCTGGAAAATCACACTTTATTAACTTTGTCCAATGAATAATTAACTGTACTCCACATATCCACAAGATTTTGATGTAATGGGATGCTGGTTACAGCTGAAAAAAGAATGTTCCCAAAACATTGGAAAGGAGTTCCCCGGATGCCTCTGCTATGTTGAATTTGGGAGTGAGACAAGTTGAATGTACTTATGCCGTCTATTCAAGTGAAAGGGGATATTTCAGGTACAGACATTCTTAGTACAATTCCCCTTTGGAGAGGAACAAGTTATTCATTCTAATTTGAGGTGACAAAATGGCATCAGTTCTAGGAAATTGGACCAGCAACCAAAAGGATATTAGGTCATACATTACATTGCAGTGGCCTTGCCCCATCAATGCAATTACATCAAGTGCTGAAAGTCCACACAAAGTCTACACTTGTACAGGTTCACATTTACATAAAATACAGTATACGCTGAAGTTGCACAAAAGGGTATGTTATACAATAGGGAGCATTAGCTAACAAAATTCATACAAGGTCATCACAGATTTTCACTTGATCTCTGTTCTGACAAAGCTTCCTTGCATACATTGCTATGAAAACAGGCACAGTGCTGCATATACTTCAGAAAACATACTAACAAATGGGCAGGTCAGGGGGTTTACGAAGATTCAAGCATTCCCTCAGACTGCCTAGTAAATCTTCCTCAGAAGTGTCTGAAGAACTATGCGTTATGTAAGCTCCGCTGCTATGTGCAATGCGTAAATTGTTGGAATCCAGCTTAACCACTGACCTTTAATGAACATCGGAACATAAAGATTTAAAAAAAAAAACAACATAGTCGGGGGCACGTATGAAGATGTCAATGCTCCATTGCCAAGAGAATATAGAGTATGGTCAGGGTTAGTGCCATCACACTCATTTTCTCATTAAGCAGGTAATAATTGTGCGTGTATCATTATTAATTCATACGGAAAAAGTATGATTAATTGATACGGGGGAAGGGGGCTGGGGTTTGTATCGAGGAGCAGAAGAACTCATACAATAATGATGGCCGACAGGTGGGGCCTGCGTCTCCCCACCACCTTGACGAGAGAAAACAAACATGAGAAAAAAAAGGCTTTTAATTTAGGCGATGGATGAAATATTAACAATGGTTACACAGATGGATTTGGTGCGTCTCTCAAAAGCCAGCTCAACGCGCAACTTGATTTTCCCAACTCTGAAGTCAGAAGTGAATGAGTTTGCGGACCCACACGGGAGGAAGACATGAAACCAAACAGATGGCCCATCTCAAGACCATCCAAAACCAAATTAAATTTTAAAAGGTTTATTTTAAATCCTTATGATTATGTAAAAAAAGGAGAACATTTGGGATAAACAAACACCTGAACAGAAATTCCGCCGAGGCGGCCAGTATGTTGATTGCTATTCTTTGTGATGTTGCATGGCTGTTTGCAGTACTTTGCAGCAAGAAAGATGTCTAATAAGTATCATGTGACTTTTGTACTACTTCAAACCAAACTCTGCCAATTCCATATCAATATAATAGATAAGTGTATGATTTTGTACCACTAAGAACTTTCTGTTCCCTCATTAACAAATATACAAGAATATATGTGAAAATATACAAGAAATATACACCTGAATAGACGTACAATTGCATCAGTTACTGACTCATTGCAATTAATGCATATATTGTGCATTGTAATTAAAGCTACCTATCATTTGACAGCATGATCTGCAATGCAGAAAACCAAGGCATATTTTTTGTATAATATAATCATTTTTTACATTTCTTGGGAGAGAATGTTTCATTTTTTATATTTTATATTTTAACACATTATTGTTATTGTTATTATTATTATTGGTAGTAGTAGTATGAGTACTAGCAGTATTGACAATCACATGCAGTGCTGTCCTTTCATTAATCATGATATGTATTCACTTCTGTGACATTTGTAGAAGCCCAAAGAAAATACAGTCCAACTGGCTTGTTAATTAAAGGTCATCCATTGTTTCAGGGAAAACTGGTTCAGATGTAAATTGAAATTAACTCTGTGTCTTCCGGCTGCTACTTTAATCTGATGTGACGCGATCTCCTTTTGCTATATACTCTGACATGGCAGATGACTAAGTCAAGTTAAGCAGGGGCCCACCTCAAGGAAAGCCATGTTACAATAGGCAAGGGGTAATATCTACAGGTCTTCAAAGCCCTACCTCTGATGCATGAAGCACGTTCTTGAAGTGTTTATTGTGTAATGTGAATTTGAAACTTTTTATTTTACTATGTTTACCGTGTTTATGCTTCATAGAGATTTTGATAGTGACTATCTTTGTGGTATTTTGAGCACTGTAGCAAAACCAATTTTTATCATCTTTGTCTTATTTTGTCACTAGTTATTCCTGACAAAGCGCAGGAGGAAGTAAGCAATGGTTTCTCCTTCAGCTGCCATGTACGGCTGAGATCCAGAGGGTTTATCTCAGTTTAATTAATGTTCGGCTATGATGAAGGACAGTGGCAATGGGATACACAGGTGGAAAAAGTAATTGCATTCGGAGAATATTGGTTACCTCAAGGATGTCGTAATGCTGATGCAAAATCAGGGGGTGTAACCACGATACGGTGTGTCCTTACCTTTGAGCAACACGTTTACGTGGGTGTAAAGTTTTTATCTGTTGATAAAGATAATTTCAGAATTAATGTCAAAGATTGCCAAATTGACAGTATTCTGTCAGTGTGAAAATAAATAAACGAATGAACGGTACAGGTGTCAAGTCTAAAGGTATTGTATTCAGCTGGAGTCTGACCCTCACCCCTGGATTCCATCATGATTTGTCCTCAACTCTAGAGCTGCAGATGAATGGAGTGGGTACATTATTTCACTGCGAATGGAATTTCTTTTCAGTCATTTTGGTGACCTCTGACCCCGTCCAATTGTGTTCCCGAGGAAGAGAATGTAGCACTTGTGTCTGATTGTGAATCCAGGTTTAATGGCAATCGTCGACTCCATCCAGGGGTGAATCTTCTTGGAATATTACTATTCAGAACAAAATGCTATGGTACAAAGTTTAGTTAACTGAGAAACAAGCAGCTCTGCTGTAGGCCTGGTTTGGATTTATTTAAGGGGGGGTGGAGGCTGTGTTCAATTGGGTCTGAACATTTTTAGCATAATTATTTATTTATTAATTTATTTGCCTATGTCCTCTCCATCATCAAGGCTAACAGTTAATTAAACTGAATCCTGTCATCCGTGACAATGTGATATCTGCCTCTCAGTGGATCTAGGCAACCTCAACATAAGCACAGCTTATCACATGTAAGAAGGACATTTTGGGTCGATCCAGCTAGCCAACACAATGCTTTGCCCTGAGCTTTGAGTTGGGTCCTTTATTCCTTCACGTTATCAAAACGTTGGTGTTTCTCAAATACTTACATGCATACATATGTAAAATCACTCGGTTGAATTTGTTCAACAATAATATAGCACTTTCTGGTAAATTGAACTCCTCCTTGGTGTTTCTAAAGGCTACTAAATAAAGCAAAAAGTAGACATGGGCCAGACAGGGTGCCTATTTTATGCCCGAGGTTCACAGCTGAAATAGTCAGCCTGCATTTCTTCCCAGCTTTGGCTAAAGGAGTGGGGGTTTGGTATTCTGTGCGGCGATCCACTGGCTGGAACCGCCAACCCGCCCATCGTGACTGTGGCAATTTGATGTCGTCTCAACGATTCAATTAAACATCGAGATCTCAGCGCGTGCGGATACTCTCTCCTTTGAAGTATCTCTTTTTTTTCTCCCCAGCATCGCATTTGTTGTTTCTCTCATTATGCTTCAGTTATTGATTGCGGCACAGTCATTACCTCAGGCATAGCCTTGAGGTCTTCATATGGCTGTCTGTTTATCATTTTTTTTCTGTATCGTTACTCAAACAGCAGGGGAGCAGGCTCAATACTATTTTCCTCCGCACAGTGGAAACGGCCCCACTTGTGGTGCATATCTTATGGTTCCCCATTTCTGATTTACCATGCATTTGAAAATCAGACCCCGTTTTGGTTTTACATTTAATTCTGGGTGGACGCCTACAAAATATTAAATTAAACACAAAGAGCACGGAACAGGAGGCTGTTGTCCTTTCACATTCACCACAGCGACTTGAACTCGCAACCCCCCTCATCCCACCCCCAGGGATCTAATCTGACTTCAATACACACTGCATAAACCGTTGAAATCTGGATCCCCTGGGGTCCTAATGTTTTTTATTCAAGGATAACATTGGTTGACAGTCTTGTGTGAACATTTCTTTTTTTTCCACTGAATAAGTACGTATGAAGTTTAACGATGAGAACAAGGCCATTCAGCACAAAAAGGCTCATCATTCTGCCTATGGACAAGAGTGTATCCTAGCACTGTGTCAAGTCTGGTTTTCAACAGTCTTAAGGTCTCTGCTTCCATTACAAATGCTGGTAAGCCATGTCATGTCCAGTCTTAATATTTTGACACTTCGTAATATGGTAATAACACCCTTAACTATGGATGGAGAGTGTTTATGTGAGATGTGTACTCCTCTCATGCCAATTCCTCAGATTGTCTTCAGAATTAATGTGCAAGTTTCTACTGTTGAAGTGGTAGCTGGAGTAATGTATGGCTGTTGTAATTTACTCTGGAGTTCCACTTGTGTCTGGTACAGCTCATCTTCAGGAAAGCAGATAGGTATTATAAGAGGCACTTTTCCTGAATATATTTATGCATTTGCCAATACAGATGCCACTGAAAATGCTATCACAAAAGTTATTTTGCCATTATATCTTTTCAACAAAGCCATGCTTTTTTATCATTGAGCAAGAACTCCTCTCCATTTGTGTGCATACTTTCATATTGTGTTGCAAGAATTGTCAACATGCCTCTGTGAAGCTTGAAATGAATAGCTGCTACTAGGGACGTTCTCTTTGATGTTGGGTGTTAGTAAAACAACATTGTCCTTCGGTTTTATAAAAAAGTGATGCGTGTGTGTGGGATCACACCATTTTCAGCACTCCCTTCATACAATATATTCCATTTCACATGGAGAAAATGATGCCACTGAGAGACTGAATGTGTCCTACACCGGTCATATCTGAACAACGGTTCTAAAGCAAAGGGAGGAAATGCACACAGTCAATGGAGGTGCTCACAGGGATCAGAGAGGGATCAACCAACGGATGTACCACTTTTAAACCTGTTTTCGGTGAGCACTTAAAAAACTAGTGAGCCATTAAAATTAGGGAAAACCGTGATGTAAGTCGATGAAATTTAAGTAACTCAGAGCCCTTAGGATTGCGCTTAGAATCAATTTACAGTTTCTCGAATTAGTCTGGCTACACGGAGGCCATGGTTGGTTGCAGGCCTACAAAGCTATATTGATATCCAAAGTAAATTCTGAATATTTTCGGGGATAACGTAGTCAGAAAAATGTTATGCTCATTTATTGTGGTGTACTGGATCACAGCACATAATTCAGAAAATATCATGTTCCATAAACTGGTTGTTTTTTATGTTTTTAGATCCTTATGTTTAGATACAATTGTTAGACATTATTATTGAATATAATTACATATTACAATTAGATGCAGAAAATCAGGCACAATCCCCAGTTATTCAGTGAGAGACAAAACACTTGCACACAAAAACACATACACAAACACACATCACGCTCACCCATGGATACACACGCATGCTGTATCCAAAAATACCTGCAAATATGCACACATGCGAGAGCACCTGTACACACACACATACGCACTTTACACTCCCTCTCTCGCGCGCACGCACGCACACACACACACACACACACACACAATTCCATGGAGACTCAGAGTCTGAATTGTGGAGATGATTCTGTTGATAGGGAGCGTAATTACCTCCGTGGGCAGTCTGAATGCTTTCAAGAGGCTCGGGAGGCCTCTTCCTGCGCGCTGCCAGCAAAATGCCCTTTTTACAATGACTAAGCGTTCTTATTGTTAATCCACGAGTAGGAACTTTGATTTAAATGCTTAGTAAATTGATTTTTTTAGCACTCGCACTGCTTCAGCTCCCGTTTAAATAAACGCAAGAGTTAAAGGACAATATATTACATAATTAATGCTTCTTAGCAGACACCCTAATCCGGGATGATTTACACGGCCTGGGTTTTCACATGTTGTCCGCTTATTCAGCTGGGTATTTACTGATGCAGCTCGGGGTAGTTACCTTGCTTAAGGGAACAACAGCAGTGCCCTGTCTGAGAATCTAGCCTGAGGGGGTTGAGGTGGGGTGGGGTGGGCGAGGGGTGGGACGATGAATTGATGATGTGTGAAAAGAGAACAGGGATGGCCTTTGGGGGAATCAATTTCCAGCGAAGGTCTTTCTAAAGTTGGGGAAAAAAATAGCAAGTAACAAGTCCGCAGCTCGCATAGGAACCCTTGGCTGGCGTGGGATATTGAGTAATGGAAGCACACCTGCGGGGAGGCCGGATGAGGCGGAAAAAAGAGAACGATTTCGGGGCAATAACTGCAAAAAACGGCGAAACCGTGAGCCAGGGAGGGGTAGCCTCATGCGCCGGGCCGATAACCGGGAAGTTTTGCAGGAGCTGCATGTGGCAAAACATATCATGTGAAAGCATTAGTGCACAGCTGGAAAAAAAATGACAGGTGCATTACCTGTTCTGCATTCCTACTGTGCGAGTATTCATTTGCAGGGTATGGCTCAATGAAAATAATGCATAAGTTCAAAAAACTGGCCTCTCACTTCGAAGGTGGTCTTTAGAACACACCGATTGCATTCTTATTTATCTTATTATTTATCAGAGTCATTTTAGCAACCCAATAGGAAAAGGATTACTTAAACTGCAGAATTACGAGAGTGGAAACAATATGTGGAATGGCCACTGATTAAGGGACACTGTTTTCTGTAGGTTTTTTTTTAATTTCCCCAGTTTCCTTGTCAACAGTTTCTACAGCTGGATAGTTACCAAGGCAATTCAGGTTAAGTACCTTGTCAATTGTTACAACAGCGATCAAATCAAATCAACCCAGGTACCATGCACAAAAGGATGGTACTTTAGGGAAGTATCCTAGAATTTAGACCCTATAATCTAGTCTTCCTCTCTGGATTTTGGCTGCACATGTTCGTCTCTTGCAGTCAGAAATGAAGCACCCTCACCTACTTATTTTGGAGTTTTGAGTTTGTAAGTGTCAAATTCAACATTTGCAGCAAGCTGGGTGTCTGGAACTCACCCTTGCCTGAAAAAAAAGGACCCAGTTGGGGTGCGATGGTTCTGAACCAGAAAATGGCACTGTGGTGTGTCACGTGTGGAGCTTCAGAGAGCAGGACTAAATATGGCATCGAGCATTTCCATCGATTTACAAGCGTGTCATGCCATGAACGCCTCGGTCAGGCTGAGGGTTTATTATTGCATAGAAGACCCTCCATTCAAATAAGGTGTCTGCGTTCCACAGCATCTCTGAAATAACCTCAGTGTCCTGCAGCCACGTGCAAAGGATTGCGTGTGCATGCCTCGGAACACGGAAGGGAACCGATCGGCTAATTGAAAGGGGCTTTTTCATGACTAGTTGTGCATTCCTCGAGCATGATTCTCACAGAATTTTGAAGAAGAAAGTAGGTGCAGCAATCAGAGTCCCCGTCAACTTCAAACAGATTAGCGGACTTGATTTTGTAAGCCAGAGCGTCTGAAATGAATACGAAGGCATATGGAGAATCTGAACCATATAAATTCCTGTGTTTGTGTTCATTGTTTTTTTTTTTTTTTTTGAAATGGGTTTCCCATTTCTGAAACAGCAGTATATTAAACATCATGAGATTTATTATGAGATAGAGTGACTATGCACCAGGGCTATCTATCAAGAAAAGGGACAATGCAATGTGTTCATATGCACTGAGTAAACAGGATAGCAATAAGTATTCATATACTGGGGAGTGCATGTCTCTCTGTAAGTAGCTGATGTAAGCCCCATGCAAAGCAGGAGACATTTAAATCTTTGGTGAGGCACAAATTTGGGCCCGGAACCTACGGAGGCATAAAAGCAATGCAAATGAGGGCCGCATTTTGTCATTTGTTATTATGATAATGATTATTGCAATTAGAGCTGCCTGTGCACTGGGCTGAATTGAGTGTACCCACTTACAGCCAGGAGTGAAGGTGGGAGGAGGAGTGCTGGTGAAAGAAAGAGAGAGAGAGAGAGAGAGAGAGAGAAGAGGTGGATACAAGCAGGAAGAAAGTCCCCCGAAAAGTGTTAAAAGTGTCAGAGCAAAGTGACGTGGTCGGATGGCTGCTTCGTTGTTTGTGCAAATCGACACTGGTAGTGGCTTTCTCTGTCACAGGCGGGTCTACCATGGGTTTCGTTCTCGGGCTCCAGCCTGTGAGTGTTTTGTAGGTATTTTTGTCTACGCTCTTTCCCACAGAATCTGATGCCATTGAGAGGACAAAGAGAGAGCAGGGAAACAGTTTTTGTAGGTTTGTGGATTGATGCGACTGTATCAACATGAGCATAAACACGTCAGCACTCCCAGATGGTGTGTGCGATTGCAGACGAAAATTCAGACATCTTAGCAGTCTTGAGGCTCAAGTTGACTGGATGTTGCCCATGGCTTGAAAACATTCCTAATTGAGTTGAAGTCTTGCAGATAGCCAGAATTCTCAGATCTCCCAGTTCGATTATGGAGTCTACTTTTCAGTTTTGCCCACGAATGGTGGAAGCCAGCAGAGAAATAGTAATGACCATCATTCACTAACTGAACGATTGAACAGCTCATGTGTTGGGCTGCTCATGTATTTATGAGAACTTCTCACTAGAGGGTAATAGAGAGACAGTGTAGTAGTCACAGCCATTAAAATTTGTTTTTTTACATTGTTGCTATCTTTTACTATGATACAAAGTGTTGTGAAGCCAGTTTTGCATCTGGATCAATGTCTTATTAATTACATGCCAATGGCTGGAATGTGCTGAAAAATAAGGCACTTGTGTTCAGTATGAAGACTGTAGGTGTGCTCCAAGTCCACACTTTAAACAAATGATTGCAAAACAATTGCAACATCCCCAAACATTATTTAAAAAAAGTTCAACTTGCTTGGCATTGACCTCATACTTTTTTACAACTTTTTCATAAGCCCATGGTACAAAGTGTTCTCACTTCTTGAATTATGTGTGTTTTTGGCAATGCAGAACATCAGGATCAAAGTGAAGTGTAACGGCTGGTCAGGCAGGCAAACAAAATAATTGGGAATAATCATGTCTCGGTGTCTGATCTCCACAGTATAAACAACTGATGTGCAATAAAGTGAGGCAACTTCCTTTGAGACGGTGGACACCCACTCCACTGAAAGTTGTGCCAGAGCAACAGAAGTTGTGGTTAAGCTGAACGGCATAAAACGGAGAACGACAGCTATGGCAACTTGATTGCGCCCGCTGCGATCAAGTGTAAAAACGTAAGCGCTAACACAGGAAGGAAAAACAGATTATTTATTGAAAAGCCTTCCTGTCTTTAATTTTTTTTTTTTCTTGTTTTGAACAAACTTACTTTTTAATGTTTTATTACTCAGGGGACTTTTTAAATGTGTGCTACGTGGTTTAAATGTGTCCACTGGGAGCAGTGCACAGTGCTTATTGTGAGAGGAATGCAGGATCAACCAAATTTCCCAGTAAGGAGTAACTTTATTTGGTTGACTAGAATGCACTTCCTAGCACGTACAAATTAGACAACTGCGTATGATACGATTTTCCAATTGTTAGTGACCTCAATACAATCTGTAACAGCCTGCAGGTATCGTTCCTGTGTATGGAGAAACTGTCTGTGAGGGTGACCTATTCCGGAATGTATTTGACAAAATGAGAGTCAAGAGTCAAGGTAAAGACACATTTTTTTTTAAGTAACTCAATCCACACCACAACACTGTTTATTCATTAAATTAATGATACAGTACTATAAATATCATTTTTGCATGGTTTGAATAAGCATGCCATTTATGGGAAACACAATTGCTTTCAGTGTCTGTTACTTTTTTGTTGTTTGATAAAAAGTTACTAAACACATATCATGGAAATGCTTCCTTGGTATCAATGACCATTTGCCTAAAATGTTCAGTGTGGCACCAGAAGATTGTGGGCTTAAGCCCAAAAAGGTGACTCTCCTCTTTTGGGGATTCTCAGTACCACAGAGATTAACTGAGCTACTGGTACTGTGGCTGGTTAATACCTATGTCAGGAGCAGTGCTTGTACATCAAGCAGCCTGAAACTGACTCTCAGCCAGTCAGACATCCATGCTTGCACATGGCTTTCGTTTCATGGTTGTATGTTCTGAAACAGATTCAGTCAGACCCCTAAATTCACGTAAATTGGAGCATGTGTAAACAGATAATGGTTTGTCATCGGTATTATTTCTCAGTCTGTCCTTTTTTTGTAATTGTATGTGAATTCTTTTTTAGTCGATCAATTTATCATTTTCACTTGCACCATCCCTTCATTTGACATCATTGAACATAAATAAAATGAAATACTGCTCTGTGATGTAGCCCTGCTTAGTACACAATCATATTTCTTCTACTCGCTTATATCACCTTTTTAATTTGAAAATATCAGACCTCCAAGTCTTTCCATTTAAGTCTTCAGCTTGGCTGTAATAACACACTTCACATTTAATTTGCTGCTTCAAAATGGTGGAGAATCTATTTTAAAATGAACATTTTGACATGTCTTCGTGATACACGTTGATCATGCTGCAGCATGCCTGCTTGAAAGAATGCTGCTATTAATTTTGCTCAAATTATTCAATGCCAAGCCTTCTGAAAGATAAGACTTTGTTGCTGTAGTGTTTGTGTGTGTGTATGTGTGTCTGTGCATGCATGTGTGTGCGTACCTGTGTGTCTGTATGTGTGATTGTTTGTTCATGCATTCCTATGTAATTTGTCAGTCTGATGAAATGTAATTTTCTGGTTCCTTTGAGTTTTTGTATAGGCCTATTATTATTTTTCCTCCTATTTAGATTATGTTCTTGACAGTTGTTGCATGATTCCATTACTGAATACAAATGGGACTTGGTTAGTAAAAATCTTTTATTTATAAACTCATAACCCCAAAAAATGTCCACCGATGGCTACTGATAAAGTTTATGAGCTACTGTTGTCATTACCTAGATTTGGTCTACAGTGCAGTTTTTGCATCTCAACAACAGCATGTTGTTGTTGTAAGATTATGAAGTGTTTCATTGACTACAGTCATAAACTGTAAAGTGATGACAGCGAAAAAGCAAACACAACAGCTCGGGAGAATACATAGCTTTAATCCTCATTTGTATTTCTGATACTGGATTAGCCAAGGCTGCAAGTAAGATGGCTCATGCCATGCTGGATAATATCAGTCATGCTTTGATCAACAAATGAAAAGTGTCTGAAAAGGGGATTTCTGAAAACTATAGATTTTGAATTATCAAATTCATGACATACCAAATGACATATACTGGTCGTGTGGTGAGCCATGCTTTGGGATGTTAATCGCCAAAGAAGTGCTGTATATTATTGTGTACTGTATGCTCCCATATGGTCATGCATATCTGCCATGGCTATGACTAATATAAATCAATATTGTAAAGAATCAACTGAAAAATCAAAATATTATGTAACCACCACATCCACCACATAAAGACAGCATTTTTGATAGCTGGACCTAGGATTATATACTATACCCAGTTCGCTATTTATTAACTTGCAAAGACATTGTGAAATGAAATTGAAGCACTGAAAGGGATGAATTAATTCAACTGTTGCTAGGCTTACTGGCACAGAAATACATTTTTAAACATCGTTGCCAAGTAGCTCAGTTGGCTAATGCCCTCATTCCAGGCGCAGGCTGAGTTCTCCAGCCCAGGTTTGAGCTCAGCCATGTCATCAGCTGTTAATGTCCGGTTGCCCGCAGTAGTGGAACAAATTGACTTTATTCCACTGGGGGTAAAGATTGGTGGAGATGTAAGAAGCATCCCCCTATCTCTCCAAGTCTGTGAAGTCCTTCAGTCACATTAGTGGTGATGCACCCCTCCTTTTAATCTGCATTTGCCCAGCTCTGGTGCATTGTGGGACTTGCAGTGCGAAAAATATCAATTGGCTGTTTCTGGAGTGTTTTGTAAGACCATAGTGGATATGCACAGTGCACAACTGGCAATTCCAAATTTGGTGAAAAAACATACAAAATATTCATATTTCATTCATATTCATATTTTGA
The DNA here is from genome assembly GCA_019176425.1 of Megalops atlanticus. Lineage (NCBI taxonomy): Eukaryota > Metazoa > Chordata > Actinopteri > Elopiformes > Megalopidae > Megalops > Megalops atlanticus. The sequence continues at coordinate 9,316,654 of CM032891.1, forward strand.
AGGAACTAAATAGGAGGTCAAAAGGAGTCTCCACATGGGTTTCATATTAATATCAATACTGGCCAATATGTTTTTTGTTATAAGAGATTTTAAAAGCAACACTTTAATATGTGAGCTTCTAAAGCCCCAGAAATCTAACAGATTTTGAAAGGGGTCAAAAAATCGGTGTCTGAATAGCAGATGCATCAGTGATATTAATTACTTTAAGGTGAAGGGTCCCAAAAATCACAACAAGGACAAGGAAAAATTGAATAAAGAAAAGGAACAGTGGTTGCAAGTCAAAGCTCACTGAGAAGGATATATGGACATTTCACTGGATTGTTACTGAATATCACAAAAATGACCTAAAAAATTACCACAGAACTGAATCTACACCTCTGTGACCCGGTTGCAACAAAACTGTATGTTGTGAGTTTCCTTTATGGTTTTTGGTATGTATGCTATTTACGGTAGGGCTGCCATTCTGAAACAGCTTTTAATCCAGACCAATGTGCAGCAATGCATAACGTGGTGTAATGAGCACAAGACCTGGACTTCTGAGCAGTGTGAGGTAGTAAAACAGTCTTACGAGTCTGTTACTCTTTTTCCTACATCTGGATGGGATTATGTTTGGAAGAAGCTTTCAAACCACATTGCCTGTTCCCAGCTGTTTAACATGATGGTGGATCTGTTATGGCATGGGCAGCCATCTCTTGGGAGTCATTGGGTCCGATTATCACTCTGCATGGTAGAATTACGGGCAAGGAATACAAAGCCATTTTAGGCAACCAAGTGCATCTTATGGTGCAAGCATTGTTTGCTCAAGATGTTCCTATATTCCACAAAGATAATGGAGTTATAGACACTGCTAAATGAATTCAAGAGTGGTTTCATGAATACATTCCATGGCCTCCTCAATCACCAGATCTGAACATCATTGAATCTTCATGGGACTTTCTGGAATGTGAGGTGTGGAGTAGGTTTCCACCTCCTCCATCTTTCAAAGAATCGGACGCTTTCCTTCCTGAAGAATGGTCGGATATCCCACTAGAAACAGTTAAAACTTGTATAACAGCAGTCCAGGAAGTACTGAAGCTGTTCTGAAGTCAAAGAGCAGCCCATCCCCTTACTAGCTGATGAATATTATAGTTTGCTGTTTCCATTATTTTGTCTATTCCATATATATACATATGTAGGCATATATAAGATAGGGTTAAATAGCAAGTGCAGAGTGCATTAATTAGATGGATTTAATCACTAAATGCAAATCACTTTCCTGTCATGAGGGTCTTGTTAGTCATGTCAATTATCATATGGTGTCTCCAGGTCAAAATAATCTGAGGAATAAGTAAAAAGCGCAGGGTGAGAGGGGTTGAGGCAGACGAGACTGAATTCTGACCTTAATTAATATGCTCTAATTTTTAATGGGGGAGGATGGCAGAGGGTATGTCATTAAATGACAGCATGTTAAGCTCTACTGTTCAAATGAGATTGCCAATTAAGAAGTAATTGCTACGAGCTCCTCTCTTCAAACTTTGTTTTCCACATTCAAAAATAAATAAATAAACAAATAAACCCATATAGTGATGTTCTTGTTTTGTTAATATTTCTTTATTTCATTATAAATTCTGAGAATTTATGTACCCTCACAAAGGCCAGGCAGCAAAACAGTTTTGTTGGCAGCTTTATCAATTGCAGTGCAAATGCAAAGAAGTCACTGGTTCAAAAGATATTGCTGACTTCTGTGCCTCACATTTAATTTTACTGTATTTCCCATAGTCTTTACTCAGTCTATATAATATATTCAGTTTATACTCTCAGGGGAGGCCTGTACAGAGATTAGAGGTTTTGACAGCACTGAGCCCCAATGGACACCAACGTGACCAGGCCTGAAGTAACCATTCCTTGCTTTTAAAAGAGAATGAGAGGCATGTTTGAACCATGTTTGTGAAGATCGAGCTGAAGACGGACCTGAATTTGAAGGCCCTTGTTAAAATTCCAGGAACCCACTCTTAACCTGCCAGTAATTGGCCAAAAGTATGGGTAAAAAGCTGTGGGAGTGTGTTCTGATGCCATCATAAAATGCGCTAAGGACCATTCTCGCCCTCGATCTACTGCTGAATAGCAGTGGCTCTATTAAATATTGTTTTTTCTACTGTGCATCCATAAAGTCCAGTCAGTTAAATGCTTCCTCTCTGATTTACTCTGAAGTTTTGTGTGTCAGCATGTCAAAATGTCTATGCATGTTAATTTCGACATAAAATTGGCATGTACCACAGTACACATTCGATTTCTGAACAGAAATCATAACATGACATGTTATCTGAAATATTAATAACTAGCCTTCCGTCACAAAATGAGTTATGATGTCTTCAATTTATGAAATTAATTCTTTCTGAAATGTTGTGGGCCTTTTCCTGAAGTTTTAAATATTAACCCTGATTTTGAGTAAAATGAAAGGAAGTAAAATGAAAAGAAGGAACGCATAAAGAAATGAAAGAGCAACCGGTCAGTCATTAAAACCACCCTGGAGATATGAAGAAATGTGTGGATGTTCAAAGCTCATTTGCCACAGTGTTAGCACGCGCACGCACGTGCACACACACACACACACACACACACACACACACACACACACAGAAAGAGAGAATATAGACACATACACACCCTCTTTACTTGAGCAGGCCAAATATAAAGTCAGCCTGTCTGATAAAGACACACACACAGAGCACAAACTCTTCATCCTCCTTCTTCACCAAATGGAGAAGATGTAGAGGGTTCTCCCCCCGCTGATATCAATCCTCCAGCCGAAGCAAAGTGATCTCCCTGCCCACTAAGTTCCCCCCATCGCCTCTCGTTGTTTTAACTTCAGGGGTCGACCCGTGGGGTGGGATGTTTGCTATTGTGTGACCTTGCGGAGAAGCGGGCCTCCCGAGGGGGACTTCGTCTCAGAGACGGACCTCCGAGAGGAGCTCTTAACACCACAACTCGTTGCACGCTCCACCGGACAAGGGCCCCTGCACTTCACACACCGAGGGCCACCTGACACTCTGTAATCTCTCGGCAATAAAAGGACGCTTGGCCTTCACTGTGACTGTTCAGGTTACGTGTGCTACAGCACACCCCGAAGGCCTCTTAACTTCACAGTCTGTACACAATGGTCAAAGAACACATTTCAAAGCAAATACTGCCCGTAAGTTTGTGAGGAAACTTGGTACAGCTTACTGCCACATATAGAAAATACAAACAGACAACGTATTTGTCCTGCGCATCTTAATTTTATTCTCTGTAGAACAGTCAAACAACATATTTTTAAACAATGTATGGAATCTAATTACAGCTTATTGGTTCATATTTTTCCTTAGCACATCTTACCTCGATGCGCCGTAGAACTGTCAAATTTTAAAACAACGTCTGCAATGATGTGTGGAAGTTAGTAACGGCTTATTGGAACATATGGCAAAATAGGAGCAGGCAAAATATTTCCTTTGTACGGTGCACCTGATGCAAGAGACGCTTTTCAGTTCCAGCCCGAAATATGAAAATGAGCAACCACACAAAGAGACCACTGTGCTGATCCTACATCGTTCCTATTAATAATGCAGTTCACTCTCAAATATTGACACCAGGAAAAAGTTTACAGCATTAATTTTAGACACTTTGTCTGGCTGAATTATTGATGAGGCCGAGCTGGTTGCCGTCTTGAGCTTCTCAAAGGTCTCCACACATGTGTTTTGTTCCCCACGCTGCCCTGCAGGCGGGAATTACGCATTCAGCGCCAATTTGTGCTGCCGGCGGAAAAAAAACGCTGATTTTTAATTGATACATTAAACAGACAAACAGATTGCACAACCTCAGGACATGCACAAAACAGTAGCGCGGAGGAGTCCTCGGGGGCCTCTGTGTTGGATCCCCCCGGAGCCACATAGTTTTATTACTTTATCTATTTCAGCAGGTGGAACATGCTCACGGCCGCGCCCTCCCGTCGCTTGGCGCGTCTGACAAAGCGGTCTCAGCTTGTCCGTCCCCCTCCCCCTCCGCCCCGCCCCGCGGCGTGTGACTCGTGCCACCGACCCTGCTCGTTTGACGTCACTCAAACACAGCACAGTTTGGTAAATATCTCAGGGCCATGTTTCGGGTCTTTCTTGTGGTTGACACCCGCGCAGTGTACATATTCAATCAATCCTGGTTGCCTTTAGGCAGAGAAAGTTTGCTATTGACCGAAGCTTTTTGAGGTGAAACACAGGGAGGCGTTTGTGAGGACAAGTCACATGTGTGACGCACACACAACTCCTCCATGCTTGCATGTACCAAATATAAATACAGAGAGAGACTGAGGGGATGACTGGGGTGATGTTAGGTCACTTCCAGAAAGGCAAAAGTCGAACGGGTAGACGAGGCCACGTGGACCCATGGGCGCAATTAGAGACTGACTCAATTAGAGACACGAGCGATGATAAATAATGATCTTATGGTAGTCTATGCAGGGTGAAAATACCACAAAAGTAAAGACATGAGGACTGTAAGTGAAAAATTTTAGCTGGCGTGTTTTGAGTGTGTTGTGAACGTGTTTCAAAGATAACTGGCATGAGAATTCAGATGTGTTTACATGTTTTTTTTTTTTAAGTTGAGTTAATCTAAGGTGAAAACTAAGAGAGAAAGCGTTGCACAAAAATCAGATGTTGACTGATGCATTAATAAATCTGAGGAAGTTCTACTCTATTGGAATCTTTTAACTTGCATTTATATGATTCCTTATATTTCTTTATAAAAGGAAAATCGTAAGCACACCTTGGCCAGATTGTCGTAAAATACAGGCTTATTATTACCATTGTCTTGGCTGAATGCCAAGACAGCATGAAGAATGACCACCATTTCCACTACATCCAAGAAAACCGGCTGCATTTGAAAACCATTAATTCCCCTGATCTACCAGGTTGTTTGAACGCATTATTTAATGTATCTTCATGACTCCGATATCTTCCAAATCACATAGCACAAGTTATGTGCTAATTACTTACTATTTCTAAATCATTATCTTTGGACATATCTGGAAACCATTATGATCTCTATTGTTTAGTATTCATTGCTGTGGACTGTAAAACCTAGAAGGATGTGGTTCCAATCACAGAGGATATAGAAGTAAATTAAATATTTTTGCTTTTGCCAGAACCCGTAGCAAGGGTGACTTAAAGTATGTGTCATCCATTTATATAGCTGGAAATTCACTGGAACAATATAAGCACCTTGCTCAAGATGTACAACTGCAGTTTTTCCCAGGGACCTGAACTTACCAGCAGCTGGCAATGTTCCGGTTACAAGATCCACTCCCAAGCTGCACTGCAGCCCTTTTTTAGGTAACTAACAGTTGAATATTCCCACTGTATTCTCTCACAAACACACACACACACACACGCGCACACAGAGCGAATATAAACACATGCACACAAACATAAAGTCAGCCTGTCTGGTAAAGACACACAAAGACAGATATAAAATCCAACTGATAATTAAATGTGCAAGTGTTCTGGATCATAGGGGTATTTACTCCCTATCTATGTGTTTTATTCACATAATAGAGTGTGCAATTCAACTTGCTTATGTGGTCCTTGGCAGCTAATGGTTCTGTTAAATGGAAACGTTTGGGGTTTGCCAAGCCCAATTAGAGTGATTTATACCTGTGTAACATGACATCACTAAAAGCTGGCTCGTAAGTGAGCTGGATAATAAAAAAGCCTGACTTAATTAATCTATTCGCGCATATAGATACTTTGTTGAGTTGAAAACAAGCAACATTGTAAACAGGAGAACAAATAAGCGCAATTAAAATGGGGAGTGTTTTTCATAGATTTTCCATGCTGTTGAAAGGAATCTGTCTTTGGGAAAATGATATATTGTTGAACTGCGCTTTATATGGTATTTAATTTCAGTAAAGGATAAACCAAGACATAGCTATGATTCTGATGCCAAACATGATGAAAGACATTATTACAGCATCTTTTGTATTGAATGCATCATTGTGGTAGAACTTTAATTGCTTCTTGTAGCTTCAAGTTGTTGTTGTGGTAAAGATATACTTTGCATGTACTACTGTGAAGTAGACACTTTCAATATGACTTTGAATAAAGAAACAGCATCTTTTAGGATTAAAGCAAACGTGTCAGGCTATACTGGGTGTTGACAGTGCAGCCCAAGACAGGTAAATGCTTACACCTCCATCCTTGACCATATCATGTTCAGCCATAGGGTCTGCTCATAAATGAAATACACTATACTGATCATTTTTTTCATTAATTAATACAAATCAGAAATATCTATCTATTCCTATTTTTTATTCCAAAAAAAGACACTAGTTTGGCACTTAATTCAGTATCTTACTGATGTTTTGCAATACTTAACTAACTAATACTTAACAGCATAGTGATGTACTTATTTGGAAGTCGCTCTGGGTAAGAGCATCTGCTAAATGACATAATGTAATGTAAAATATATTGTGATACACCAAAGCAACAATATTTTACATATTTTAAATATTTTTATTCAGAATTAACTACATTGTCTAAATATACTTTCAGTATATATATATATATATATATATATATACACATACACATACGTATGGATACGTATATATATATATATATATATACACATACACATACGTATGGATGGACACTGAAACCTTTGAAGTATGACCTGTAAAATGTCAAAATGGCTTCTGTCTTGAGCAATCACGTGTGTTTTATTGCAAAAGCCTAACAGTGTCATCCTAATGATTTGAACTTCACAAAGCCAAATGAGGTCATCTTGTGAATCACGTCTCAAGACAAAAGGTAATGAAAAAAATCAGATGAAAGACTCATGCTCTTTATCATGCGGTGGGTTAATGCAGTGTTTCCCAACCCTACTCCTGGAGGCACACTGTTCTGCATATCTTCTATCTATCCTTGCTCTACCTACCTGACTGAACTCATCAGTGGCACGTTTGATTAGCTGAGCACACCTGATTTAATCAAGCAGCAAGGATAGATAGAAAATATGCAGGACAGTGTGCCTCCAGGAGTAAGGTTGGGAAACACTGGGTTAATGGAGTCAACATTTGCCAGTCATCTTGCTCGTGACGATGACAGTGAAAGCGAAGCCCAAGCTGGGCCTGGTGGCAGCATGTTGCTTGTAGTCAGCTTGAAAATGTCATTGACACTTAGCTGGGTGTGATTTATTGATTCAATCTTTACGCCACAAAAACATTAACTGTGTAGCAATAGATGGTACGTGGGGCACAACTGAAGACAACAGTTTATTCACGACAACACAGACAGCAGTCATCATAACTGTTTGCCAAGGCTGTGCTAACCCAGCATGGCAACTAAAGAGCGAGGTAGTAGAGGACTGTCAACACACCATTATACACCTCCTCTTTTTAATGTTCCCTAACCAAACCTTGCATTCACTGATCACAATGCACACTTTGCCTATAAAGACATGGGGGAAGGACTGATATCTCACCTGGCAACCACGGATACCACAGGTAAAGGAAGTGTAAAAGCAAAATGCACACATAAAGGCAACTGAGGTATGAAGGTCTGAGCATTCCCATATATCACAGCTTGCAACCCTATGGCAACATATACAGCATCAAAATGGCTGAAACCCTTTGGAGGGAGTTCACTGAAGTGGCTTATAAGTACTTGTGTGAAAGTAGCGGCTGACATATGGATTGCAGATATCGTAAATTATATATTGGTGTCGGGGATCACAGCTCGGGTATAGAGCCTGATATGCACTACATGGATGTGGCACAGAGCTCCATAGCAAATGCAGCCATGCAATCCCCCAAAGGAGGGAGAGCAGCCCAGTGCAATACAGCAGCTAGCTGTGTTAGCACTTCCTCTTATTGTTGCTAAATGATGTCCAGATGGACAGATTGTTTAAGACTAAGGTTGATACCATGAGGACACCCCATTTTTAGACACGTGAGGGAGCAAAAACCATGCCGGAAGTGCCCACACAGCAGCAGGGAGTCATGTTGCTGAGCTGAGTACGCTGTCACAAAGCATGACATCCCCAACTTCAGCACCACCAAGAAGAATCTTATGTTATAACCTCCTGCTTATAATGTTATATCCCTCCAGCCATCTGGAATATGGAAGTGTACCCCTAGTATCATAGATATTCAAGTGCCATGTAAAGAGTTTTGACAGCAGATGAATGAAGAGCTGTATTTGTCTTGAAAATAAAACCTAAAAAGACATAGAAGCGACAGACTCTTATCTATAACTATTTCTCATTTACGATTTAAGTTTAGCTTAGTTCACCACTGTGGGACACCAGTGCTGGTCTTGGCTAGTCTAGGTCCAAAAAATGAATCGTTGAGACAATCCTTCAGAACATCGGCTGCCATCAGCTGCTTTCCTGGCGAGTGTCTGACTCGTTTTTTTTTTTTTTTGTAACTGGAAACAAAAGGCACACGGTGTTCCCGGAAAGTTGTTTCCGTTTTAATGACTGGGATTGTCTGCTTTCACACATCTGCAACAATGTGGAAATTACGGTTTGAAAATCTCATTAACCACCGTGTGGTGCGTTGACATTTCATTTGCATCCAGCAAGACTCCACATCTGGTGCTTCACACTTGTCTCTCCCACTTCCTGCACAACAGAATAACTTAAAGCTTTAATTTTCTTAATTTTCTATATGTATTACATAGTGAGAAAACCTTTGTAAGGTGAGGATTACAAATGTTTGGTTTGGAGCATTCTTATTTCACTGTTTTCTTTATGCTGCATGTTACTATATTACATGCAAATGAAATAAAAACAAAAATACTATGGCCCGTATTTACAGTATGTAGCTATTTCAGCCTACATACTGATTGTGTGGCATATAATTGTGCTTGTCACTTCATGCAATTGTTATCTGACATTTAAAGTTGCATTCTGCATCAGCTGTGTTCAGTTCAGATATGCAGTAAATACACCTGACTGAAGATTAATAAAAAATTCTGTATTCCTCCCACAGCGTCCAGCTGTTTCATTACTCCTCAGAAACAACTGGTAACGTTTGTTCTTGCTTTCAGTTTACTGTGAGCCGCACATCGGCTGACAGATGGATGCCTACCACTAAAAGACAGAAACGCTGTAAAAATTATTGCTTTCAAGTCCTCACGCCTCTAAGTATCAACATATTCATATTCATTACATACACTTAGCAGTGCGCAATGATTATGCTTCTATTCATTTATGAGTCAGACTGAAAGGGGATATCTTACTGTGTGATATTTCTGTGTAGTAAGCTCAGATTCAGCGCTGACTAATAACAGCCACATCTGCAGTTATGTAAACCAATCTCAGGGCCTGCTCCAGAGCCAAGAGATATCTTTAATGTGATAGGCGGGCCAGGCTGGATGAGCCAGGAAGATGGACGCAAAGAGAATTGCTTGTCAAATTCAGCCAATTCCAAGGTCCAGTTCCAAGTTCAAGTTTGTTGCGTGTCCGCGACGCCCGCCGTTACGGAACTTGCGGTTTCTGACAATCATAACATGCGGGAAGGCATCGAGGCTTTCAGATGACCTGTCAGAAATTCTGTGGCACCCTCACCTTGTTCTTAGCCGCCAAAAAGCCACACAGGTGATTGCCTCTGAGCTCAGCGTGCGGAGCACCGTCAAAGGACAGATCGATGAGCTCCTTGGCTGCTTCGGCTGGGAAGCCAGCTGGCGCTCCTTCCGCCTTCAATTGAAAACGGGCCCCCGATCCAGCAGTCCTTGGACACATCCTCAGGGGAAATAATCAGCTGAATTAAATATCGGACACGACAACGGTCTTCCGTGTCCTTGACCGGGGTCTGGTCAAAGCTCCGTTTCATTTTCAAGAGTGGTATCCAAAGTTGGAAGCCTGGATCACTGGTGTTTGTCAGTTTCTGCCATGACAAGTCTAAAGGTTTTTTTTTTTTTTTTTTTGACAAATCACTTGTCGGATATCAAGGTTGCAAACCTTGTTACTGTGTGTAGGCAGTTTCAAACACAAAAAAAAAAAGAAAAACTGTTATGAATTGAGTGGAACAACAGGTTATCAGGTATGTTGTCCTCTGCTGGAGACTCACACTGAATGGAGCAGCCGTTGTTTGATTTTAGCTGCAGGGCCAACCTTTCTGTCTCAAACATGACCAGAGATCTGTCTGTCACTGCTTTTCCCATAACTGTATACTGAAGCTCATGAAATTCTACCACTGTAATCTGTTTTATGTTACAAAGTTATCTCCTTTATTTTTTTCCCTTTGGCTCTTCTTGCTTTGCTATCACGAAGCAAGAATTCTTCCTTTAGTGTCATTTCATTCACAAAAGCTAACATAAGCAAGCGGCTCAGCAAAGTTACTAATATCCCCACTTTCATCCTGCAAAAAAGTAGTGTGGTAGTGATAAGCTATGCTTTTGCTTGTTTTTCTATGTCTTCGGTTTTTCTCAACACTCTGCTGTCTGTCAGGGGAAGGGAGTCCAATATTTTCTGCCTTTTAAACCTGGGACCGGTGAAATAATATTTTTTCTCAGCAGGGAACTAAGATGGAGAATGAATCTGCTGCTGAAAGGCATTGAAAGATTCTGCATTTCTGAGAGTCACAGGCAAGTTCCATCACTGCAAATACAGCCAATAAAAACAAATGTGACTCATTTTGTGACTACATTCACACAGAATGTGACACAGACATTAGTAAGGTAGGTAAGGAATAAATTATTTAGTTAGGTAATGAACGTTGACAAACAATTACCAAATTAGAATTTAACACATACATCACAGGTTTGGCAAGAATTGTAAATTATATACCTTAGGATCAGCTGCCTCAGTCAGTATTGACTTCAGCACAACCATTGCAAAAGCAATATTAGGTACTTTTTTTCAAATTTCAGCATAGAATAGTATTCCTGTTAATGACTTGTACCCTCCACATCCATGGTGTGTGTATGATTCTATATAAAGTACTTGGTATGAATGTATACTCATATCAGGGCGTGACACTTCATGGGCTTCCCAAAAATGGGTGGAGCTACCACATATTATCAGTGACTCCATTTTCCAAATGATGTCTGGCTGTTTGAGTTCTTTGATTGGTTTGTCAGAGTTGGTGATTGGCAGCAGATGGTAGCTCTACCCAAAACAGTGTCCAGCAAGCCTTACTTCAGCATCACGACCAATTTTCTCTTCATGCTGCTGTGGCCAACACCCCAGAGCGGGTGCCCCTTCAAAAGCGTGCTGAATTCAGCCACCGATGCTCAGCTTGTGGTGCAGTGTACCAGTTTACAAAACTCCAAGGTGGTTAACACATGCAGTTTATGGCTGCCTGAGTTCTGACAGTGTACTTCATCTGAAAGAAATATTACCTTGTGAAGGTCGCAGTCCCCCTGTGTATGACAGGTTACTGTAGAGGTGCCTGAGGACCAGCTCTTAATTGACTGTCTGCCATCATATATACTGATAAAATGGGTGGAGGGATGGGGGTGGAGGTGTTGGACAGCTTTTGTTGTGAAATTGTCCCCTGGAAACCATGCCATTACCACCTAAAGAGGCACCTCGCAATCCATTGTGCTGTACCCTTTTAAGAGGTGATGCCGTAACGGGCGATGCTGAGCTTTCAGCCAAACCAGAGGCCCGGCAGAATGCTGCAAAACCATTCAGAATTATTCAACTGATTTTTCTTTGAATAAACGCATAATCTGTGGTCTGCAAAACGCCAGCGCATTCTAGATCCTTTACAGATGAGGTGGAGTTCAGCTGAGAACACCCTCGCACACTGGTTATTTAATTCTGAGGAATTTCAAAGCTTCCACAACAAAGTTACTGTAAATCATGTTATTTAACTTCAAAATATTTCAGCGAATGGTATTTATGTATGCTTCAATTACAGATAGAGCCCAGTGCATTCCACAGTAATGGTGGATACATTAACAGCAATGGCCCTGAAGCAGTACCATGCCATTGACTGAAAGTTTAAAGATTATTAAACTTGTGTGTGACTTCATTTTTATATATCTCTGCTGTCCCCTTCAGCTTGAATAACAAATTTTAGTCATTTAGCCATTAGCCAAATTTTAACTTTTTTATGAATGGATAGAAAATGTTTTTTAGGTAAAATGCCAGTGATCATCCCTCCACTAAATGTGTATAGCTGTGGTATGAAGGGCACTTAGGGGTGCCAACAGAAAAAAAAAAAAAAAAAATCACACATCACACATCTTTCAATTTTCAATGAATATGCAGATCTAATGAGAGCTAGAAATTAATTGGAAGCATTCCTGAAAAAAAGTCATTGAGTGTTTTATGAACCTGAGGGAAAGTGCAATGTGGGATACATCAAGAACATAACAGGTAGATGACAATTACAAGGCACATAAATATTGGGTGTGCCCAACCAAACACTTTTCCTGGGTCCTGTTTTTCATAGCACAATCTGATACGCCTTTTAAGCTATTCCTGAGCACAGAAATCAAAAAGACATTTCTTGCAGCTCTGATATTGCATTTGGAGTGGAACAAATTTGATTCTATTTTACTTTGATCTTTATTTTCAGAGGAGAATATCTGCGCGGGGAAAGCATATAAGCACATTTGCCAGTGTGTACACAAGAAGAAAGACATTAACATTTAAACACAACAATTATTCAAAGCGACTGGGTAAATGTGGAATGTGTCATTGTTCAAATGTCATTTGTGTTGAATATTACCACAGGAATGATAATGACTTCTATATGCAGCCTGCTGAATATGAGCACATGAAGTGAAGTTTTTTTTTTTTTGAATCCTTGAAAATGAACTGCACATAATGCACCAGGAGCCATGTATTATGAGTAGGACGACATGTTCCAAAAGACAGAAGATAAAGCGAGATTCGCTGCTTTTATATTTCAAGGCAACACACAGCTACTGTTAAACTTAACCCGCACCGATCTTCATTACCAAATGTTAAATCATCCTCTGATGTGGTCTCAAGGTCTGTCTTGGGGGTTGCAATTTAGGGTGACACACACACAAAAAAAAGTGGCATTACAATGCTTGCATGCGAAATAAAGCAGGCTCGCACACCTCATTACCTGCAAAGGGTACACAAAATTGAATCTCTGACTGGATGTCTGAAACCATCTAATGACCCAATTATGCGTTCCATCTGACAGTCGCTATTTAAAAATGCATTAGCCGGTCGTAATTGCTCGAAAGCGAAAAAAGCAAATGCACTGTGACAGCGTCGGCCTCCGCGGGGCCATTGATTGAATATATCGCCCGGGTCATCCGTGGGCGCGCTCCCGTCGCCGTGGCGACGTCGGGAGGGCCGGGCCCATTTCCCCCGGGACCCCCGCGCAACACGGAAAGGCTCCTTGCCGACCCTAGAGGAGGCCGCACTTTGATCCTTAATGACGACGGCGCTTGAAATGGACCGTGCCCCGGTGTCCCTTGCAAGTGAAGATGCGACTGGACACGTTTTGAGGAACCTTAAGGGGGTTAAACGGACGAGGTTGTGGGAAGACGAGAGTTTTGAATCCAGTACAATCTATGCACTTTCACAATATATTCTGTATATGCTTGAAACAGCATGTAAGATGCTTTATTTGCCTTCTGAAGTATGTCATATACTTCATAACAGACATGGCCTCCAATATGCAGTATATATTCCTTTCAGTATGACACTGCCTCACCCACACCATTCTCATTTAGATACCTTGAAAAGGAACTGGTGCACAGCTAGGACTGGGCCCGACGACAGCTGTGTTTCTATGAGCGCCGGTGCCCGCGGGCCTGGAGTGACACCTCCCGAATTGCTCGCTCAGCCAGAGGATCCGCGCGTCCCAGAAGCCCCGCGCCCCCGCTCGCTCCCCCCCCCCCATCCCCTGGGCTGCCGCGAGCCCCTTTGGATCCGTCGAGGGACGTCGGCGCAGCTCTCACACGGACGAGAGGCCATCTTTCAAGGCGCTAACGCGAGCACTGTAAGCAATGCTTTGAATATGAAATGACACAACTGGGCCCCTGGCGGGAGGAAGGGATTACTCTCCTGATTTAGCGTACCAGCGCACCAAATCTCCTCCGTGCTCCTGATTTTCATGCCCACACACGGACAGAGATGGCAAACCTGGAGCCGTCCCAGGGGATGCTTAAAAAAGAAATGCACGCTTTTTTTTTTTCTTATTTTTGTTTTTATTTTAATTGGGAACGAGGGGAAAAATCATCAGACTTAGCAGAAGAAGCTGGATGATTACTTTCCTCTACCTTCCATGGGCGGCAGATGATCCAGTCATGTCTGTTAGTATGACACGTGCGGTATGTAGTTGTTTCAGGTGGTGACGGGGAGGGCGGGGTGGGAGGAGGCAGGGCGTGACCTGTCCGCCTGTTTGTCTGTTCGGTATCACCGGGGGGTCTCAGGAGGTGGGGCGCTGTGCAGGACCAAGGGTAGCGGAGGCGCTACAGGCGGGCACAGTCGCAGCTGACTTTAATTAGTCATTACCACAGGTGTCGCCAGCTACCTCGTCAGCAGGTCAGCACAGAAGGCCGCCCCAGACTTAGCTGCCTCACCTCCCCAGAGCTGAGGTGCAGGTAACACGGTCGCTGCTTGTGCGTGGAAGCATGGTACTGTAATTGGTTGTACTTGATTTGTGTTGGGTGGTTTTTGTCTGTAGTGCCACCTGGCGATGAGAAGTATTGTTGTTATTAAATAAATGTGGAAGACAGTTCTGCATTTGAGCACCAGCCTAACCAGCTCCCTCTTACATTGTACATTGGGCATAATGCTCCATAGCTTTCACCTTGCCACATCGAGCTGGTGTTGCTTATCGGCAACAACTAAACATTTGTTGTACCTGTACCACTACATACTATATCGCCAAGCCCAAAATGGTGCCATTCCAAGAGAGCAGGATAAAGAAAGGCTTTTGACTAAAGGTGCAGAGTACCATGACCATGAACAAAATTTCCATTTGAAATGGCTGACATTTTCATCCCAGTGAAATGAAGACACAGATTCTTTCCTCACACAGAATTGTGTGTTTTTGAGGTTCTTTTGCAAGCTGGATTAAAAAGAGTCCTGGCTTTTATTATATGCTTTGACTCATTTATGCTTTACTAGAACTTTTGAAAATCCAATAGATGTGGGTATTTAATTCAGGGATGGTTTTTGAATGTGTGTTTTTAAAATGAGTAAAAAAATGAACCTTCACGTCAAATTTCAAGGTAGTTTTTGTCCTGCTTTAACTCAGCTAAAATGTTCTTTCTCCATTAAATGCAAAAACTGAATGAAAATGAGACAATTAATTCCAAAGTGACTCAATGAATCCCTCTGAAAACTTAACATCCATCATCTGTCTCTGCAGTTAGGAATGGCACTTTAACCATACAATGTCACACTAATGGCTCAGTTCAGAAAGCAGAGGCTCTCAAATTTAAAGGAAAGGTTTTTTTTTTTTTTTTTTGGGGGCTGCATCAGTACTGATTTCCACATGCTAAAAAAGCCATAGCACATTGATGGCTCAAAGTGCCAGTACCATTTGGCTTGCCAAAAAAAGGAATATCGTAATGCTACAGCTTCTCCAAAAAATAAGAAAATGAACAATGCATTCACTAAGAGCTTGATCTAACATCTAACGTGTCACAAATGTATACTATTTCATAATGGCAGTCATTAAATGCAGAGTCTTGGAAAGTGTTATCATTAGCTGACGTCTGTCAGTGAGAAGCTTTTAGAATGAAATCAGTGGGGTTACATACATTTATTTGTATTATTAAATACTATACTATTTATCTTGATTTGGATTTCAAATTCAGCTTGGCCAGTGACTGTTCATATTACCCTCTTACCAACTGTTAATTACTTTTGCTAATTGTTAATTACTAATGGTTAATCTGCATGTATCCAGTAGGACCTAGTCCTCTAGGTTTCGACAAACCGCGATTTTATTTTGGGCCAGGACAGTGCTCTTTCAGAGTGTTGTTTGTATGGGCTGAAGTCCGCTTGCATGTACATTTGTTGTTTTAAGAGTTTTACCGCCAAAGATTGAGCCCACGGCAATTCGCAGGGCACACCGCCTGCTCTTACAGGCCCCCCCTAGCCTGAGGTGAGCGTAAATAACAAACACCCAGGTCTTCCACACAGGGGAGGCGTGTTTCCCCCCCGGCCGAAGCCTGAAAAGGAATCACTAGGGGCCGTCCCGCTCAGACCAGTGAAACGATTGGCAGCGCTTCCTGAAACAGCTCTCGCCATGCCAGCTCTGTCCCCAGTGGTCAGGCCCTGGTCGCCGGAATCTAGTGGGCAGCAAATAGGAAGCCATTAAAATTAAAGCAAATACATCATCCCTGCAACTGGAGACACCATTTCAGCAGGGGAGGATTAATTCTCCATGACGGCACAAGGCTGCAAACAATGAACTTCCCAAAATTGTCCCACTGTAATCCATATATATATATATATATATATATATATATATATATATATATATATCCTTTGGCCCAGCAGCCATGAAGGGTTGACCTACGATGATCGTAACAGATTGGTAATCATTCTCTAGACCTGGCATTCAGCCACACTGAACAGAACTGCGTGGTACAGAACGAAAAAGTAATAGAAAACTTGCACATAAACCTTATGTCTGCCTTGAAAAAGAAGAGAAAGTTGTGTTTACCTTTTCAGAAGCAATGTTCTTTTGAAATGGTGTTTAGGGACAATGCATCATATAAGAATGTGTGTGATTGCATCTTCAGGTGTTTGTTATTGCAAGGATCTCTACAGACATACAGCCATATAGCCAGTCGAGTATGGGTCACAAGGCAAAATGGGAGATAAAACATTTGCACTGGGTCAAAACGGCCTTCGATCCTCAGTGTATGAGTTGAAGCCATTGCTCATGGAAGGACAAGAACACAAAGTTTTACAACACAAAAGTTGTTTTTGTATAACTTATTACATCTGTGACGTGCATACTGCATACTTACCACCTTTGGCCCTCACAATGCACACGCATGCCATCCCCAGGGTGAGTGCAATACATAGCTGAATATCTGGTCGTAATAGCATGTCTGCTTTTAAAGTAGAAAATAGGAAAGCAAAGGATCCTTGTACGCACATATTTACACACATTTAAAGCTGCCTCTTTAAATCTTTCTCTTTAAATAATACCCCTTTCAGAACTTCCCCTGTAAGGAAGGAATGGTGCTTGAGCTAGTCCTTTAAGGACTCCATTCAACAGCCTCTAAGCTGTTAAAGAAATGCCTCTTCAACTCTTCTTTCAAAAACTGTTCCTCTAAGAGTTCCACCTTTAAAAACTGCCCATTTAAGAGCTGTCCCTTTATGAAATGATATTCATGTCTCATCTGTGAAATCATTCAGTGGAAGGATTGGTGAGCATCCCGAAGGAGTTGTGATGCACCCTCACAAGACTGGTTGGGTTTGCTGGAAGGACACATCATTTTTACAAGTACTTTTTAATGCACATTTTATTTTGAGGGGTAGTTATGCCTTCCATTTTCTGACAGAAAATAGGATATTTTTTTCTCTGAGAATTTAAAATGGTAGACATATTAACATCATCAATATGCATCCACCTGACACCTAATGTAATTTTCCTCCGTTCATTAATCATGTACACTTGCAATTCAAAATCATGATTTGGACTTTTTTTTTTTTTTAATTGAGACGCATCCCATGCTATCGCTCTGTAAAGTCCCCGCCGGGAAATGTCACCCCCATTTATATTCAGGCATTTCTTGTCAGGTGCATGGAGGTTTACTGTGTCAACATTTCCTCAGTTTTTTTTTTTTTTTTTTTGTATTAATTCCCGCTAACTGAATGTGGATTTGAACCTTGGCGAACCTTGGCAACATTTAAAATGCTTCCTAGGGTGTATTTAGGACTATATCTGCACTGAACATAATTAGACATAATAAGCTAAATTCACATAAATATGCTCTGATGCTGAGTGCATTGTTCCGTGACTTTAATTAGATTAACAGTAATGATGGAAATGCACCGAATAAAGAACATTTCAGACGGATTATAGCTCTGAAAAACATTGTAATTATACTCTGAATTTAGTCAGCCATCCCTTCTCCATCCCTGTCCCTCTATATTATATCCATGAACCCCAGTCCCATGCAATTCTGCATCGAATTCATGAGCAATTTGCCATGCATGTGCAATTGACATGTGTGTCTAAATAGGCATCCAAAGTATGCAATGCGCAGGCAAATAAGTCACTGAATGCCATTTTATAACTGCATTTATGAATGCATCTTAAAATATATGCAATTTTGCAATAAATGTATGATTACACAAATGGAAATCACTAGGTTTATCAATATCAATATCATGCTAATATCAAGGGGAGGAGTTTTTGTATTTTAACATTTTTAGCAAGGGAAGGAGTATTTTGACATAATTCCCCTCACATTTTTTCATGTCATTTATTATCACTTTTTGTAGAATGGATTAGTGAAACTTGCATACCCCATTATGCCCGGGGGATAGGAATATTCAGATGAATTTGGCCTTACTAAACAGTGTGTTGAGTGTTAATCATTCTGATCCAGACTCTTACACATCGTAAGTGGACAAACATTTTACATGAACCTCCTTATCTGCTGAGGTGCATTTGAACAGCTTCACTGAGGGGGTTGGGGGCATCGTTGCATTAACCACACTGGAGCGCCGTCTGTGTTTTCTCACCATATTGACTCATAAGACTAACACAGGAGCGCCGATGGAGACTGGACGGCGTCCTATCCGCACTGCTCAGCGGTTTCCGCAGCAGTTTAACGAAACATCCCCAAACGAGCAATCGGACAGATTTAGCAAGAACTTATCGCTGTCAGTTACGTAACATTATGTAACAATTACGGATATCTCATTTTCTGAGGCGCGACACAGCTTGACTTCCAGAGAGGTCCCCTGGGCAGGAAGTCAGTGCATTGCAAGGCCATTACCCAAATCCATCTCTTTAATGCTTTTTTATAGTCTTTGATATTAAATTAGAAAAAAAAAGCTCTCCTCTCATGAGTCATCTAGGCCCATGTGTAGCCTCCTTCTAGGCTAATATAGTTTAAAATCGTATGTGTGGAGACTTGATTCTTGGTTCCTAAATAATAGCCCAGATTTCATATACCCACAATGCCCTTTGGTCGTAACTTTCAGTGATGCTCTTATGTAACTGTTAATGGTTTATTATTTTTTTTAATATTTACACGCAACATTCTGAATATTATGGTGAAAATGTAGAAATGAAGGATATGGCTTGCTTAAATGTCTTTACCAAAAGTTGAGAACAAAGTGCATTTGGGTTAGGTGGAATGTGGGCCGGATTATTTGGCTCCGGGCATTTTTCACAACGATAAACACGCTGGCTAATTGGAGGCGGAAATGCATGAGCTGTATAGAGTAATCATTAAAGATGCAGCGAAGCCAGTGATGACTCCGAGCCCTAATCTTTCATGATCTGCCCTCTTTTTTCCTTTCTTTTTTGGTGTGTGTATGGGGGGGGCGGGTGGGGTTCACTCTTTGTAATTAACAATTCTTTTAACAACTCTCTTTTTTTCCCTCTCCTGACTGAAATTCATGTAGAAGGGGCACACTTTAAACTCAAGAGCTCTTGAAATTTGTAATTTCTTTCCAAATAAAAAGTAGGCTTTTTAAAATTGCTTTTATAGTTTTTTTAATGAACTTTATTCTGAATCATTTGAAACACTGAACATTAACAGTGAATGGCTGAGGACACTGTTGCCTGCAGCATTCTATTCACATTTGATTGTCTGTGGAAGGAACAACAGAGAATAACAGCGATGGCAGAAACACTTGAAGGGAAAGTGTTAACCTGAACAGACCGGTTACAGAAGTAAACAGGCATGATTGCATTCACAGTATGATGTCTTTACATCTTTCCTCACTGCATTTTAGGAGCAATTAGCAAAGGCACTGTTATGCATACAGATGAACTGGTCAGTTTGCAGCAAGTAATGTAGCCTTGGTTGTGGAAAGCTTTGGGACATGCTTTTGAGACCTTTCGAAATGTAGGTGTGTAGTTTAAACAAGGTTGCATTATTATTGAAAAAGTAGTAAGAATCTATATGTTGTAAAATGCAATACAAAACGTAAGGAGTATAATTCTAACACATTTAGAAGTATAATTTATTTCAACTTTCATCTGCGTTGTCACATGCATGTATTGCTTGTAGAATATTTGCATATGTAAGTGGCCCTGACTGATACATTTCATGTTTGATAAATGAGCTTCAAACAAATCTATCACTACACTAAACACAAGTAGCATGAGGAGCTAATCTTGCAGTATACCAATATCACAAATAATGTTCATTATCTGTCACAGCCAGACTGATAATGTTCTTTATGTAGCATCGTCTTAAATTATTCTGACAAAGTTATGATGAATCTGAAAAGCATTAAATCTGAATAACTCCCTGAGTTTCTGCTGCAGATTTTATCTCTGTCCCAAAGACCTAAGATGCAACCATACCCCCCCAACTCCCCCCCTCCCTCCAACACACCCTCCTTAGCTGTCTTGCCAATTGCCATCAAAATGCATTCATTGACGCCGCTATTTCGTGCCTGGCAGGAGAGTACGGGGAATGCGACCAGTCTTGGAAACCTCGACAAAGAGGCCTAGAACCCAGTGAGCTCTTCCAAGCAAGCTGGAAGGGGAGAGTTGCGGAGAAGGCCGCGTCCCATTTAAAAAAAAAGAAATTGTGAAGATTTTCACAGCCGTCGCTGGAACATGGACACCTCCAGATCTACGGCCAGAACAATACCCTTCCAACCGAAGCATATGGACGTACTAATTAAAGCCTCCTCACTTTCATTTTTTTTTCAGTCCGGATGATCCGTTCAGATATTTCCACAGCAATAACAGGTGGGACAGCAAACCGGGGGAAAGTGGTACAGATTGGAGGGGTGAGTTCCCGGAAAGCTCTGGCTACATTCGGAAACGTGCCAGGAGGGGAAGAGGGGTGCCTTGCATTAAGGTTTTGCAGCCGTGCTTGGGGGAAGGGGTGCCGGATTCAGATATAGGCTCCTCCACAGAGGACACAGCACCAGGCTGTTTAACCAGTCTCAAAAGAGAGGCGGCAGAGAGGACAGCAGGGCCTTACGCAATCCACCTCACCCCTTCCCAAAGTTTATACTTCAGGCTGAGATGCAGAAACACCCACCACTGTCTGTGTCAACTCAGTGTCTGTTAATAAAATACCCAACACAAAACAAACAAGGCCGTTGGTACGGGGTCAACAAAAAAAGCTTTCGCCTCTCTGGCGTAGGAGTGACGTCATTGTCCTCAGCAGATACATTATCAAACACACCCTAATGCAGCAAATACCCGGTATTACTATGATTATGGCCACTGCTGCCTAGTACTCTATAATGGCAGATGCTATTTTTCCCTGCTTTCTGAGAATTTGGGTAAATGTACTTGTTTTACCAGGGTGGAAATGTGGTGCAGTGACTAGGACACCACTCTGCTCCTGAATAGCCACTGATGTTCCACTCACAACCTGCACTGCCCCTGAAAACTTACAGCTGTACAAATGGACAGTCTGTTCAAACAGGAAGATATCTGCCATCTGAATGGGGTATCTACTAAGAAAATAAAAAAATGTAAGTTCATGATTGTTGTCCTTTACCTCTTGCATTTATTTGTATTTCCATTTCTTTAATGTGACCTTTCAACTATTAGCTGTAGAAAGATAAAATGGTAAAAAGATAAAGTGAAAAAGATGAAATCACTGACAGCATAAATTTGAATGTCTGTTAGGATTGGAGAACAGAAAACTGGACAAGCCTATTTCATCTGTTTTGCTTGTACCCAAAGATGCCTTTACTTTTAAAGAGCCCCTGTAATGACTGTAGCAAAGGTCTGCCACACAGTACAATTATGCTGTGATTATAAATTCTCTTATCTGTCTGTAGCGAAGGGAGACAACAGTCACCCCACCCGGCCTCGAACCCGTGTCTACCTCTCGCCCTTTGGTACACTGTCCTTTCCTCAAATGAGAGGGGAAAGATCAGATGAACACAGAGAAGATAGCATGCTACTATACTATACTATACTTTATGCAAAGAAAGCTCAGCTTCATGATCTAATATTTATAAAATTACAAAGAAATTTATGGTCCAATTTATCCCCCGGGGTTCGTCAAACTTAGCGAAATTGGTGACGTGCGTATGGTAATTATACTTTAATTAGAACGGTACACGTTGTAAACTGTGACCGACCAACCGTTCGATGCCTAAAACAAATTGAGCGTAACAGCTGTTTGTTCATCTAGTTTGATTTAATATTCTTCTTATAATGAAAAAATATTATTTTTACCGCATTACGGGCGTGCTTGATTGCAGAGTTATGACAGAATTGTATCAAATTTTAATTTGCTCGCTGTCGCTTGCATTTTTTCAAGTTCTCTCTTTAAAGCCTTTAAGGGAAGAGATGATAATCGTGTTGCACATGCAGGCTGCTGGGTGATTTGAAATGTGGGACAGATGAAATGAGGTAACTGGCTGGGGAAATGAGGAAAGAGCTCCACAAAGGAGACCATCTTTTTCAGACCCTCTGTGATGAGAAGGAAAAAAAAAGGAAAATTGTTTCCCTATGAAGAAAAACAAAACAAAACCAAAAAAAATTAAAAGAAAAACGATGTTGAAACCTTTTCAGCTGATGGTCGAGCGTACGGAGTTCTCAGGGTAATCAAAGTGCAGTGTGTGGAATGAGTTGGCGTCTTGATGAGGGGTGGGTTAGGTGGTGGTTGGTGGTGGTGGTGGTGGGGGGGGTGTCGAGGACTAAGGGGAGGTAAAGCTGGTGTAAATGGCTCACTTCCATATTGAGCCGTTGTCTTTTTCAGTCAGTTCAAATGTTTCCCAGCTCTTACACGCTGCATTCCTGTAGTCAATGCCAGCTTTACACCACACAGACAATACTGATGTATGGTGATACACTTAGATGAGAGAATGGACAAAAAAATCCACAATTAAGATCCCCATGCTTGTTTCACACTCAACGTCAGAGACCTGAGGGGTCTGTATACCTATACAAATAAAACACCTCTGTTTTAATAAACTGATTTTATTAGAAGGACTGTTCATTGGTGAATCTGACGGTGTATCTGTTGGGCTGGGTTTTTGGAAGTGAACTGCTTAAAAGCCATGCTAAGCAAGGAAGTGTCACGAATCTGCTTTCAAGGATTAATGCAGATTTACACAGTGGCCACCAAGAGGTTCAGGGCAGGGATGATTGATTAACTGTTGCTGTTAAGCATTTATTGACTGTTGACCGCTTCATGTGACCAACATGCAAAAATGCCTGGCTACAATTGGAAGACCATTTTTTCTGCCTCAGTTATGTCACCACGACACATAAACTACAGGTCACTGTTGCATTTCTGTAATACTCAGATATCTTTTGCATACTGTATTTAGGTAATAAAGCACCAGTTTACTTGTTATTTCTGTTTTTATTTAACCTTCATCGAGAGAGACATACTAAATTTATATGTCTTCTGCTTACAAAATTAAGTGATGCATTTACTGGATCAATTTGGATTGAGTGCCATGATCAGGGGTACAATATCAGTGTGCTACTGGCAGCTAAACCAGAAAACACTGGGTTAGAAGGTCTTTTCTTTGGGAAAGTCAGGAATTTACCAGCACTACGGCCTTTGTTCAATCTAAACACAATGCACGCTGTCCTTAATTTTCAGTAACAGATCTCACCAAATGGTACATTTCTCCACTACTTAAATGACACTGTAGGTTTGGAGATTGATTGAATGAGCCAACTGTGGTGACCATATGCTCATACAGTTAGCTGAATGACAACGGCCCATTACTCACCTTGGGCTAACGCAGTCATGAGTTTTCTTTGCTTAATTTCACACCCTGAAAGCAAGACCACAGTCAAGACTAAAAAATATAGGTAACTGGGGGAATGAGTACCACAGCAATCAAATGAACCTCTTTGCTCCAGAGATGCAGCAGTTTCAAGAGGAGAGCATTTATCTATACACAGTGCTTACATGAATTTGGTACATGTAATTTGCATGTCTGGTAATTCTGACATCGGACAATGAGTGTGCATGCTTTCCATACGATGAAAATGCTTGTGGTTACTGGGAAACTTAAAGGCAGAGACCTAGATTCGTAGGATTAGCGTGATTCATAATTCATCAAATTTCCTATGCATATGTTGTGAACCTCATGCAATAATCAGCCCGCCTTGTTCACTCATGCCTCCTCATTTCCATATGCTTTGCGAGCATGGGCCTATCGAAGCTTTTCAGGATTCTCCATGTGCAGGCGAACATCTGGGAGAGAATTCTTATGGCCTGGCACCTTCATCTGAGGGTTGAGTGTGCGGTGTGTTCAGACCCAACAGCAGACTCTGTTTGGAAGTAAATGCTTGTTGTCAGGGGATGTCTGCCTGGTTTTTCTCTGGGCAGTGCATCAAACGCCAAGCCGAGCTCAAGGACAGTGCAGCAGACACAAGGAACTTCAAACGTGGCGGAGTCACTCGCAGTGTGAAGAGTACAAGTCTGCGCGAGAGGACTTGCAGCGATAAACTGGACTCTCATGAGACACAAAACCAGAAAACGGCACTATAACCGTTTTGGCCGCTGACAAGGTTATCGAGGTTCACCTTGAGACTAGGGGAGAGTGGCTGACATTTCCCCACAATATGCACACAGAGATTGATACTACAATATGTGAACAACTGGGAGGTTTAAGGCTTCTACGAAATCACATTGCTCAACAGCATTCACACCAAAATCAGAATGTGTTCCCAATTTAAATTCACGGGCACTAACATGTGGACATGCATCTAATGCTCAGCAAACTCTCAAACTTAATATTTGTTTTATTGGAAAGCAAGATATGTCTTATTAGGACTTACAACTTCTATTCACTCTAAACTGATCTCAAAATAGTCCACAGCACAGCAGAAAGCAATTTAACACGCATACAAGAATGTAAGAGTCACATTCGCTGGTGGTGTAAATGTTGCTACTACGCTCTCTCTAACCAGTTTGAAGCAGTGGACACAGATGTTTTGTAGCACTGTTGGAGGTGAAAATGACACCACAATATGAATGTGACAAGGTCCTCAACTAAGTGAGTCAGTTTGTTTGTTAAAACTAATTCGGTTTCATTCCTTTGACAATAAGGCAAATGAGATAAAACAGCTTCAGGTCTCGTAGCGCAGAGAGGTAGATCTGGCCTAAACCAGTGAGCTTCCCTCTGTCACTAACAATAGCTACAGGTGGTTATTTGCTGGGAACTTGCTGCATCACATACTGTCTCTCTTGATTGTTTTTTATGCATACACTCAATGTCTGCATTTCAGAAAATAGAGTCGCGCTGCACACTCTGTACGTTCCAAATTTAGTTGGTAAAAGTGCCATAAAATATGTCATCCACACAAAGCCTTCCGGTGCCCGTTCCCAAGTGTTGGGGTTAGCATGGAGTGACCTCATATCAAAGTTTTGCATTTTTTATCCCACAATCAAATGATTAGCTTTAGGCTGGCTTGATCGCACCCTTTTAACTTTGGTGCTTAATTCAATAGTAACCAGCTTAGAGTAGCATGAGAGGGTTGCATAAGTGGAAAATGCCCCCACATTTAATTGAAGCGGCTCCGTTTAACACATGTGGAGTATTAGGTTAAGTACCTTTTTAGAATAATAGGAAATGCAAATCAGCCGTAATTGCAACAACCACAGTTATTATACCCATTTTTAACCTCACTTAAGCAAATGAAGCGTGTCTAAGTGAACATGTAACAATGGGAAAATCAGCGACATGTTAGACATGAATCTGGAATAACACATTTAGAGAACACATTTCACAGTAAACACGTCCTTTTCGTATTTTCAGGGTGAGTGTGTGTGTGTGTGTGTCTGTGCGTGTGCGTGTGCGTGTGCGTGTGTGTGTGTGTGCTGGCAGGGGGTGAATGGGTGAGTGTGCATGGGATTCCTGGAGGAGTGAACACCAGCCACTGTCCATTCAGCAAACCAGATGCGTTAGCAGGTCAGGAGCTAGTAGGCCCACGCATCTGTAGGGCATTAGCAAACGTCTCAGGTGTGTCTCATTGCCCTCGTCAGGCCTTGGACAAAGGCACAGTTCCTGTGGCTTTGGGGAGGATGTCTGTTATTCTGCGTTGCACTATGTGCAGCCAAAATTTGTCTTTTGACCATTGTTGCTTGTGCTTGTTTTGGTTTTTATTGCCTTTGCCCCAGAATGGAGAGGTAGCAATGTCTGTTGGCCAGATCAAGATTATGTTTGTTCAAGTTTTATCCAATCACCAGCCCAGGACACTGGCCACCCCTGCCACACTGTGTGTGTGTGTGAGTGTGTGTGTGTGTGTGTGTGTGTGTGTGTGTGTGTGTGTGTGTGTGTGTGTGTGTGTGTGTGTGTGTGTGTGTGTGTGTGTGTGTGTGTGTGAAGCAGCTGAGCAATTCTTTTGATTTGTTAGGTTCCATTGGAACCACACCTTTCCACCTTTCACATTTCCATCAGTTTTTTATACATGTAGTTCATCTTACTGTAAAATATATTCACCCTTACCTCAAATAGCAAGCCCAAAATATGCCACTTATATGGTCTTATTAAAGGTGTGACTTTCTCTAAGGTAATTATAACTGCTGACATATTATAGAGTCAAATAACAGCAGCTGAAACAGTTTATTAGTGGTGGAAAAAAAGCAGACATATTTCTGTAGCTACTTTGGGAAGGACAGACTGTGAGCTTTGGTAAATCATGATGAATCAGAGTATGATTTATCACGAAGGCCTGACTTTGATTAAGAGCTGAAGTTTGAGCGGTGTAATGAACACGCGAATATGACGGTTCGCTTCCCACCACCGTATTTCAAACGGCCGATGGTAGGGCGTGCAACGGGGAATTTTTCAACAGCGAGGCACATTAATTTCATTAATGTACAATACCATTACTCTCATTACTATGTTAGCTCAGAGGAATATTGAACATAATTGTATATCAGCAGAGCAGCAGTTCTCTCGACTCGGGGTGGGGGGGATGGGAATGTCATTCGGAGGCAGCACTGTTTAACAGCACTTACTGTCACCATTGTTTTATATAATCCTAAACACTTAGTGTGTACACTAAATGGCAGAACATAAAAAAGCAATAGGCCTGGGGATTTTATATCAAACCTAATCTGACAATTACTCAAACACTGCTGTTTCAATGTTCCGTTTCTCCTTCTAGTTATAAACAACATCAATTCATTAGGGCCTTCCTGAATAAATTAGTTTTTTTTTTAAATAAGAGATGTATTCTAACATGAGAAAATTATTCCAGTTACTACTGTAATAACGTTCTCCACTGTAAGATCACTGGCCTGGTGAGGACATGAGAGTGAGTCAGACAGGTCCTGCAAAACAGCTTGTTTGTGTCGAGTCATAGTAACCCATAATAGGTAAGACACACACACAACTGAAAATATTTGGTTGAAGCTGATTTGCATTTTTTCATTCTTAAATGGCAAGGGATGTGTTGAGATGGTTCTGGACCTTGGATTCTGCAGGGTTGTGTGTTCAGATCAGTTGACTGTCATGTCTTCAGGCAAAGTACTTAATTGTATTTGCTTATGTAAAAATGCTAATGTGTACTGAACACCAAAAAAGTCACATTACGCATATCAAGCCATTTTGGTTCAATGTGTTTGCCTACATTGCTCTCCACAATGTAAACATTCTTTACTCATTCTTTACTCACACTTTACTTTAACATTCTATTGTTAAACTATCTTGAACACACATCCCATACTCCAGCTCACCTGTGACAGTTCAGGTATTAATATCACAATGATCAAACTGTGCATGCATACCAGAAGCCAGTCAGCTAGTGAAGCATGGGTTGGCCCATGACAGTTGAATGGATTTCCACCCTAGTGTGGTAGAAATTGCCAAGTGATAGAGATCAGACAAAGCCTGACAATTGCACAGCAGCAAGTCACATGGGTAAGTCATATGATGATAGCAGGGACTGAGCTGACAATTCAAACTTGAATGGAATGCAACTCTTTTTTTTCGTTTCAAAATTTGCAAAAATGCTCTTCTCTGTGGAAGGTGTGTCAGTATAAACAGAAACAGAATTCTCCTTCAAGTGTCAAGTAAAACCTTTCACAGAAATAATACCCATACATTTCACCACAAAAGCAGAATTCCTGCTCATCTGTAACATGTGAGGAACCCTCAGATGATTTGCCTCATTCACTGACAGCTAATAGTTTTTACACAATATATTAATGAGGAGTCAAGGGGCTATGACATGTTGAGGTGCATCTAAAATAAATCAGAAATTACAAAGCTTGTAGTTTCACCTGATGCTCTGCTAATCAGCTCTGTGTTTTGATCCAAGATTTCCAAATAAAGAGTTAAAAGTGTTGAACTTTCTTCCAAAAACCAAGAGCGTGGAAGTAAGGTTTGAGTAAGAATACCATCAGAAACACAGAACATTCAGAACACTATCAAAATCTGTGGACTACCCACCACAATTTAATTATTCCTTAACTTTAAGAAACTTTTTAAGCAATATGTCTCTCTTCCTTGCAGAGTACTTTTCTTTATTTTAATAAAAACATAATTTCATTTAAAAAAAAAGTTACTCTTAAATCTGTCTTATGAAGCATATTACTACTTGAACTCAATAGGCGTACTTTCTAGTAGAGTTAAGTTACAAAAGTGTACTGTACTGTGATTTTTTTTTTTTTTTAAAGAAAAATGCACTTCTTTATGCGCCCTCCTGTGTCTCCCACAAACCCTTTACACAGGCTCTTGAGTGCTTTCCACGACTAAAACCCTGTAAGATGGGAATATTCCGGCAGAGGAGAGGAGGTTCTTACACTTAAATA
Organism: Megalops atlanticus; assembly: GCA_019176425.1. Lineage (NCBI taxonomy): Eukaryota > Metazoa > Chordata > Actinopteri > Elopiformes > Megalopidae > Megalops > Megalops atlanticus. Next base: position 9,345,519 of record CM032891.1, read on the forward strand.
CAGGTGTGGCGGTGTGGAATTAGCACGGGCTGACTGGCCTGACATCGTCTCACAGCGCAATTATGCTGAAAAATTGCACTGATTACCCGCAATACCCTTGGCTCAAATTACAGACAGTGGATTTTTCTTGCCTTTCCCAGCTCCTTCCGCGGAGATCACGGTTTTGTGCATAGTGATTAACCCTGGGGTTTCATTGTGGAGTTGGTCCATTAAGCCTCCGCGAAGTGGTACGATTTAGATAAACTCCACAACCTCCAAAGACCCGGTAAACAACGAAACTTTCCCCATGTCAGAACTTTTGTGTTTTTTTCTCTGTATTTCAAAGAACCACAACAGCAGTAAAAATATCTATATCTATATATCTATAGAGGCTGAGGAGAACGGCCCTTGGCAATCTAAAGCGACTTATTAGCCATACATTAGGTTATTCTCGATATCCTCTAAAAGCGCTAGCACAGCCAAACTGATTGTGAATGCTTTAAGCTTACACGTTGTAAATGAGCCTGTTATATAGGAGTACTCATTAAAAATGTTTGATTACACATGGTGATCTGTGACGTTTTAATTTTTTTGACTACAATGCCCAATTACAATGTTAATATAATAATGCCAAATTGACAATCACATAATGTCCAACATTGTTGACAGTTTACAGTTAAACCAGTATTTCACATGGACCCATGCATGCACAATAACACTCATCAATGATTGACACAAGACCCGTTTACTTGCATCACCGTTACTTCCTCTTGGTGTCGCCAACTTGCAAATTACAAATTTTATGCGTACGCCACCTTGAGACCATGCGCAGAGGTACACGTTTTCCCGGCAAGTATCTTTTCATAAATACCATTTTATGTGTAGAAAAGTGCTCAGCACGATTTTAGTGCGTACGCACCGTTGATACATGTGGCCCTGGGACTTGCTTTGTAGCGGGAATATGATGCTCTTAACTACTGCTGGGAAAATAACCGCATTCGATTATTTCAGTATTGAGAGATGCTGTATTTATGTTAATAAATTCTCTGAACCTTGAGGGACTCCATTTTAAGAGAATGGAATAGAAAAAAACAAAGCATTAATACCAGTGTAGCTGTTGACACAAAATGTTACATTTAGTTAGTGGAACTTTTATGAATTTCGGTCATGAACTTCCTTGAAGCAGTATTTGTTTGGCAGCCAAGGGGAACATTTTGCATTCGAAGCACTCTACACCAGGTTTCCTCTTTCTGCCTTTTTTTGTATTTTTTATTTTTTTGCTTGCTTGTTTGGATGTTTGTCAGGTATCATACTGAACAAACCACCTTGTTTCCGAAGACGCATGACTATTTGTGGCACCCATTTTCGCATAGATGTTTGTTATCACCATTAAGCAAAACTAAGGAAACTGAGCCAGCAGAAATGTGAATTCTGTAAAAGTTTTTTTCTGTTTGTTTGTTCATTTTTTTTTTTTATTTTATTTTTTTATTTTATTCTTTTTCGTTGTGTGTGTGTCAACTGTCGATGACTTGATGCCTCAAATCCAGCATCCACCCTCTGAGGGGGAAAAGATAAGTAGGTTCAGTCTAGCTGGGTTTTGCCTCATTTTTACAGGCATCCTTCACAGCCACTTGTTAGCGAAGGCCATGCATCTTGGACCTACTTCGGCTCTACAGCTCTGTTTTCCACATTTTCTGTGACGTGTCAAACCCACTGATAACCTTCAGAGCATCTCTCAGCTTAAAAAAGTACAACTAAAACAGCACACATTCTAGGCATTGTGTTCTGTGTCATTGGTACTCTTGTACTTTCCTAGTCCCAGTATGTGTCAGTCCTTGGGTGAACAAAGCATACAAAGTGTACTGAAGAGGGACTTCATGTTGTTGAGTGTAACTTGCAGTTTCCTCAAAGACGTACCATCTGACAGGATGTTGTGAGCATAAGCAGTGGCCCCATGTAGTATGATTAAAAAGCTCTCAATGCCCCCTAGAAAGCACAAAGAGAACAGTCTGGAAGGAAGACTGGAGTCCACTACCAAGGACATGAGTGAATGGCTTTGTTTTCCCCTTAACACAACCCTGTTTTGGCACTTCTGTACGCTCACCTTGTCTCATTCAACAACCTCTGCAGTTGTGCAGGAGTGCAAGAGGCAAGAAGAGCGCAATCCTCCAGCTATTTGTCACGAGTCACATGGTGCGCTACAGGTCATCGGAGGATAGGCTGTATCTGCTGACATCGTCCTGTAGGTACAGTGCTGTCCACAGATAGATTCGTTCATTTTATTTGTTCAACTTTTACGGACAGTAACACATAAATCGCTTTTAATGTGAAACGTGATCTCAGGGAAGCGATGCTGCAGTTTCACGACCTCTCACCCAACCAAGGACAGCTACAATAAATGCCCGGCAGCAATCCTAGTAAAAACCGGGTGCATTCCTTTGCTATCTCTCTTGCTCCGTACATCCGAAGAAGACGGACATACTTCTTCTTTCTCTTGCTCTTTCTCCATACGTCCGAGGAAGATGGACGTATCCCTCTCTCGTTCCCAGAGGCTGCACCACGTGGACGGGACATGGACAGCCGAGCTGAAGGCCCTGTCCTTGCTTAGATTCTCCAAGCTAGTGACAAATTGCTAGCGGAGATAAACAAAGCAAGAGCCGAGTTTCAGCACCAGCAATCAGAGCAGCGCAAACCTGTTACCAGCCTGAGACAAAGGTGCGACCGGATCCATGTCAACGTGTTTCCCAGCTAGAAAGAAACCATCAGCAGCGCCTGGACCAATCCAGACCGAACCAGACCAACCCTGGCTCCCCAACAACAGAACCACCAGCGAAACCACCCTCGGAACCGCAAGATTTGGACCTCATTTCATGAGATACGGTAGGCTGTTAACTCTGGGCATAGGACATTGCATAGCCAACCAACCGACTGGTAGCTACATTTATGAATGTTTGAACATCCGTGTGTTTCAGATCATTACGAGTAATGTAACTAGCTATGTTCCGTTGTTCCTAGCTGATTTGTCACACACTATTCACCGCACAGCGCAGTTAAGATACCACACAGAGACATAGGGTCTTTGCATGCGTATCCACAAAATAACCCTGCCGTTATCAATCGTCCAAACATATCATAATTATCATATCATAATTATTGATTGAAGTTCCAAATTAATAGTCTAGTATATTTTATGAGACTGATATACGAAACAAAATTGAGACTGATATTTTATTTTAACCACTATGGTAGACACCATATTCTGTATGGAGCCTCCATGTGTTTAATTTAATTGTCACCAACATAATTGGTACCTCATGTAAGGATATTCCTTACACGTAAGTGGTACCCCCCACTAATCGTAGGCATTGCCCCTACATAATTGGTGCCCTCTATGAGGAAGACTAACTTCCCCCAACATAACTGGTGCCACGTGTGAGGAAGACTAACATTCCTTACAATCCAAGCAACTCACAGGCACCTGAAGAATCTCAGGATGCCTGAGAGTACTGAGATGAGGTAGCCCTGGCTGATCTACCCACACTGACTCCCGGCAGAACGAAGCTGACTTGTTCTGTCACTGTGGGCTCCCAGGCATCGTCGGCAAATGACACAGCTGGTTTCAGGGCTGTGCTGTCAACTGCATGAGGAAAAGGCAACACTTGCAAGCATTATCCCAATCATTGTAAAGGAAGGCTCAAAGTATGACATACATGTAGTCTGTGTAAGCCAGATGTAGACTATGAATGTTATGGTCAGGGAGCATCTGAAGCAGAAATTTGAAATATCTTTCTGTGTGGATAATGTAGTGTGAATATTTCCTCATCTGAAATTTTGTTTTTCTTCACGTTTAAAAAAAAAAAAAAAAAACAAACTGGTAGACAGGCTGACTTCAATTAGGCTAAATTAATGAAAAAATTGTGCTTTGCTCAGCAATCTATCAGTCCTATTGTAAAGTGTATTATATGAAATACAGCATTATTCATTGAGTGATTAATGGTTTCATTAAAGACCATCATGCACAAAATATAGCAGTAATTTTTGCGGAATACAATAATATGCTTTCTTTGAAGTTATAACTCAGGCATTACTAAAGCTAGGAGGATTTGGCTTAGTTGTACATCGCATGGACTTTCCCTCTCATGTCAGGCTTATATTAGCAATTATTAGTGGATTTAATTATATTAGTTGGTACTAGCAAGGACATTGGAAGAAGGTGCGAGGGTGTAAATTGGTACACAGGTGCATCTACAGGCAAAAAGGTGTGGTACTCTAATAAGGTGCATGCTTCCTTTTTGAGTTTGTACAAAGTCAGGTATTTTATTCATGAAAACAAAAACTTTCTAGATTTATAGGATGAATCATGTTAGCACAGCAACTGAGACATTTACAGTATAATCTAAGACAAAAACAACTCATTTGCTGTAAATGATTGAAAATCACAAATAATGGTATGGCTTGTATGAAAGATAAAAATACTCAGAGTTGAATCACCTTCATGAATATCAAAGCCTTTTGCAGACGTGAATGTAGCCAGCATACTATACATGTCTTCTATATTAAATTATCCCTGGAAATGTTTTAACAAAACCCACACAGCTCATCAGGTACCACCTTACCAACTATGAGAATTGAACTGACATGTTTGAAACAATTTTTTGAAACTTTTTTTTTTTTTCCCCATGTTCTTCAGTTGAAGAACTTCCTTCCACTACCTATGGTGTCAATGTGTATAATATAGCAAGTTAATTTCAGGTCATTCATCACACCCTGCATGGATGTCCTTCCAGTTTCGGTCATTTTTCTATTCTTAGTTTCTACAGGATACACTTTGGAGTCTAGTACGAGCCGGAGCTCGGTTCTTTTTTTCCCCTTTCCCGCTTAAACCCAGATGCAAGGAGACTTGCCCTCTGCAGTGAAAGAGGTCGCTGAGAAAGTGGAAAACTCAGCGCCGGGCGCGAGACTGAGAAGTCGGACGAAAAACTGATTGACACAGAAAAGACAGTGGGCGTTAAAAAGAAATCATCCGCTTTGTTCGAGGAAAGGCGCCGGAGGGCTTAATCTCTCCTCATCATTTCCTCGGCGCAGCCCTCCTTAAAAAACCCAGCGTCCACCTCATGGCACCCTCTTCCGCGACTCATGCTGTTGACCTCCCGAAAGGTCACGGCTCCGGAGAAGAAACTGGCACGCGTCTGTGGAGTTTCTCGCGGTGAAAAGTTTCAACCGCGTCGAGTATGAAAGAAAACCGTTTCAGACAACCAAAGACAGACTACAGCCTTAGATCTCCGAGGCTGGGAAAAAAAATAAAGAGCTGCCTGAAGAGGATCTCAGACTGCTGTCAAATGAGGATGAGTGATTTACAAAACCACGTGTAAAAATCTCAGTGAACATGGATCCTGGTCACATGGGATGTCAGTTTGGAAAAGAGGGTGGATTTGACTTGAACAAACCAGAGCATCCCTTAGAAAATTACAAATCAGGTGTGCCCTTTTAAACTGTGCTATGCACAAAACATTACTAATATTACTATTTATTGATATCATACCATGCATTCATATATTTTTTTTATTTTTAAAAAGCCCTATTTTCAATAAAGCAGAAAGGGTTTAAGGTTACACATAGTATGCAATTATTCATTAATTATTTTGTTGAGTGTTTTACCGTGTTGTGGTCATGTTGACTTGCGCTTACTGCCACTGACACAGCCCACAGGATCAAAGTAGAAATGTAGCGAAACACTCTGCGGCGGAGTGCGAAATGGAACGATATTTAATTCAAGGCGGTGACGGGACTCGCCATGCTGTTGCCCGCGGTGGGGGGGGGGTGCTATTCCGGAGTGTAATTGCCTTGTTTTGGGAGAGTGGACCGCCCCGCTTAAGTCTTCAGAATTGGCAGCGCGTCTGCTGGTTCTTTGAGAGGCAGTGGTAGAAGGTGGTGGGGGGGTGGCTCGGCGCAGAGCAGTGCCTTTGACAGGGCGGACGGCGCGCCCCTGACAGCTCCAGTGGGTCGATTAGCTACCTGAGACTCGAATGGCCCTGCTGCACTCCATTAGCACAGCACACAGTGGGTCGGCCCTTTGATTAAGCCGTCTGTTTGTGTGCTACTTGAAAGGCCGGGTTCAGTGGGACGGCCGCAGAACTCCGCGGTCCTGAATCCGTGTTTATCCCTCAGTGTGGTATTTGTGCGTGCGTGTGTGTGTGGGTGTGGGTGTGGGTGTGTGGGTGTGCGTGTACGTGCATGCATGCAGTGTGACTTCTATTGCAACTGTTTACGAATATTTTGATTTCATTGTTTAAAGTTACAGTTTCTTCATGTTCATATTTACTTTGTTGTTTTAAAGAGCTTTTTGTTTATTTATTGCATTCTTTACATGTTACATTTATTGCAGCTGTAGTCTGCTGTACTAGTGCTTATAGAGAGTAGCATATTTGGGAAAAACGCGATTTTGGTAAAAGGCAACAGAAGATCAATGATTCAACAAAGTCTGACATCACAAGGCCAGATGTGGTTCACATCACATAATGGACCCATAGAAAAGAGTCTTCCCGACCATTTCATCATTGTTGCATTACGCTCATTAATCAAGAAGACTAGTTTCCAATTGCAGGTGAGGTCATATTTTGATTTGTAGTTTAAAAATACTGTTTGCATAATCTGCATGGGATAAAAGATCACAGATGCACTGCAAGGAGGGGGCAGCTTTCTTCAACAGTTGCACAAATCATATTCCAGCCATACCATATTGTTGTCTGTTCTATAACATTTGTTTTGTTGTTTGCTTGATCTTAATGGTCAGTTTCTGTCTTCATCACTCATCATTTCCTGTTGAGCACTGTCAGCTGTGGTTTCTGGTTGGTCAACCACAAGAAACAACAACAACAAAAACAGCCTAGATTGGACAGAAGCTACAGAAGACCATGGTTCTATCAGCAGTAAAAGTGGCCATTACACAAATATCAATAAGCCTTTTTATTGTGAGTAAGATAATACTCCAATTTAGGCAGATGTCATGCAAGCACCTTACTTCAAATAATGCGATTAAGCTCTTAGTCACCACAACCATAATCACAGTAAAATGTGTGGGGTACTCCACTCTTATTCACAATATTGTGGGACTGTAAAATGTAAACACTTTAATCCTGCTTGTTGGGTTATATTAAAACTGTGCATGTCTGAGAGCAAAGAAAAGATGATTTCTTTGTTAATGACAAGACAGCAAAGACAAAGCTATAATAATGGTGTAACATGGTTCATATGACTATAGCTACTTCACCTGAATGAAAATGGTGGGATGGGACAGGACAGGACAGGACAATGACAAGCCAGTTTACAAGGTGTCCTATTTCCACTGTTTAACTGCATTATCTGTTATTTACAAGGAACACGTACAGACACATACACAGCTTAATCAAACTGTTTTAATTGCAGTAATGACAATAATCATATTCTGTCAAATATAAGTTTCCATACAGTCAAAGTGTAGCATGACATTTATTTGGTTTGGAGTCCCAGAAAGGGATCGAACTTGGCCATGAGTCAAAGTTGCTGACCCCCCTGTGTGGACATCACAAACAGGGAAAAGAAAAGGGGGAGATGGAGTAGAGGAGGGATGCCATGAACAGCTAATGTGGAAAGGAAGCGATAAGTTTATAGTTGTGGACAGGACCGGTTTGTCTGGGTTTGTTTAATTGCGTGGGATTTTTCTGGAAATTCTCCTCTTCATTTGGAACTTCAATTGTGTGTGTAAATGTAGTAACTGTGGACCCAGCAGCTTGGTAATATGACACCACAGGAGTACAGTATGAAGCTGATGCAAGTGCATACTGCTCAAAGTTGCAATTGACAGCACCAATTACAATTCATTTAACTTCTACTTGTTTCACATATTAAAGGAATTTTAATTTCACCAATGTTTCTTACAATGAAGATCAACAACAATGTCAACATCAGTCTCACCCGGAGCTCCTTAAATTACCTCCTCTCTTCATCATAATCTCTCTATTTTACTGTCCTCTCTGTTCTCCTTCACTCTTTCTCTCTGTCTCACTTTCTCCATCCCTCTGTGACAATGGTAATCTGCAACACAGTGGTTATGTAATGTTCTCAGCTTTTGCATTTAAGGTCTTGGAGGAGGAAAAATGAGAGTCATGCGCTTACATACAAAATATGGCATTAGTGCAACTGTAGGGTAACAGTCCCACAATATTCAGGATTATGTGATTTAATAGAAAGATCAGCAGGTAATATCTTCCAATATAAGAGCCCATATGTAGCTTGAAGGAGCTGGATACTCCACTGCAGCGTGTCAGTGCCATGTGGGAGAACAAAGAATGGTATTTTTACCACACTTACTGATGTGTTTTATAGTTAGCTGTTTAAACTGTACGCCATACGCTTTGCACGCGTTCTTCCCACAGGGCTGTTGCCGAGCTCACTACCATTACTATATTTATCAGGCTTCACATCAACTGTCAGCCACTGCGCTTTCATTAGCAACACAGAAAACATCAGCTGACGATCACCAATAGCATTAAGCCAACCCTATGGGAGACCAGATGCATAAAACCCTGCCATAGAACCATTATGGATATTGTAATCCACTAAAAGACACATCCAAACGTCTGCAGGACCACATTGAGGATAGAGACGGGGATCTGGGAAAGTGGGGCATCAGACACTGGAAAGACTTAACACTCTGATCCCTGTCCAGCACCCCCTGCACCCAACACCATCACACACTCATTTGTTTCACCTGGACAGCATTTCTTTTAATGGCAGACATGTGATTCCACCACTGTGTAACATGTATTGATTTGATGTGTCAAAAAGGAATGATGTGGCAACAGTACATGATCTTCCCCAGCTATTAATGTCCAGCTGAAAATGCTTCACGTTAGAGCTGTCATTGCTCATCTTGTGTTAAATTAACTTTGCGGTACATGAAATACAGAAGAATGTTTTTTTGCTGACAAATCGCACCAATCATAGCACCAGGCTCTGTGCAAAAAGGAAGGCCCTCCATAGAAAACCCCACCTTCCTGGCAGCTACCTCCCCTGCATTTGATTTATTTATTTATTTTTTTTTTTTAGAAACACAAAAAATGCATTATTTTGGCCAAAATATTTTTGGCGTCATATTTGGCATACTTTAAATGCCAGAATGTCAGATCTACCTCAAGTGTGTGCTGACTTGAGGAGAATAGGATTTGTACGTATGATTGGAGGAACTTGCTGTTCTTGTCTGCTGGAAGTCAAAAGATTTATGTAATAATATCATTCTAGAAATATGGCTGCACGCCGAAGCGTAACCCAGAGACAAAAGGCAGCCTGCAGCTGGGAGAGGGGGTGCCCAGAGAGCTGCTTCGCTCACGCTCCGCTAACAACCCGCGCAAAGCCTCCGCAGATTAAACAGCCGAGCGGCTGTGCTTCCCGCACCGTTTCGGCATTGTTATTCAATGGCAAACTAAAAAAAAAAAGCAATTTGGAAGATCAATTATTGAATAATGGCACTGGAGGGTGCCCCCCCATTCCCCTCCCCAGGGCAAGCTGTGTTTCTTCTGAGATGACAGTAAAATATAAAAAAAAAAAAACCTGACTTGTGCTCTTGAAGGACGCCGCTCGTTACTGCTCGCTAATATCCTGTTTACACTGATGATTGGGCCCTAAGCCTGTTGAAATTAGAGACGTCAAGCAAACAACAACAACAAAAAAAAAGAGCCTGAAGACAAAAGACACTTACATTTTTTTTCAAGGTTAGGAATGAGTGTCCATTTATAGGGATTATTTATCATCTGATGAGAAGTGCTGCCAGTTTAAAGGGAAAAACACCCTCATGCTGGGGCCCCCTTCTTCATTCAAAATGGAAGCGTGCTGATTCCTTTACAGTCAGTGGTAAATGCATGACTTTTTGATCAATTTTTAATCGATAATGACATGCGGCTGCATGTTTCTCCCTCGCATATTACACGCGTGACACGTTTTTACATCCCGTTAAAAGAATACATTAACTCATCATCGAGAATAGTCATTCTCCACTGTACGATATAGAAAAACAAGTCTCTCTCTCTCTTTCTCTCCCTCTGTCTGTCTGATCAGATGGGCCTCCCCTGCTTCCTGCCATGCCCTAGTTTTTAATTATCAAAGATGTCACAATCGCAAGGTGCTAATAACTAAGCAGTGTCATCCTAGAGCGCCAGCACAGAGGTGTCAGTGGAACTTCGATTTGCTACATTGACACCTCTGAGAAGCAAAACCTCCTCTCTGCAAATATTGCGTCTCAGAGCTGTGCTCGGTCCTTCTGCAAAAAGGCATTTATTTAAAGAGTGACTGTGGCTGTTTCGGATAAATATTAGAACAAGCGTTATCTTTCACTTGGGGCTGTGCTATGCTGGCAAGATTTGGTTTTATCTCCCTTTGGAAACATCAACGGACTCATTCAGTGGATCAATGCGCATGTGAGCAAGTGCACTAATGGCTTCAAACAAACTTTTACTTAATGCTTTCAGAAGGCTTTAAGCACAAAGCTCACACCGTTTGGAAACATTTTCATTGGCTGGGCTGCAGTGAAAATATGCTAAAGTGACATGTGTGAAAAGTAATACACACTGATGATTACAATGTGCTGCAGGGTATCCAATTGCATCAATACCGCCTTGCATGCTTCCTAACAGTTTACTGAACTGAGGGCGCGAAGCCCGATTATCATGTGAATGGGCTTAAATGAACACAGATCATTGGTCGTTGTATGGTCGATGTAAGGGGTTGTATAATTTGTACAAACTGCTGGAGCAGACTTCATCCTACGTCAGTGAACATGACGCCATCAAACATGAACGTTTCTATGCATATGCCATTTCGTGTTTAAAATGCAGTAGTAGCTTTTGCTAAAGGGGAGAGGCAAACCAACTGTATATATCCCATGCATCATCAAGCAAAGCTGAATTAGGTCTTTTCTGTCACCCCTTAAATCCTCTCCCTCGTCACATGATGTTTGGCTCAACCTTGAGGATTGTAAAACATCCTGACCAGCTGAAGGTTTTGAGAATGGGCATAGTGCAGATCAGCACAACGTAAAAATACATAGCTATTGTAACGTGATGGATAATATGTAGTTTATGTTTTGACTTGAGTGAGCTTGGTGACTAAATCTTCGCATCTGATATATTTTTGTTTTACAATTTTCACTGTGAACTGCTGCCCCACTTCCACCACTGCCTAACATAAAGAGAAGGCCTGCTACATTCCTATCCACATTAGTGCAACCATAAAGCAGAGGTTGAAGATAACACAATTTATGTGGCATCAGCAATCAGTAGCATATGGAGGCATTCTCTGGTGGATTGAAGTCTGTCACTGTGCTGAAAGCTGCTTCTGTTGTATGGGCGTACCCAGGTTTCCAAATAAAACCCAGGGCCTCAACGCTCGGATGGGATGACTCAGAGACGCCTTTCGACTTCTGGTTGCAGTTATGGCTGCAACGGCTAAGTATTCCAACATTTTCAGTTGCGATTTCAAGCAGCCCTCAAAACGGCATCTCCCTGAACAATTTGTGATCACAGCAAGTGGCTAAACAGTCAAACAGAGAAACGAAGTGCAGCCATCACGGTGTGAGATGGAGGACACACGGACTTGAATCAGCCCCTGACTTCCCTGTGGCTGAAATGGCTCCTTTATAGACCGTGGAGAAATCTAACTTTACAGCAGTGCTTTCAAGTTTTGATACAAAGGAGATTCAAAGAAGGATTTTTTTTATTCTTTCCCCAAGAGCACTATCTCAGCCAGGTCCTCTACAACCAGGTAAAAGCAGAGGGGGATCAAGCATGACCATGACTCTGTTTGTAGGGCCTAAAATGCATTTTGTTGTGTTTGGACGGGCATCTTGAAGCTAAATGTTTTCAAACTACCTTTTGCCAGAAAATTACTGCTGATAGCTTGGCTGATGCAGCCCGGATCCGCTCTCAGTGACTGGGCACTGGATGAGAGGAAGTTGTCATGCATCTCCACTGACAATGGGGCAACTGCTCCGGCTGCAGTAAGGCAGCTTGACCGACCATGTCTAAACCGGTTTGGGGCGCAAGCTCCAGCCGACCGTCACTTAGTCTGTGGGGAGCAGCGAAAGTTCACACAGAGTGCTCCGCGGGCTTTTTGTGAGCGTGGCATGCTCAAATTGTTTTATTTTTCCTTCATTTTCAAACAAAGTGTTTCAAAATCAATTAAATTCATGAAAATCACCGCATGTGAAAGTAAATCTCTGTAAGGTGTGTATGAATTCAGTGTATGAATTCTCCTTCTAACTGCCACGTGAATGAGAAATGGTGAAGCACAGTCAATCAAGGGGAACTTGCACAGGTGGTTTTATGAAAGAATGTAGGAGAGCTGACTGAGTCCAGTTGAACACCATACTTTTTTTTTTTTTTTTTTTTTTTTTCAGTTTAAAAATTCATGTACCTTCCCAGGTAACAGGGAAAACTCCACAAATCCATTAGAGCTGTTTGCATTATTCCATGGTAGTATTTGTTTAATGCTAATTGTCATTTTTTGTCAGAGTATTTTTACATGTATGTGAATATTGATTTGATTAATTCCTCTTTTTTAATGTATTGCAACAGGTTTAATGAAACCACTCATTATTTTTCAGGAAACTGACCTTCTGTGCAGCTGTGAACCCGAGGTCACAGGAATGAAATTCTTTCTGAGAGTGTTTTGCTACCAGTAAACATCTGTAAAATGCAGCATGACTAAAGGTACTTTAGATTTGTAAAGGAAGCGTTACAGGTTCCAGGCAGGCAGAGATCGATATCCTTCATTTAGAATAATGAGGTCACAGTTACCATGCGACAGAGCAGGAAGCTACAAGAAGTGCAAGCCCACAGAAGTCATTATGCATCACAGCTGTAGTTCTGCATATGCTTTGCTTAGTTACTTTGGTTGTTAATGTCTTACATTTGACTCGAGGGGTACTAAAGACCAACATAGTCTACGTCTAATGTGTCCAGTGGGTGTTAGAAGTTCAGATTGTCACATGTTCATCATAGGTAATAGGTATTCCTCAGGTGTAATTAATGTAATGTCTGGCATGTGTTTGCATTGTATTTGAAATTATAAGTCCTTACATTGTACATATTTGTCCGTTTAGGCACACATTTGTGATCTCAGCATTATGTTTAGCACTGACGCTTGTTCATGTGGTTAGTGGTGTCCTGTTTATGCATCTTTTCATGCCACTTTATTAGATGTGCTGTGGATGAAGTCCCTCTGGGTAAAAATGTCTGCTAAATGACAATAATGTGATGCAATTAAGACCACGACGAAAAATAAAAAGTCAAATTAAAAGTCATTGGAGGTGGAACTGTCATTTCCTTACTATTTACAGGCACTTAACAGCCACATGTTACCTGAGAGAGAGTCCACTGAACCTTTAGTGTTCTTTTGACTCAGCCCAGCTCAACACCTTGGTGCCAGTTATGCCCCACCCGGTCCCATTCACAGCTTTCTGTCTGTTTTCATCCATGAGGACGGCACATCTGTCCCCTTTCGTGATCCGTGGAGTGTCAGTCGTGCCTCTGACGGGCAACGTTCTAAGCATGTGTCTGGTGTGTGGCTGCTCATCCCAGGATTTCTTAAGAGTCTGAGGACAGTCAGCTGACGTGTCTGTTGGAAGTCTAGCAGTCAGTTTGTTTGGGATCGGCGGGAGCATTCTAAAGCCAGCGTCTGAGGAGTAATGTCACGCATGTGAATTTGGTTCATCCACTGCAGCTGCATTGCTGTCATGTCTGACATGCCTGCAACATTTTGGTCTGATGTTTCTGTGCTCTCAAACAGTGACCTATATAAAATATTTTACATATAATGAAAAAAAACTATAAATTACATGTGTAAAACACATGGCCAGTCCTGAAAACACAGCACAATGAACAGTCATGCAAACTACCACAGTGAATAAGAAATGCTAATGAATATACCATGAAGCAATATGCAATTAATTTTGCTGTTGCTTTTTAAAATTTTGCATTAAAGAAGTCATTACAGGGCAATGCAAATGAGCGCATCACAAATCAATGTCTCTTTGCATTTACGTTTTGTGTTTGCATTTACATTTAGCCACAAATAAGCCCCACAGCAGACAAACTGCTTTAAAAACGCAAGAGCAAGCTAAGGATGTTCTAAAATACAACCTTACAAAAAATGAAGGACAGCACAGAGGAGAGAGAGAGAGGGGGCGTTGTGGGGGTCTACCTGCAGGGAAAAGCCTTTCTAAGTGTCAAAGTAAGTCCAGACCTCATCACTCCAAATTAGCTAGGGAGGGTTCTCAGCCTTAATTATACAGCATACAACCTTAGCGCTGGCATGATTTGCAGTTTCACAGAGTGCATTCACTTAGTTTGTCTGCTGAGATCTCAGCAGTCACCGCATATTCAAATGTCAGTGATGACGCCTTTCACTGCAGCAGGACAGATTCATATGCGACTTGTGGCTAGACCAAGCTAATCATATGTTACGGAGTAATGTACATATTGCTCCAGAAAATGCATACTCAGATACTTACATGCCAGTATTCTCATGTTCCAAGTGCCTTCAGAATCTTTCCAAATGCACGTCAGTTCAAAGAGAAAGAACATAGCAGTTACAATAACAAGAGTTTGGTTCTTTCAGGTTCAGATTAAATTTTCCAAAATTTTATTTATTTATTCATTTTTTTAACTTTCATTTGCCTCTCCCACATACAGTTTACATCCCAGGTATGTTTTGGAATGCAGTGGAGAAGTGCAAAGATATTGAGAGTAATTTTAAGAATATTATCATCGGTAAAAATGTAATAATAATTGGCACACATATTCACTATGAGTTTTTTCTTTCCTTCGTGTTGAAGGGGTATTGCACTCTTTCCCTCTGGTGTTCTCCTGGAAATTGTCAAATTTTCAATGGTGTTTGCGGTGGATGCAAGAGCTCCTCTATGAAAGCGATTCCCCGAAGCCTGAGATGTTCATGTTTATTTCCCCGGCATTCAACACCACAGAGGACACTCCCTTCGTGAAGTCATTTAGGGAGACAGAACCAGAGAGTAGGGCCCCTCTGAGCAAGCTTGTAAACACTGACTGGGTTTTATTAGGACTAAATTTTGTTTTGTGTTGTTTTGTTCTTTTTTTTTCTTATTCTTTGCTCTGTTGGAGCAGGAGCTAATTTGATAAAGACAAACACCACTCCCTGAAGGCATGGACACACAACTTGCAATTTCATAAGCCTTGACTCATAAGAAGTCTGCTGTGTGGTCGTTGTGAGTGCATTTTGACAGAAAACCCTTGATCACGATGTCTCCGTCTGATTCCTTTTGGCAGCTTGCTCACACACCAGTGGCCTGCATGAGGCACGGGTATCGTACCATTAAAGTTGTCTTCAAGGTGGTAAAGTTTCTCTTACCCGATACTCAGTCAGAGTTTCTTCTTCCTCTTTTTTCCACAACAGGTGTGCTTTGTGCATTAGTTCTATGTCTAGTATTTCTAGTAGTATAGTTGTACTGTGCCTGAATGCATTTAGTGATCCTGTAGTTTCTTCCTTTGCACTGAAGAACACTGGACTGAGGGCACATGTCCTATACTGTATGACCTTGGCAATAGACCTTCTCTATTTTTACCACAGACACCGTGACATATAATTGGGTGTACACAAACCAATTTAAATATGAAACAGGGAACCATCAATTGTTACAATAATATTAGCTTGCTAGTTTTGCTAAGTTAACCAGCTAACTGGGTGGTTAAAATTAGTAACAGTAGCTGACTAGCTGAATGGTTATTTTAACGAAAAAAGTGGTGATGTTCTACTGTAAAAACTGTCAATTTGTCTGGTGGCTCCACACACTTCTGCTAAGGCAATCCTGATTTATTAAATATACAGTTTTAAGGATGAAATTGCACTGATCCACTTTCAGCATGTAAAACCACAACACATTCAATACTTGAGGCCTGCTTCAGATAGTTTTGGTGATATGTTCATGTCTCTGAAAATCTGAATATCATTCAACTTGAGTTTAAATCATTTTCTTTTTTGATTGGGGTTTTCAAGGAAGCACAGAATAGCTGGACAAAAATGTACACTTGCCACATCCCAATAGTAATAATAATAAGTATATATTTGTATTATCTGTTTTGCATGCAAAATTAGCAATCAGGTCGATGTTTTACATGAGATGCATATCATTGTGTTCTGTTTTATGTTATAATCTGGAAACCAGTCTTCCGAAACATGCCTATTCTTTTTGCTGCTTTGAAATAACCACCCATATTTTATCTCACATTTGCACAAGTCTCCTGTAGCAGCTTTAGCAATTATCTTTTAACGATGATTATGGCAAGTTATTTCTAAATGTGTGTTTACATGCTCTGCCACACAGCAATTTCACTATCTTGTATCTCCACACATTGAGTAGAAATTATACAAAGTATATATAAATACACTTTGCGTGGGATAAATGAATAAAATCATATTGGTTATGCATGTTCACAGAAGGTTTGGAACTAAAACTATTTGTACCACATGAATATTGACTGTATTTTTGAAACATGCTTTATTAACAAACAAAAGTTAGACTTCTGTGTTTTGAGCTGTATACTTTTATATGTTCTGGAATATAAAATCCTTTATAACATAAGAATAAGTTTATAAAACTGTGTATTTCTTTCAATTTTAATATATCAAAATATACTGCATACATATGAATTATTTAAATGTGTGTGAGTGTTTAATATGTAGTGTTGAATTCATTTAAAACATCTAACAATGCATGTATGCAGATGCATACATGAAAATGCAAATAATTACATATGATATAAATATACCCCAAGCGCAAACTGGATTTCATATTCACATAGCATTTTCACTGTAGAGGCATCCAAGACTGGTAGACGGTCAAGGCCGGCAAATTACACTTAATGACATAATAAAATCCTTCCAATCAAGTTCGATCAGACTTAGTTCCACCCAAAAGCATTGCTACTTTCTTTCAGTGGTTATGCTGATGGTCACCTTGGTATTGCACAGTGGGACAATATGAGGTCCTTTGCAGCTTCAGCTCTGTGTAGTTTTGTTTCATGTAGGTCCAGGTGCGCGTGGCCCTGTCTATGTGCTTCAGTTCATTCTTCAAGTGCGGCGGAGCTGACCCGGTGCCCGGTGACTGGCGATTTGTGCTCTGACGCTCTGCCTCGGCGTTCTGACAGAACCTAAGAGCCGGGCGACACGATTTGTCTTTTAAAGCGTGGGGGGAGCGATGGGATCACGGCCGCAACGCCAGAGGTGCTCGGACGGGAGCAGCCCCGCGGGGAGTGCTGTCACTTTGCTTCCGTGAGTGCGGCTTTGCGCCCGTCCCATCTCTGGGAGCGGCAGGCGCCCGCCCATTCGCTTAATTGAAAGTGTCAGCAAGACGGGGGGAGAAAGCCGGAGTAAATCACTGGAGTGCTCGTCTGCTGAGGGAGCCCCGGCGTAGCCTTATGGCTTCCCTCCGCTGCGGGGACACGAAGGCCGAGCTCTGTGTGGAATCTTCCAGAACGTTATGCCGTTTACCGCTGCACCCAATTTTTACCGTTTTCCAGTAAAGCTGCTGGAAAAATGGCATTCATGGATGGTCACTTAAAAGGAAGGTCGCTACAGACTGTAATCCTGTGAGTGACATGAGTAAATATAGAGAGCTATGGTTTTAAGAGTAGTTTCTGGACAGATGCTTCCAGTGCAGTGAATCTGTACTTTTTTGCTAATTGAACATAGATCTTGCTCAAGCCTCAATTCATTTCAGTCTTTAAGATGGTGTCCCGATAAGTCTGATTTCCATTTTTTTGATAGTGCTGCGACCAGCATTAAGGAAAAAGTTTATTTTTGTTCGGTTCAACTTAGGCCCTAATTTCAACATCATAATTGATTTTTTTTACAATATAAATAACTGGTCTGAATCATAATGCAGTTAATATGAAAGTGACTTCTATTTGGATGTAAACTATTCATACATTTAGTCCTTTCTTGCGCTACTTTTATACCCGTGAATTGGTTGACATCGAAGCCCTGTTTAAAAGCAAACATCATTGGGAATGGAATTTTAAAAAAGAGAGCAACACTGTCTATTTGTTCGTTTCCCACACGAACAAGTTTAAAGCACTGTCGCGGTGAGCACTCTACCACAGATGCAAATGGACTGAAAGAACTTCAGACGGTAATGCATTTAGGACCTGTAAACAAGACGTATCGTGCGGGTCCGAGGCCTGAATTATTGATCGCGTTTTGCCCGCTGTGATTTGCAAGGGGAGATGATTACAGATCATAGGCTGACATTTAGCATGGGTGGTGAGAGCTTCCCTAAACCCAGTGGGAGTCCACTCTCTCAAACAAGCGCTGCATTACGGGACACTAGATCAAAATATACCACACAGTCCATTAACAGGCCCGGGCCAGTGTCGCTTTTACAAGCATTTTCAATTACTCTAGTCACCAAAGAGTCTGGGAAAAAAGGCTTTGCCCGCCATTTGATATTCATAGAAGGGCTTCGGCGGACTAATGTATTCACATAATGATTCCCTGGCATAAGGAGGGAAAACTCAGAGGAATATTACCTCAAAAAGTCTGTCCCTTAACACAATGACAGTTCAGCATTTTAAAAAGAGTTGAAGGAAAGGTCTCGGGTATCAGAACTGCTCGGGGATTTTTTTTTTCCTCCAAAGCGAGGATCTGACAAAAATAACAAATAGATGTGAAAATAGTTGAGGAGTTTTTGTCAGGGCCCCAACAGCAGCACATACGCTCTGTAGGTAACGACTCAGTTGTTTACAGCTTATCGTTAAAATTATTTAATGAGGGAATGAGATGTACTACACACCCCTACAGACTCGCAGTAATACGTCTAGCTGGTGATTGCCAGACCTAAATGATGCTTCACCACCTGAAAGCCAGCCTGAAAACAGTAAGTAGGAAAGTAAAAGAGACACAGCTAAAATCACTTTGAAGAAGAACAAATAGTACAGCTCAGGCCTGAGGTCAGTCTTCACTCAGGGCTTCTCTCAGAAAGAACAATTAAGGGTGGTATGCCCAAAAAGCATTTCTTATTGCCTTGGTTTATTCAGTCTCAAAAGAGAAATGGGAATGTTTCAGCACCTAACAGTGACCTTCATCAGACCACAATATCTATGCTAAGATAGGAAATGTAATGTAGCCAATAATAATATAGGCAGATAAGTTAAGTTTTATTTAGGATAATTGAAATTACATAACTGGCAAAAGGGTACAACAGCAGTGCTTCAGCCAGGATTTACATTTAAAAGTGGCTATGAGCAGTTTATAGTGTCCAGTATATTTTGACATAATGTAGTTTAGTGCACACACGCGCGCACAGACACACACAGACACACACACACACTTATGCATGTTCCTTATATTTTGGGTTTTTTGTGGACCCGCATGGACACAGACATACCCACACATATTATGACTTAGTCGATCTCACTCTACTACTCCTGTCATAAGAGTTTGCTTAAAATGAAACAAAGCTATCCTCACAGGATAACAAACCTGGGAGAACTTTTAGATTCAGGAAGCAATTCAAATGAAACGAGACCACAGGTCTCACCGGCCCACATTTTCTGAAGCGCCACCGCGGGTTCCGTCAGCTGTTATTGCGATATTAGTGAGGTCCTTCATACCGCAAGAGGCTTGAGTGCATCTTTGCTCGCGACCAGCTGTGCAGACACCTGCTGCTATATCAATTTGCCGCAACATGCTGTAAAACAAGGTGTTATTTATTTATTTATTTTCCTCCCAAAAACTGGCATAGGAAGCAGGAAATTGAACGTAAATCACAGAAGGGATCAAACAATGGGGTCCACGTTAATTTCAGGAGAGCTGGCACATGACACCGAAATATAATGAGCCTCTGCCAACTTTACAAATGGAGCCCAGTGATTAACCGAGACCTGCTCTCAGCATGTTTGTAGAGCCATATCCTGATGTTTGTGCTGTGGTTTTTCCACTGCCAAGGATGCACACCGTATTGACAAGTGCTTCACAATAAGCACTATTTTGGTCTTCATTGCCGTGTTTATTGTTCGTTTTTAAGCTTCTCTCCTGCTCGAAAGCCACCAGATATGTATTGTTTTGTGCAGATGCTGTCATTGTGCAAACAGGTTCCTTCTTAACAATACAGATGATAAACAGTACACTGGTTGGTAGCATCATTTCATCTTTCGAGCACTGTTATTAAAGAAAAGAGCTTGAGGAGATTTTTTTTTTTTTTTTTGAATGCAGGAAGCCTCTATGGAAATGGAAACGCAGGTTCCTTTGTTTAATAACTTTATGAAGATCTGCTTACTATTTATTTTCTGATAAACAAGACAAAGAATGAGATTTTAACTGTAAATTAATTTAAATGTTTAAAATGAAGATTTTCTTTTGATTTCATGAGATGCTCTTAGAACAATATCGGTGTACTCTTGGTGTTATCTTGGTGACAGCTTTGCTCTGTGATACCTGTGAACTGAAACTGTGAACCTGGTAAGCACAGCCAGGATGCTTTTCATGACTCAACTCTACTGCGATCTGGGGAGTCTGAAGAGATGTGCAAAGAAACCAAATAAAATTCTATGGTGCCATTTTTAACAGAGAGCCCAGAGGAGGAGGAGCTGATGTCACTTGGCCATTATTTTTGACCCATACAGCTGCACACCTTACAGTTTTTTTCAATTGCTAACAAGCATTGGTCAATACTGAAGCCACTTTTTCAAAACTTTTCATACAGTCTGCATTACCAACATGCATCTTGGCCAATCAGTTAATCTCACCTCCAAAACTTACTCAAACCACCAAAACACTTCATACATGTCTCAAAATAAGCTCGTTCGACCATAACACTGGCAACAATTCTCACTCAGAAAATATACATTGTCACTCATAACACACTGACCTAAAAAACACTAACAACAGGGAGCATTACATAAATGATGAACTTTTATTTTTGAAGTTTGAATGATTTTTCACATAAATCAGTATTTCATTATAGAATAAGAATAACACCTTTTCACTTTATTGACTGTACTAAAGTATATGTAACAAGAATGAATCAGAAATGCAGCAATTTGCTTCAATATCTTTTATTTTTTCTATATCTTTGCATATAGTAATTTACTTGTGAAAAATAAAAAGTTGAAACAAAAAACAAATTCCTGAAATTCCAGTGCTGCTATAGTAATTACAAAAAAAAAAAAACATCAACAACATCTATAGTATAATCACTCATACTGTACAGTACTGTGAGGGTTCTATTCCTCCCTCTCTCCTGCATTTGGCCACAAGTTCTCATCAACATCACATATTATGTCTTCTCTGGCAATGCACCTTGGAAAGTATCTTCTGGAATGTCTAATCCAACCCTGGCAGTCTTCAGGAGAAGTGTCTCTACACCCCACGTTCATGGCATCCAGTAAGGCCATTTGGTCATGCGGATGGTGGTCGTAAACCTTCCACCTCCACGCAGAAAAAAAAACTCCTCTATGGGGTTTAGGAAGGGGGAGTATGGAGGCAGGAATAGTACTGGCATCCTGGGATGTGCAGCAAACCAGTCTGTGACTGCAGCAGAGTGGTGGAATGTCACATTATCCCACACAACAAAGAAGGTAGGGGAGTTTCTGGGATGCACATCTCACCTGTTGTTTTGCTGGAAAATTCATACTATTGATGCAACTGATGCAACGCTGCAGATTTGGTTGCACCCTTGAACCGGCCTCTCTCAAAGAGAGACCATGGTTTACAACATGGTCAATAATTGTGGTCCTTATCAGAGACCACCGCTCTTGGTCTTCCTCCCCTTTGTCCTCCACACATTCTCCCTCCCCATGCCACTCTTCTTTCCCCACCAACCTGTCTTCCTTGATCCATGTTTCCAAACAAAATCATTCCGAAGCCGTCCCCTTTTGTCTGTTTGGTAATGAGACTAAAAACAGGATCCCTGGGTAGGCTTTCAGCTGAAACTGCAATCAGCTGTGTTTGGAATGATTATTATTTCATTTTATTGTAAATATTCTGCTAAGATTTTCTATATATTTCAATGTGGTTACTGCAGAAATGCATGAAATTTGCCATAATTCTGTTCTGAATGTGTTTTTAACAGTTTTGAAAACAGTGTGTTAGCATTTGAAAAATGTGCTGCAAATATATAGTGTTTTGCAGGTGGTGGAGTATGAATGAGAAAAGAGTTCATGGATTTTGGAAAATGTGGTCATTGAATGCATTTTGTGCGAAAGCAATGAAAAATGATTCACAGTTTGGTCCACATAGACTTCTGTTTCGCTGACTGTGTGAAGAGTTTTGACAATGTGACTTCAGTTTTGACCAATGCATGTTAGCAATCGAAAAAAACTGTAAGCAAACACATGCCAACGGTGTTACAGTTTTTTTACGATTGCTTACACACTAAAATTAGAACTCTCCCACAATTAGCAAAACCTTACACTCAAGGAGCAAAACACCGGCCCAGATTTGCTGGGCACATTGTCACTTCACACTTTTTGCAAAACACTACACACGGTGATTTGCAAAACACTAAACACACTTGTATACATTTGACACAGAAATTTATCATGATGTCATTTCCTTGCAATTTCAAAACAAAGGCTTTCAAATGAACACACCCATGAACCAATTGGTTAAACACGGCCACCAGGTGTGCACACACACAGGTGCTTAATTGTAGACACACCAATCAGGTTTAAGCACTATAAAAAGGCAACAGGTAGGTTCACCTGTCTTCAACAAAAATGGACGGTGTCAGAGGAAGAGGGAGAGTGCGGATGAGAGGGGGAATCCGGAGAGAACAAGGTGGAGGAAGAGGCCGAGGTAGAGGCCAAGGTAGAGGAAGAGGAAGAGGAAGAGGTAGAGGGAGAGGAAGACCTGGAGGAGGGGTAGGACGTGCACAAAGAAGAAGACAACCAAATCTGTCTAATGAAATTCGTGCTACACTTGTGGACCATGTAATAAACCACGGACTAACACTGAGGGAGGCTGGACTGAGAGTACAGCCTAACCTAAGCAGGTACACGGTGGCATCAATAGTTCGGACATTTCATCAAGAGCACAGGTGAGAAACTTATCTTCTGTCAACAGAAAATCCATAGCTTACTGCATGTACTATATCAACAGTTTTGGTATCTATTTCTGTATCATTCTACAGTAAGCTACATGTATTTTGTTTGGCCTACATAGGATTGAACGTCGAGAACACCAAGGAGGGAGGGGCCCCATATTCACACAGGAGCAAGAGAGAGAGATCATAAACCTCGTTTTGGCCAATAATGCAATCAGACTTAGAGAAATTCAAACCCATATTGTCAATGATCACACAATTTTCAATAATGTCCAACAGGTCTCTCTGTCAACAATAGCCCGTATCCTTAAAAAACATCAAGTTCTGATGAAACAACTGTATAGAGTGCCATTTGAAAGAAATTCAGACAGGGTGAAAGTCCTGCGGCATGAATATGTGGAAGTAAGTTTTGTTCACTGACTGTAGTATTGTGTACTGCACACATAACCTTTTTACTGTACATGTAATTTTACTGTATAGCAGACCTACAGTATATTGATCTACACAATGTGATCGTTTGCTGTATTTCAGAGTTTTGCAAATGGATGCGGAGGAAGTCCCGCATGAGTGTATATACATTGATGAGGCTGGATTTAACCTGACAACAGTGAGAAGAAGGGGAAGAAACATCATTGGCCACAGGGCTATTGTCAATGTACCAGGGCAATGTGGGGGTAACATTACCCTTTGTGCTGCCATTACACAGAATGGAGTCCTCCTCCGCCATGCCAACTTGGGTCCTTACAACACTGACCACATTCTTACATTTTAGACAGATTACACAATATTATCACAGCAGCAAACCAAAGGGACCAGATGCAAAACATTGTCGTCTGGGACAATGTATCCTTCCATCGTTCTGCTCTGGTCCAAAACTGGTTTCATCAACACCCACAATTTACAAATCAATACCTTCCACCATACTCCCCCTTCCTAAACCCCTTCGAGGAGTTCTTCTCAGCATGGCGGTGGAAGGTTTATGATCTCCGGCCCTATGTCCAGACGCCCCTTATTCAAGCTATGGAGGAAGCATGTGATCAAATTGATGCAGCATCAATACAAGGGTGGATTCGTCACTCCAGAAGATTCTTCCCACATTGCCTTGCAAATGAAAATAGAGCCTGTGATGTTGACGAAGCCCTGTGGCCAGATCCAGCTAGGCGGAGAGATGATGTTTAGTTTTCTTTTTTTTTTTTCAGTACTGAACTGGATACGTAATTTATGTTACAGTACTAGCTTACAGTACAATGGTACGTTCAGTAATACTGTATGAAAACTGGAAAATGTTTTGTTATGAATGTTTTGTTGAAATTTTCAGTATTGACTGACTTGAGTATATGAAAAGAAATAAATATTTTCATTAGTCTGCACAATTGGTGTCATTTAGTGTTGGTGAATTTACACTTTCTCTGTGTAAATGCTAAAAGTGTTTTAGGTTGAGCACAGGAGTGTGTAACTGATTCAAACAGAATCAGACCATATGATGGATGTGTTTATGTTATGACAAGAAAATAGGGTTTTTATAAGAAATTGTATAATTTTGACTAAAGTGTTCCATTTTGCAGATGATCTGTGGTGTTGTGCTACTTGGGTGTAGTATTGTGCTAATTGTGTGAAGTGTTTTGAAAAACCAGGCCCTGTTTTCAAAATTGCGCTTAAGCAATTGAAAAAAACTATAAAAGCGGCAAGCCGGAGAGTTAAAACCCACCATAAGGCAGGGCTGCTCAGGGTGTCATTATCTAAGCTCAGAGAGAGTGAAGGTGCAGTTACGTTTCAGGAAAAAAAAAAAAAAAACGTGTTAGTTCTCCCCCCGTGATGTACGTCTGAACGGGACGTTGTCGTCCACTTTCGCGGTGCCGTCACGGGCAGCTGCACCGTGGCGCGCGAGTTCAGAGGCTCCTTTGAAAAGGCGCGATCTGCCTTTGATATGATCCCCTGGCGCTGATGTTCCCTCAATGTCATCTTGTGAACTCTTCTCCCCAGATCTGAAATGACTCGGAGAGACTTTGAAGTTTGGCCCCCTCCCCCCACCCGCTCCCGCTCCCCTCGGCGGCCCCCACCTCCGACGAGCCACGCGGCACGGGAAGGGAACACGGGCACGGGCCGCGGTGCCCACCTTCACACAATTCCTCCTCACGTGCGCATGGGGGGGGGTGACGGTTGCCAAAAACTGAGGGGTAAAAGCGGGACTGCCACCTTCTTTGTTGTCAATCGAGAATACATACTGTTGTATTTATTCTTTCCATCCCTCACAAAGCGAGGGATCTAACGACGGATGACTCATCAGACAGGACCAACCGAGTCACGCTTACTTCAATGGGGTAGAGCCACGGTGACAGCATAGAGCTAAACTAATGACAGCACAGCTAAATCAGCATTTCAACCAAAAAAAGGTAACACACAGGAAATGTATCATTTCTGATCAGTTTTACATGAGGGGTTTCTAAATCATTAAATATAAGGGGAAAGAAAACTAATTTATTGACTAAATGTTTGTGAAATATCTTTCACATGGTCTTGAGGTTTGACCATATGTTGTGATTATGCAATCATGCATTATTTCCGCATAATCAAATATACATTACACTAATTAATGTTATTAATTACTGAAATTAGAAACGTATGGTGCAATTTTCATGGAAAATTACATAGTTACAATATGGTTTTTCTTTGGAAAGGTGTTTTAGAAAGAAAATAGGCATATGGATGTATGCATACTGTTTATACTAAACGTATGTTGTGTCAAATCTGGTTGCATATACTTACTAGAGATCAGGACTGGTTTAAATTAAGGCTTCACTAATTATATGTTTTGTGAATACAATTCAATGTTTATAATTCTTCTCATCAAGTCAATGCCAGTTAACCAGATACTGGTTGTATGATCTGGAGTACAGGTCGTTGACCTACCTGTTCAATAAAAACCCCATTACATATACCCGCAGATTCGCAGGGGTTCCAAGTATATCCTAAGTTAAAAAGTTAAATAATTATCACACTGGTGATTGCTCTGGCAATGGCGACCTGTTTGAAAACAAGCAGCGCAAAGCCAAGGAACGCAAAAGCCACGCAAAGGCCCAGCGATGAGAAGCGATTCGCAGTGCGGTGTGGTACGGAGCGCACGCACTCCACCCCCCTTTCCCCTCTTCACACATTTGTACCTTTTTATTGATCTGAGGACATCATTAAATCAGCAGTCAAGAGTCCTTGGCGGAGCGGGTGGGCAATAACAGGGGTTAATAAACGTTTCATCGCGCTCTCCGGTCTGTGTTACCTGCGCCGGCATCTCCTTAATCAGCCCCTGCTTTATTTATCTGTCAAAAGTAATATCTGAGATTGACTCCTGAAAGAATAATCTCTACTGTGTCATCTTTTCGGTGCGGAAGGGGAGAGATGAAAAAATATATACATTGCTGCCTGAGGATACAGCATCTCTTTCAGTCTCAATGCAGAAATCTGATACTGGGTGATCACAAACGCTCTATTGAGAAGGGCACTGTGTATCCCTCAGTACATTTGAAAATTTGGAAATTACATTCCAGATGCTTAAGGTTTGATCCAGTGTCTTTATTTTTCAACACCTTGGTTGGTTGCTGGATCCACCACGATGCAACCACCGAGGTGTGTCTGTGCTGTTATCTGTTATCTGTGTCTGTGACTTTTGAGACTTTTGAGTAATCAGATTCATCGATCCAATCATCTGGGGGGAAATACATGTGTGAGAGTGTTATTCTTGCCAGGAGAGATGTTGATCTCTTTTGGCATTTCAAATGTAAACCACTTGCACTCCAGATGCAAAATTGAAAACCCTGGATACTTTCTGAGTGTGCTTCGGACCTCGGATTCATATAAATAGTGAATGTAAGTTGATATATGATCAATTAATTATGATCCAATGAAGCAAGTATATTTATTAATGCTTAATGTTCAGATACATCCAATACATGAGTTGGACTCTTTTGGGTTTTAGTATGTGCAGTGAAAATTATCACACCAATGCAATAACTTAATATTATATGCAACATTGCTACATTGTAAAACAAACAGTGGCAATAGAACTATAAAGGGAAAATAAAACTGAACAGCATTAGGATTAAAATAGTCATAGTGAAGCCTGTAACATGAATAAGAAAATATAACCTCAATACAGGTGTATTGTAGAAAAAAATATATATTGTTATCTGTAGAAATAGCAACCCTTAATTGTGAATGTTGTGGATTGACACTGTGAGATGCTGTTGGATATTCAAAAAAGGTAAGTCGGTGCATGCTATCGTTGGTTGTAACTGCACTTACTCTGCTATTGCATGTTTGCCATTGCTCAAGTTTTGGAATTTTTGCTGTGTCTTTTGGCTTTCTTTGCTCCCTAATGCACACTGGTGCAACAGACACATGTACGGTCTATCGGCACTCTCCGTCTGTACAAAAGGTCTCTGTAGAAAACTCGATTTTTATATGTCCTTCAGGATGTCAGATGAACCTCCAGAATTACAATTCAAGCAAGATCACTCTTATAGTGCTCTACCTCGTACAAACCCTCTCAGCGCTCTCTCACAAGCCGGCAACACTTCCCTACAACCTCTCTCAGAAACGTCTCTTGAGCATTCTCTGCAAAGAGAAAAGGGCACACACCCAATCCCTGCTCTAAGCCTGTCTCTGCAGGGTCAGCTGCTTCGCTTTGCAGCTACATGCCCCACCCCCTGTTTCTGTGATTCGCCGGTTCTGTGGGTGCAGTAGGACATACGCTGCCTGAGACATTAAGCACTTTTAGGTCTTCTGTTCACGGCCCTGTCGCTCAGAGTGCTGTCCATGCAGGAGCTCTAGCAAATCACACACCCGCAATCTGAAGGAGGTCAGGTCTTTCTAAACCGATAGGGCAGTCAGTCCGGTCCATCTCTGTGAGCACAACATTCATGTCAGTGCTGCCCACATTGTAAATACACATCTTGATTGTCCCTGGTTATGATGGATGCACCAAGTTTGTTTTCTGGCCACTAGCCAATGCTTTACATTCTGCAGAGTTGGGCAGCCAATCATGAAAGCGCTGGAATGCACTGTGAAGGAGGGGTCTTCACCTGTCTATGGAATAAGTAAAATCAGCTGTGCTGACCATAAATGTTTGACATGGACAGTGAGATGTTTTATTTGTATATTGGAGCATGAAATGGAATGAGTATTTGCTCAAATGTATGTAATTTTGGTGATAGCAGCGTTACACAGCTTTCTCCTACCCTTAACCAGCCTCTCCCATCAACTTCATTGTGAGGAATGTGTCTATATAAAGGGTACTAGCCATTGGATAACAAGCTGTTTAATTAGCCTGGGTTAAATACAGGTGTGGCTGCAGCTGAAGAGTTAACTATACACTATTTGTTTTGTACCTTGTGTCAGTTTTTTTTTTTTTTTTTTTTTAATAAAATGTTGCTTTTTGGTAAATGATTTCTTTTGCAGTTTTTGTGTGCATAAGCCAGCTCTGTCAGTCCTGCTCTAACACGACTCCGTGAGGGTGTTGCCGATTCTTGTCTCCGCTCAGTAGTCCGAGCTCGCCTTCCCCGTCTCCTTCCGCCGGCGTCTGGGGAGCAGACAAGGTCTCCCTTTAAAGGCTGCGAGGATATCTGAGGAGAACAAACAACTGCCGAAATGAATTCTCACCTTCCGGTCAGTCGGAAGGCCTTCCATTAGCCTGTCCCTGCTCGCGCGAAATGATGATCTGTCACCGGAGTCGTCTGTCCCTTCCCCACACATTCCCCGGCCTTCGGAGTCGTCGGCAATCCTGATTTTTTTTTTTTTTTTTTCGCAAGAGCACACACCTTCATCCCCTATTTGCAGGGTTTGCTTTTGTCGGACTGCTTCCGAAGCCTCCTCGCTGTGGAGGGGACGCCAGTCCAGTCTGCGGTGGTTCCTCCTCAGCTGGAACATGTCTCAGATTCCCCGTTAGCAGAGCAAGAGTCTTGAAGAGAGGGACGTCGTCGGGCTGCTCATTTGGGACCGCGCCCCTTTTATCATTCCGACGCAAGGCTTTTCCCAGCTTATCTGAGGACACATGGCACCGTGTCAGCTATTAGACATGGGGTGACACAAATCACTCCAGCACTGTGCAAGCAGTAGGAGGACGCATTTGTACACTTACAGAAATCAGCCATGTTGTTATGTATGCTGTTCCATACTACTCACTCCTGATATTTATATACAGTAATGATCCAATGTTTAAAAAGTTTGAAAAACAAAACATACAACACGCCTTACTGCTATGCATTGAATATAATGCACACACTCTTAAGGCCCTGTGATTCCATGTGACACCACTCATTCTGTTTCCTGAGAAATACCCATAATTAGAAACAGATTAGGCAGTGTGACAAAACACCAACATATTGCATATTTCAAACAAGCACTCAATCAAATAATCCTTTCCCATCTTGTGGTGGTGCTGTAAGAGATGCTGAGGCTGTCTAGTGGTGTGATTTTTTTACAGACTATGAATTAAAAAAGACAACATTGTTTTCTTTCTGTTGCAGATTTTTTTTTCTTCTAGTTTCATTAAAACATGTTTGTTAGTTTTACATGTTTGTTAGTTTTAAGTTACAAGCAGATAGAAAAGTGAATGTGAAATTTGTTTTTTGTGCATACTTGAATAGAACTTAGGTTAGGTGTTAGGGGGCCATTTCCCTTTAGTGAAATCAAAACTGAAGATGCAACAGTATTTTATGTGGATTATTGTGTAATATGTGTGCCTGCGGAGTCCCATTCATCTTTGAACATATGTGCTAACTTGTTAGCATTATTACTGGTCTATTGCTAGTGCAATTGAGTAGCTAGCTAGATGACTAAAATATAATGCATGCAGTGTATAGGTAGTTTGCTTGCAAGCATTGCCAAGTTTTCATCACAAAAAAAAACTGGGAAAGCTATTGAATTTGCATCTGTTACATGTGATTCTAAAGACAGAGCATTTCATGCATATTGGCTTTCTTAGTCATATGACCCAAATTTGTGAACAGATTGCAATGAAAATAGCTCTTAAGCAGATTGGCTATTACCAACATGTATACCATAGCTTTGCCAAGTTTTCCTTTATGTTCACTGTCACTGTCTGCATGATGCAAATAAGTGAAGCAATTAAACACAGCTTGTGTTTGTAGGAGCATAGAATGTGAAATGACTCCAATATTCATGTATTTTTTTCAACTGCTGTTTCTTTTTTAATACCCATGTCAGTTTCCATGCATGTACATCCCATGGATTACTTCATAAATGAGTCATGATATAGCAAATGTTTGCAGTACAAGAAAGTCCAAGAAATTCCAGGCAAAAAGAAAGATTGATTCTGGATCAGGCCTTGGCCACATGCAACTGCATACTCTCTCCTTTTATACCATTGTAAGATATCAGAGACCCTTCCTCCTTTGCTTACACTGGTAGAGATAGATTTCCCAGGTACCACACTTGGGTTAGAGCAACATGGCAGGTAAAGGCCCCCATGGAGACCTCCAGAAAAAGACCCCCCATCGCAACTCCAAAAAGGCCACACCATCTCCTTTCACTGCTCACTATTACACACACATACACAGACACACACAGACACATACACACACACACACACATATACACACCTGCCATCACCACCTCCTGATCCCATGGATCACAAGAGACCATTATCTGGCTGTTTTTCTAGCAGAAGGGTGGGGGGTTGGACCCCGTAATAGCTGGTGGAAAGTGGAGAGCAAGTCAGAACCTTTGTTACATTACATTACATTATTTTAATGTAGCAGATGCTCTTATCCAGAGTGACTATCAGCACAAAAGAACAGAAATGTATCCATCTGTGTCATATGAGTAACAGTGTCAGACTTGATTAACAACACTTAGGCATCAACACAAGTTCAATTAAGGTATTCTGAAACTAAGACAACCTAGAAACTGTGGGAAGTCATCAGATGTATAAAATAATATAAATCATATATGATGCCAATAAATCACAATATTTATAACTCATGGTAATAATACAAGCACATAAAAATCAAGTGATAGAACTAGCGCAAGTAGCAGATGCTAGGGGTTTGGGATTGAAGGGAAACTGAGATGGAGTCTGAAGAGGTGGGTCTTCGGTCTGCATTGGAAGATGGCCAGAAATTCTGCTGTCCTAACCATCATGGGAGGTTCATTCCACCACTGGGGGGGCCAGTGCAGACAGGCATTGTGGCTGGGAAGAGTGACCCTACTGAGAGGGGACAGTCAGTTGCCCCAAGGTTACAGACCAGAGTGAATTGAAGTGGTTCGAAGTTTGATTGGAGGCATGGAGTCCTGTATGCCAGCACCAAAGTTTTGAACTTGATGCAAGCAGTAACAGGAAGCCGTTGACGTGAAGTGAGGAGGTGTGTGATGTGACTGCATTTAGGGAGGTTGTAGACAGGTCTTACAGCTGCGTACTGGATTAGCTGCAGGGGTTTGATGAGGAAATGAGATGCAAAAGTGTTTCTACACATTTTGTTGAATACACGTCTTCCTGCAAAGGCCTCAGAAATGCCACTTTAGGTCAGCCACTACCTACACTCGCAATTCAATTACTCTGTGAACCCACAAAAAAAAAAAAAAAAGTTTTGCACAAAGCTCTGCCGTTAACCACATTATTCTTTCTTTGCAACTGTTTCCTACACCCTATATCATCGGCTCATACATCAACCAATAGGAGCTTTACATTCTGGCAACACTGAAAAGAAATTGCATTAAACAAATAGAAACAAGACTTCCAATGCGGCAATTTATATCAATTTATAGGGCTGAATATTTACCAAAGTAATTTAGGTGAAGTGTCTCTCTCAGAATGACAACAGCAGTTCCCTAACCAATGCATCACAGCACCATCCTTAAAGGTGGACAATACATTTTGATCAGATAACCAAAAGGCTTTATACCAAGTCATTAGTAGTGATTAAGCAACGTTGCATACCTAAATCAGTAATCAATATGCTCGACACATGAAGTGAAGCTAAATAAATTTTGTAAGCACTGGTTGCCGTGAAGGATGTTAAAAGGATTTTACCACAAACAAAACAACCTCCCAGACTGCATAAGAAAACAGCTTGTACCATTAAAAGTCAAAATGGACTTTTTTCCTTGTAGTAGTTGTAACGCATTAATATATTTCTGTTAGTACTCACATGATATGTGGGTCTCTTTAAGACCACAGTCCTTTTTTCAGACAGAGGAACATTTTCAAAGGATCACAAAGAGGAGAAGCCCTGGCACACGGGCACAGCCTGGAATGGAAATCAGTCGCAGACAATTTTTGGATTTTGATTTATTTTGACCATATGCTTCATGCTTTCAATTTCAGATTCAATATAAATTCAATATGTAACCAATTTTCAAGCTCAAGTCCAATGCTCAATTATGCTTGCTAAGTTAAGTGAATCTTTACGGCCACATTGTGCCATACATATGGAAAAGGGCATTATACAAATTTTTTCTTCTTGCTATGACCTACATTCTGTCTCATGCTGAATTGTTACACTTTACTGTTTTGGATATTTACACCAATTTCACAATTACTTCTGGTTATGCTGTAGTCTACTTGAAGTGCACGTATAATTCAATTGCATATCATCAATATGTATTTGTGCCACATTACCCCCTAAGCAAGAAGATGTAATCGCAGCAAAATAATGGGCAATGAAGCCAATTATAATAAGTAATATAATGATTTTGTTATGCTACATTCAGGTAATTAGATTAACTGGATCTGTTGCATTTCTTTGGTATCCTCCAACTTAATATCAATTTGGTACTTCACTCCTCCCATATAACACAGAGATAATTTCTTAGTAGACTAGTAAGGTTTTTATTTCCTACTGCGCATTCTGTCTGAGCATTGATGACACTTGACATCAGAGCTCCCAGTAAGGGCATGTGTTCTTAAATATCTGTTGACACTAAACAGTTCTGTTGGTTCCCATTATATTATGGACATAAACAGAGAGATAGATAAATAACAGTAACCTTCAACCTCATTGAAGGCTATAATTCATTTCTTTTTGAGTTAATAATGAATACTTATGGTGAGCAGACCATACCAGACCTTCTCAGGCATTGACTGGAACTCGTTTGAAGGGACAGGCAAAGTGCAGTATCTCGTAAATGGTTAATGAGCTTTGTTCAATGCTTTTGTGTACAGTGAGCACAACTGTGCGTGAAGGAAACATATTGATCCACCAAATACTTTGATTTATAATTGTTGTCATTGTTTAGATCCTCATAATCATATTGGATTTTCCTTTGTTTAATGAATCACACAGCTTTCTCGACGGCTAAATACCAATGTGAATCAAATCTTCAGCCATGAATCCAAAGTTCTCCCTGGCTTTCACAACATTGAAAGGTCTAAATTATGGTTGGATCACTACATAATGTTGTCTGTAATAATGACTTTCTTTAATTAAAATATCACTTCAATTGATTTAAATGTATGAAATAATTGTTAGGCATGTACAATTGTGCAGGAATAAATAAGGAATAAAATCACTTGCTTTGTATTGGAATGATCTGCATTTACAAAAAATGCAGTACATCACAAAAGCTTACTTCAGAACTTTATTTTAACACTTAAACAAAGAGGTAAGTACAGGTAAATGATAAAAAATTGTATCCAGAGATTTTTTTAATGTCTCATTCAGGTTATTATCTAACCACAAAAGTTACACAAAAATGTTGATACAGAATAAATTCCACTGGCACATTGTTTTGACCCAAAATGAGGTTTTTTAAAAAAAAAAAACGTTAAAAAAATTTCAGTGATTTTCCATGTGACTTACATGTGTTAAAAAGATGATGAAATCCCGATGACAATCTCTCCACTTTCATTTTGTTGTTTCAGACAACAGCAAATATACAGTGAGGCAACCATCTACGCTGAAGGTGTGCACAGCCAGGCCAGGCCTCGCTCTGATAAATGCCCCGAAGGTACATTTAAGATGTCTGAATGCCTCTGTAAATAAGTGCCCCCCGTGTGCAGACATCGACATACCCCAAAGTGTAAATAATTCCAAAGAAATGTTGCCTTGGCCTTACCCTCTGCCGAACAGCCATGCCTCTGAGAACACACCGAGGTTAATGCAGCCATCGCGTCGGCCGTTTCTATATAATGTGCTGCCGCACTGCAGAAATCCCTGTAGGTCTTTTTATAGCTTCTCCTAATTACCAGGTTTGGAGGTCATGTAAACATATTTTATCAAGAATATAGTACGGTAATAAAAGCAAGCCCACATGCTATGGGGAGATAGGAGGGTACTTAAACCTAACTATGGCATGTGAAACCAGCTGGCCTCCTTTGGCAGCAGTACTGCTTGGAAATGAAAGCGTTCATGTTTCATTCAATCTGTTCTATCGCTCAGACAGTCGACGATGAAAAGATAATGCATTTAGTGGTTTATTAATTTTCATGTTTCTGTCCGCAGTTGGAATTGTCTGCGTTGCGGAGACACGTGTTCCCGCCCTGTGGCACATGAATCAGAGAGAGAAGGGGAATGTGTGTCCTGCTAATGACATTTAAAACAGAGCAACCCAAGGTGAGCTCAAATGGACTGAAAATAGTTTGCCTTGCTCATGAATTTGAAGTAGCTATTTACGGAGTGAAACAGGTGCGATATGTTAATGCGCCAATGTGTGTCAGAGAATGTGACTTACTGAGAGCCAGTGTGCATTGCGAACAAATGTGGGACTTTTTTTTTTCATTTTGGGCAGGAAAAAGGCAGTGACTTGTAGATGATGATACTAAGTCAGGTCTTGTGATATGTTAATTTTAAAAGAGCTATGGTGTATATGCATAAAGGTTTATTGTGATGCTAAACAGAATCACAGACACCGTTACTTAGCGATGCATGTAAAGGTATACCAGGAGGCGGCTTTGGAATTTGCTATTACAGAGGTCAAGACCAAGACACTGCAACTCTTGATTTGCATACCATTAAGGTGATTCATAAAAGGACATTGTTATGGTGTTACCTTGAAAATCTTTCCATCTGAGCATTTCTGGTCTTGAAGCGCTAACTGAAATCGTGTGACATATGTTCAGCTCTATACCATTCTGTGGAACCTGAACTCAGTCCCATACATTGCCCAGCAGTCATCAGTCATTGTATGTCCTTTTAATTGAAATGAGGACAAACTGAAAGTAGACCACTATGCGTGTTGCATAAATGAGTTACTTGATGAAAGAAGAGCTTAAGAACTCAGCAAACAAAACAGCAAACAGCAAAACTACCGCTGGAGACTGTTCTCCTGGAGGTGACTCCTATGATGTTATAATTAGAGAGGGGCCCATCTTTCGCGATCGGACTTAGTGCACACTATTTAACAATGACAAATCCAAATTAATTTGCCTGTGTATTATTTACCTGTTTCAAGGTTACCTGCGAAGGGGACAATATTATTTCAACTATTTCCCGGAGTTGAATAATTGAAACTTGGTTCTTGCCTTCTGAGACCTGGAAGTCATTAATTTAAGTTACTAAAAAGAGAGCAGATTCACTTAACCTTTTATTGTCTCTGAGAAGAATCTGCCCTTGAACTAAATACAAGACAAAGCATGCTATTGTCCGTGAAATTCTGAAATCATGGCCAAATTGGCCACGGTATAGGTTCACGTTTACTTTCATATTAATGTTATCCTTCTCTGTCAAGGTAACGCGAGTGGTTTGCCACTTGCGTAGCATTACAATGTCATTTTGAAAAATATAAGCTGAATAAAGTGTAATCCAAAGAAAAAATGGATCTGTGGCTTAGGGTAGTAGGTTTGGAGGATGGTTACATATTTTATAGTGTCAAACATTCTGCAATACATGCATTCTCTCTGTCTTATAATAATCGAACACCAGCCATTTACCCAATTTCCTCTGGATTCCGATGAACAAGAGACAATGGTCTTCATTTTTCAAGTGTCAGAGAACCAGCGCTGATTTGCTGACCATAAACACTTTATTTTGAGAGAGCAACCTGTGTAATGACAGTGTTATAACAGTCTAACCACTGCATAATATTAACATTAGAACATCATGATGAGCATTTCATTGCACAAAACATTTGCTGTTTGTCAAATTACATATGCTTTCCACGTGACCCTGTTTACAACACTAATTACAATCCTCACCCAAAATCCAACCCTTACCCTAATTTAATTACACAAGTGGAACAATGTGTTGAATTGCATTAAAAAAGGCAGTAACAAATTTAAATACAACGTAATTATTGCCAGTAATATTATGCATATTAATATTACCTGAAGTGGAGTGCAAAGTTCCATTCCAATTCCATTTAAGGTCTTCACATCCATATCACGACATATGATCAGTTTCTTAGGTCGTATCACCAGTTAATAAAGTGTAACATTGTACTCTGCTGGCTGTTTGGTTTTAAAGCTGAAATTTTACACAACTGAAAAAATCAAAGAAATTCATACTGACCATGCGGAAGGAAGCAGTCACTAAAATATTAACAGATACTTAAAACTGTGATATCATGAGAGAGTAGTAATAATTTATTTTTGACAATTTATTCCTATCTATGTTATCTTCAACGATTGTTTTGACTGCATTAAAGCTACTGCAGTATTTTCTTCAGATCATATCGATGTTAATGCCCTGCAACCTGACCTGAACCCGACAGGACCTGACAAAACAGGTGGCTCAGGGCCATTTGGGCCTGTAATTTCGCTATAGCACTCAGGTTCAGGTCAGGTCAGGCTCAGCATTTCTGGAAGTCAGGTTTTAAATGCACTGCTGTTTAAAATCTGACTTTAAGCTTCATTTTGAATAAATGACACAGAACAAAGGTAATTAATGTTTTTTAGGCTAGTGAACATATCAAGCTTGAATGAAGGATTCCCAAAAATGATTGTTTTCCTGAAAGGAAATTTTCATGAAATTTTTAGTTGTTTACTTGTTTTATTTGTTTACAGACTTTATTCACCCTATTTTGTTTTCCTAACAGGGATGGACTGTTTTGTGTTCAATTGTTAAGATGCTGAAAGTTACATACCGTGGAATTTATTTATTTGTATGGACTGATTTGCTGACCGAGGTGTGCAAGGTGTTTTACCAAAAAGGAGAGGTGTTCATGAGATCAATTAATCTATGTAAGCTGCTGAACGTGATTTCATTAATACCAGTGGCCAGTCTGGTAATTATACGAGACAATTATGCGGTCTTTGGTCATTGCAATCAGTTGGGCAACAGATAAGTCTTTGTGCCCAGTTTGGTTCAGGTATTAAAGTGTGCAGGTCAGGTTAGATTTGGGTTTCAGTTTCAGGCCCTTGCAGACCTTTAATCAACATATGCTGTTGTTCCATAACTGTCTTTTGTGTTTTTTTGGGTCTGTGTTATAAATCAGATTGCCAGGCTAGGGAGTTTACATTGCATTACACTTGCTTAGCAGACATGCTTCACCAGAGTAACTTAGATATCTGTTGAAACAGCTGGATATTTATTGAGGCCTAAAGTTACAAAAAGAATGCCCCACCTGGGAACTGAACTGGTAACCTTTGGGTTATGAGCCCTGCACCTTATACAGGGGTTCACAGAAGCACCCATCAGTGGTTTTGTGCAACTGATATAAAATTCATGATCTGATGAGCTGGCCTGAAAACTGGTAATTTATTTGTTAATATTTAATCATTGAATAGAATAGACCTGCATTTTTTTTTTCCTTGAGAGAGGCATCTGCCACACATACTCTACAGCTGACAAACAAGCGCCACCAAGAAGATTACCCGGTTTGAAGGCCCGATGAACGTTTCCTTCTTCCCACACGGAACATTTATCAGAGGAACAGCGGCCTCGTCGCCCGGCGCGAACGCAAAGGCGAATTTTCCAGTGACTGAAGGCTTTGTCATCTCGCGAGCATCCTCCCCCAACTGACAAATGTGACCCATATCTTCATAAGACTCAAATTGGACCTGGCGACAGCTGCATTATTTCAGCCACCTAAAGATTTATATTTTTCATTACCGCGGATTTTTTGAAGCTCCATGGCAGCGCACATACATCAACAACTTTGGTTATGTGTCTGTAATAATTCCCCCCTCGGTGAAGGGGACCGTTTGACCAACACAGCTAGCGATTTTCGAGATAACAGTCGCGCGTTTGATTTAAAGGTGTGGAAAATTTGTGACTGATGTACAGTTCGAGTTAAATTTCTCCAGCATGTTTTGAGGGTACTCGGGCAGGCCTCTATAAATATTGGAGGCAGAACACCTTTATTAATCTGCATATTATTGAAGACCGCTGCCCACTTTTTCTGTCGTTCTCTCCTCTCAAGAATTATGGCTCCGCTGCACCAGTGGGTGAGGATACACACAGAGACACATTTATCATACATTTACATAATCATTCAGAATCTGATATTTTACTTCTGTTGATTACGTGTTTGCAGTGCACCAGATAAGTAATTAATTTAGTCATTTTTGTATACAAATTGTAGTTGGAATATCTGTTAGTTTGGGCTATGTTTGATTTGGAAGTGAAATTTTCACATTCATCATGGCAGCCCTTCTCTGTCTCTGTCTTTGGTTATCTTCAAAGCCAGAGATATTGTTAGGGTATACTTCTCTCCCTTAATGTTTTCAATTTATCATGGCACTATGAGATTAGGCATTACACAGATGAAACATATTGTAGAGAGAATGTGATGTCAATCAAAAATGACAACTATCTTACAAAAAACTGACAAGGCACTGTTCTATGGCTGTGATGGTTTATGGCATTTTTGCCACTTACTGGTCAAGAAGCACGACTTACATTCACTACTGTGGGAGCTCTCATGCAGTAATTGAGCGAAAGAGAGGCACAACCATTATTACAGCTGCTCCCTCTGGTCATAAGAGTCAGGTAATTGAGCCATTTCTGACTGTTGTCACCTGTATTTGAGTGAACAACTACAGTCAGTATAATAAAGAATGTTTGTTTCAAATAGTTTGTTGCAAATAGTTGGCCACCTTTTTTTTTATTTTCTCAGGTACCCTGTCTAAGCAAATGTATGCCCTTCATCATTTTAGCTTTTCAGACTGAAATGTAAAATCTATGTATCTTTTATAGCTATAGTTTGAATGCTAATTTGTACAACTGTTGTAAGGTGGTGTACAAATGAATGAATGGTAATATTGGAAGACTTCATGCATAAAGATCTCATATAATTGTGTAATGTATTTTGGAATATCATTGCAAAAACCTAAAAAGTATGACATGCGTTAGTTGTTTTCTATTCAAATAATTTGAAATTTGAAAATATTGTGCGGGAGGTCATAGTTGGCAGTTGGCATCTTTCTAATGAACATTATTGTACAGCTTGTCAATGTATTCAAATCTCAACATGCATATGCCACAAGGGCCTGTTCTGTGGCAAGTGTGTTGAACTGGCTTGAATGAGAATAGTACTGTCACGTAGACTCAGGAGTGGCAACAAGCCAAACTATTTCATGGGGTGTAATTTTACTTATGGTTATCTTTTTTTATTAATATTATGATTTGTACATGTGCTTGGCCTGTAGAAATAGGTCTGTTATGTCCTGTGTCATCTAATTAGAAAGAAAGAGAGAGGTTTTAAGTGGTCACAAAGGGGGATCTCTGGTTTTGATTCCAGCGTTATTTACTGTCTCACATATTATTTTACTAAACGGAAAGCCCAGGGTTAGTTATGCATACTGCGGGGTGTTTCATTATTCAAATTTATTCCGCTGACTGCTGGGAGGG
This sequence comes from Megalops atlanticus, assembly GCA_019176425.1. NCBI lineage: Eukaryota > Metazoa > Chordata > Actinopteri > Elopiformes > Megalopidae > Megalops > Megalops atlanticus. Next base: position 9,385,341 of record CM032891.1, read on the forward strand.
GTGAATATGAATAAGCGAATGAATGAAAAAAGAATATGTCACAGCGGCCGGCCTATCTCGCGCAGATCGCCGAGCGGGCCACCTCCCAATGCAAGCAGCGGCAAATCAGATTAACATAAAAAACGATAATAGACGCGAGGCTGCGGCTGTTTCAGAGAGCGGCGGTCGCAAGACGGCAGGCGAGAGCTCTCCTCCAAAGGCAGGGACACTCCCCTGGCTAGTCACAGCCAGTGATGGAAATGCTCTTGGGTCCTTTCAACCACTGGTCTCGATGTCCTTGATGCCATCGATGATGGCCGGTCAGTCCTCCGCAGTGGAAGTAGTTATCACAAGTCACCAAACCCATGTCTTCCTTTAATGACTCTGTTGTCACAAGAAGCAACTTTGTCTCCACCGCCTGTTGGTAAAATGCTGCCGGTAACAAAACCAACTTCTGTTAGACCGCACTTCATAGTTTCTGTGGAAAATGCATGGCTGGAACATATGTATGCAGAGGCTGACCATCCTCCTCAGAATGTAGTCCACACCTCAGGGGGGTTGACAGGTCTTCCGATGGGCATATATTGTCACAATTAGCATTAGAGTGAGTTGCATCCATTTTGATAGAATTCTTTTGATTCTGAGGTTTCGTCCAATTTCACATTCGTTTTAAAGGACACGCTTCAGGAAGCTTGTCAGTTATTCAGAAATAACTGCAACGCCACAGGTTAAGTGAAGAGGCATTGTCTTCTTTCTCGGTCGGTAACATCCGACTCGATTTGAACCACACTGAGATGGAATGCATAAGCTTAACATTGAGATTTTCCATGCTCATTTGATGCATGTTTTATTAGGCTTTTGAAATAGAATACGTGCAAAAAGCTAAATGCTCTGCTGTGGAACACACACACACACACACACACACACATAAGAGTATGATTTAAGTTCCCAAGCTGTAATGAATTGAAAGGTGTTATACTGTGGAATTTTCTGCTTCCTGCAGGAACACAGAATGACTGATGTATTGACCAAAGCCTTGGGCTACACATGGATTGAGTGATGCAAAGCTTTTTTGTATACTTCAGCTAGAGGTTAACCTTAACCTGATTTTAATCATGTGCCTTTCAAAAAAAGCAAAGTGTAAAAATTGCATCCTCTCCAAGAAGGTGTTGCAAATTACACTTTAGTAAACAAACCCCTGATACATTTCTCCTCAAGTATAACTCCTGTGTTTTATTTATTTATTTATTCCCTAGCTGATACTGCAAAAAACTCAGCAATGCATAGATTTCATAGATTTGAAGGAGAAATGAAAATGGTGCAAAAATATATGGCAATGGAATATCAAGACTGACAAATACCTCATAACCATATTTATACTAAAGCATGAACAGGATGTCTCTTACATTTAAAAATGCCAGATTCAAAATAGATTTGAAAAGATATCAATATTAAATTCTCAAAGCACATTTCCCTCTTGTGAGCTGTTGCACCATATCTTCTTGATGAGCAAACATCTTGTAGGAAGAAATGTGATCTGAAAAACATTAATCTGCCTTCAGTGTTCACTTCAGTTTGGGTCTTATCTTGATCATTAGTTTCCTTAGCCAGTGTTCATGTCATGGAAGATGGGAAGTGATAGTACTCAATAAATAAATTTTATTAAAAATGAATCAATAATACAGGACTGGCCCAAAACACACACAGGCACGCACGCATGCACACACACACACACAGGAATTTGCTGCACTAAAGCACAAGCTTGTAAAAGGATAATTCTTAACACCTGTCATGTTCATTCATGTTTATAGAACTGTACCTTTGCCAGTAATAAAATGAATTAATGTGGTTCCTTTGGTTCCAAGTTGATATTTCGTTTTGTTCATGAGTTTCATGACTTCTGGTGCCTGAGACCAATTGTGTACTCTCCCTTCAAACTATTATACCTTAATTTCTGTTGAGCTGTTAGGTTCATACAGACCTGGAGCAGTTTACTACATTGAAGCCATAATTGTCAATATGACAGACAGACAACCACTCCTTACCAAACATCAATACTTTTCTTATTTACTTTTGTTTCAGTCCTAAAAGAAAAACAGTCAAGGTTATGTTTGAAAAACCTATTGAAAGTCCTATTGAAAGAAATGTTCATTTGCATGAGCCAAATACCTTTTCAATAACTCATGTATTCATCAGTTGTGTAAACAAGTACAGTTGTGTGTTTTGTCATTCACTAGTCACTATGTTACATGCTGCAATCAGCAGCACCTTGGAAAATCATATTTACCAGTTGTCAGCTTATAAATACCCCTTGGTTGCATTCAATTGCGTATATGTCAGTTTGTGTTAGCCAGTGCCATGGAGCTGTTACCAGAGTATGCATTCATATTACTAAGAATATGTCCTTGAAAATGTGTGGAAGAAATTTTAGGGTGAAAAATAATGATTCAGTTAACTCAGCAATGTGTGCTTTCTGTCCTTTTTCCCCCCTCATATTTACCATATGACTACTATGACCATGAAATTATGACTACTATGCACCGATAGTACTGACAATATGTGGAAACCCAACCGCAATTTGGCAGGTTAACGTGCTGACATGTCCTGAATGAACCATTCAATTAATCATCCTGTCAGAACTTGGGGTGGTGAGGTGCGGCTGTGCAAAGGAAGTCATTCTAATGATTCACTGGCTACAGCGGAGGAAGTTGAGGGAAGGGGATTTTATTTAATAAGGTTACCGACCTCCTGATGTTCAATGACCAAAAAGGGGGTGCTGAAATCACATCGGGGATGTCGACCCTTGACTCAGGTTGCTCGTGTCGCTCGGTCACAGGCTGACCTTTGCAAGCTCAGGAGAAAATAACCAGGAAAAGATGGAGGCAAGACTCCACAGCCACAGGTGGCGGTGTCCCACTAGCATTCCCGCTAGTCATGGTGGAAGCCTGGGCTGTACAGATGTCAGTGGCATGGGGATGGGAGGCGTAAAAGATGGTGCCGACACTATCCTCTGGGGAGCGCCACATTCGCAGCTCTGAAGGGGGAGATGCAGGTAATTCACCTGCGATGACCCAGGCCTGACGTGTTCCTGTCAGCTACTGTGAGTTGATGTAAGGTTATTCTCAAATGTAGAAGTATTCCAGGCACAAAAATATGGAAATTTAAGCAAGCTGCCTTTCTGAGAACCACTGATTACTTGCCTTTCATTCATCACATTTTTTAAATATTCCTCTGAACATTTGGACAATGTCAAATGATAGAAATGGATGAGAAACCTAAATATTATTATCAGTGCCTCTGTGGCTGATATTATTTAAGCCCAAACTTACAGTGATGAATTTACGCTTATTCCATAACATTATGAGTTTTGCATTTGCTATAATTATCTAAATATGAATCAGAAAGAAAAGTCAAAAGTAGCATTAGATTAAATTTGTTACAACAAGTTAAGCACTGAGCACAGACAGCTGGGATTGCATCCTAACTCACATGCTGTTTTAAAACATTCAAAAGGATTTCTTTCTTTTCTGAGGAAACATATGGAATATTACTGCATTAGATGAGACCTGAATGCAGTCACTGATTGATGCTTCATGAATTGTGAAATCAGTATTATAATTTAATTCTCTCAGCTAATGTTATTTCAGAGTCAATGAATTTCTAAAGTGCTGCAATGATGAGAAATGATTTGTTATTTTAGTGAAGCATTAGAGACCTTCATTAAGACATTGTGTTATAGGACTTTCAAGCAAATTGCAATTGTAATTAGAGTTGGTGATTCAAAATGATCTTCAAGAACAGTTACAAATAATAAAAAAAAGTTTGCTGATATCTAAAAAAAAGTACAAGGCGTATTACTTTTGTGTAACTAATCTATCACTCAAATTATCAAATTATTCACCTAAAGCTTTGCTTCAATATTTTACCCATCAGATCCACCAGAAATGTTTTGACCAATCATTAACAAATTTTGTATGTTTAAGGAAGCTCTGGTTCACTTGTAGCCAAATGGACATACTTTCAGAGCAATTAGTTATTGACCATACAACTCCCACTATACTGAAGTTGTATTAATATCGCTACTAAAGTAGGATTCTAAATGACAATGCACACCCAATTTGTTGAGCGTTCTTGTTTCGATTGCTACAGGACAACTGAAGGCAGATCTGACAATAGGTATGTGGTTGAATAATGGTAGAATGAGGTCTTTGATGGCATGCAGCAATAATTTTGGGGCAATATTTGGTCTTTTGACAATAAAAAAATTATAAGTACCAATGTTCCTTGAAAGTACAACTCAGAATTTTCAGTAGACCTGAATGCTCATCTTCACTATTGAGAAATTATTGTTTATTTATTTCAAAAGGCTATGTATTTCTGAAGGATGCTTTTGCATGACCTTTGCATAAATTTCCCACCGTAGCTTTAATTTTTTGAGAGCAAGGAAAATGGAGTAACACCATATTGAGTTTAAGTCGAGTTTCTGAGCAAACATGGCGGTTGCGTCCTTAAACTTTACATGGTTCACAGGACCTGGAGTGGATCAGTTTTCTTCCATTGAACTTACTGTTTTATCTACACAGTATGCACTCATTGAACAAGTATGCGTGTGTGCTGAGAGGATTTAGTAATGAATGTGCCCTTCACTTGTTCCAATAAAGGCAGGTGATGTGGTTACAAGATGTGTTTTTTTTTTTTTTTTTTTTTACTTTTGAAAGGCTCCAGACCTCATTCACAAAAGGAGAGTTGAGAGAGGTTCATTTTCCCTCAACTCTGCAAATACTTTGGCTGATAGAGTTAAAACTTTCACTGTGTCCAGAGACCTCTGTGTTTCGGACCAGCTAAGTCCTTCAAGGGCTTAATGATGAATCGTGCAATTAAAATTTGCATAATTAGAGGGCTCTCTTGCCCGTCAGCACAGCATGCTTTTTATGTGGCAGGCCGTGCCCTGAAAAATAAGAATCCACTATGTTGTGGAAAAGTTTGCAGTTTGTCCGGTTTTCAATGTCTCTTCAATGTATTGCGCATAAATGAACAGCACAGCTATGTCTGTTACAGTTGAAGGGAACTGTTTTTGAGATGGATAAACATCTGCATACTTACCCCATGTTTGGGGTACACACACCAAAGGCCGTTAATCCTGGATATTTCAAAGATGGTCACATTCCATTCTTCTCAATTGTGATTTGTACACCACCCGTCCCCCCACACAATAGCCTAGTGACTTGATCCCTCCATGTCTGTCACAAGCTTGTAATGATTTACCAGGAGGTGCTTGTCAATTTGTATCCTGCCAGGGTGGGGATACATCAGGAGCTGTAAATGGCGTACGTTGGATGACTCAGACGTGGAAACACAATGCAACAGGTACGGCTGTTAGAATAAAATCATGGGAGGTGTGACGGAGTGCCGTCACTATGGTTGAGTATGCACTCTGACTGCCATACTAACGAGCCTGACTCTTTGGCATTGCGGTCAAAGATGCAGTTTGTTACCCCATAGACCCGGGTTTGAAGCCGGGTGGGGTGACTGCTCTCTCCCTTTGCTACAAATGGTGTGAGAAGTGGGATGGCTGGCCGCGAGGCCATCGGAGGTGTGCCTAGTGTGTGAGCCGTACGAGGGACCCCCAGGTTAGGTTGACCCCGGTGTGAGGGACCCCAGAGATGGGTGAGGCACGGTGTGAGGGACCCCGGAGATGGGTGAAGCACGAGTGAGTGGGGCACCCTGGGATGGGAGAAGTACGGTAGGGGAATGCGTGAGGGACGCCCCTGTGCATGAAGCGCATGGGCGCGCTTCCTGAAGGGTATGTGCTCTGACTGCCATACCAACCAGCCTGCCTCTTTGGTGTTATGGTCAAAGTTGCAGTTCGGTACCCTGTAGACCCAAGTTTGAGGCTGGGTGGGGTGACTGCTCTCTCCCTTCGCTACAGGAGGCAAAGTTTGGTTTCAGAGAAATGGCAGGGTTTTAACTGTTTAAATGAACACCACTATGATTAACCACACAGAACGGCTGCCCCCAATGACATTAATATCTATAAAAACATTTACTTCACTACACATGTGTACAGTTCATATGATCGTTTGTATAATTTGGCCTAGTTTTCTTCTCTGGTTTTCTATCCAGTCTATCTTTCTTCTTTGCACGAGGTAATATGATAATATGTTTATTTTATGTTATAGCTTGAACTATAGGTGACGCATGAAACACGTTACATAGCTACACATGAGCATTGAAGGAGATGTTCAGGATAGGGCAGTTTCACACAGGAGCAACATGCCTACTTCTGCTTGACTCCGCTCCAAGCCAATATGCTCATCTTATCTGTGTCTGGCTAACTTTCTGTCAGTCCAGGTCAGTTTGCTGGGAATTCATCCTCAGCTTGCTTCAGATACAGCTGTACTACAGCTGAGGTGGGTCACTGGAAATGTAGCTGTAGCCTGAAGCATTGACACCAGCTCTTAGAGATTCAGTGTGTCTGAAGACCAGGATGGCACTGTGAGATTTAGCACAAGCGAGTAGGGTTGACAAAGGAGATAATTTTAGGATTTTGAGATTTTCATATAATATCTGTGTTGCTTATGTCAATTATTAATTTGCAGTATCTATGTAAAAGCAATTCATTTTGAGGTAGAAAATGACAGTAAAAGTTTTAATTATCACGTTAATTATCACCTTACCTGATGTTTTCATTTTTATGTTTGCTTCAAAGTCATTTTTAATTTGTATAATGATATTATTAGTAGGACTAATGTCACCACAGTTCTTGTGTTTGCAACCCACCGTTTGCAACCCTCCGTAACAACTGCATTCAGAAAAGTTCAGGGAAGCTCGTGAAATTTGACAGCATCTGTCACAGCAGTGGCACCCAGGTAAGTCGCAGGTAAGCGAGTGTGAAACAGCGGCACCTGGAAACGTCGCATTTGTTCCGAGTCGTGCCTTGCGGACCCGGCAGCTCACTCTCTCGCGGAGTCGCTGCCGTGCCTGTGTGAGCGTCCCCGACGCGCCCCGTCACTTTTAATGCGCTTCGCGTGCTCCTGTCCCCGGCGTTACCCGGAGAATTGGACACAGCTTAGCGTAACTGTGACCTCAGCACTGCGGAGTGCGGGGAGGGACGGCTGTTTTCAGGAGCGCAGGCTCTGAAGCCGTACAGAGGCACTCTGAAAGGCTGCGAGTCAGCCGAGGTGAGCTTCAGCAGGAGCAGGATGCTTCACTATGAAGCATATGGAGTTTCCATGGATGCGTGTACTGTAATTATGTGTACATACAGTACCAGTCGAAAGTTTATACACACCTAGTCCTAGAAGGATTTTTCTTTATTTTTACTATTTTCCCCATTTTAGAATTATAATAATTACAGTAAAAAATATCAAAACTATGAAATAATACAAATGAAATTATGCAATGACCAAAAAAGTGTTAGACTCATCAAAAATATCTTATATTATAGGTTTTTCTCCAAAAAACTACTTTTTTATTTTTTAAAATCAATTTTTTGGACAGAAATTCATACATAGGCATAAAAGTCACTATCTATATTTGTCAAAGAAACAAATTTCAAGCATTTAAGCATAAGTCTTTTGATCAAAATGTCTTTGAATTCATGTTCTTCATCAGGTGTGTCCAAACTTTTGACTGCTATTGTCCATGGACTTATACATACATACATTCATCCTTATCTACTGTTATATATTACTGTTATATATTACTTCTCTGACCCTTGAGAAAAGTTAATGCAGTTTTCCTGAGTCCTCGTCAAGATGGGTGTGGCCTAGCGTGTAGCACGCTAGCTTTGCTATTTTGGTCAGCTCCCCATAAAGCAGGCCGTGTCTGTCTTGCAGGGTAGAAAATAAGTATTTGCATTGCTGTCGAGGCGGGATGAAAATATCACTCACCGACGCCGGGCAGGTGCTGTTGCTGGAAAGCTAATTATCTGCCGAGGTGCCGTTTTCCTCGGCAGGGAACCGCGTAGCACTTTTTCACCCCAGCAGCTCTCACCAGGTTCGCCTTACCTCTCTCCCGTTAACTTTGTAGCGCAGGAGAGAATAAATCATCATAGTATTAATTGTGCAAGAGCATGCAGGGTATCCCGAAGATAATGTCTGCTGTACAAAGGCATTCGGATATTTACATCAGCATCCATATAATATTGAGAAAATAAGTAAAAATAAAATAAATAAAAAAGCAACTACCTAGTCGAACAGTCCCCTGACAGGAGGAATGGTAACCATCATATGAATTACAAAAATATATCATTATCATATGTATCAGCGAAAAGTCTGATTTTGCAGACGACAGAGCTAAGATTGTTTTTAGCCTGTTTACCGCGGGCTTCTCTGTGAAGGCCTCTGTTTTTCCAGCTCCAATTAAATTTGAGAGGCCATCCTCGTACCTTATCCTCATCTCCTACCTTGGCATGCGCCACGCACAGATTGTTCACGCCGATGCCATCAAATGAAGTCCCACTTCCATCGTAACAGCCAACTTAAAAACGTTGCGTTTTGCTCATTAATCAGATGTCATTTCGTGTGGCGTGGTGCTTAAAGGGAACGCGCGTGCCCCAAACTTTGGCAAAGAGAGAGATCTTAAGGCTAATTAAACCCTCCCTTGCTATTCCCCGAACCAAATCTCGAGCCACTCGAGACGGAGCGTTCCAGCTTGATCGGGGTCCAGAGGACAGTAATATGTTATACTTTGTCGGTACCAATTTTCGAACAATTTGTCGCATATGGTGGGTACACTTGGGGAGTGGCAGCGGAGATGACCGCGGCAGACGAAGTTATGCTGGCGATTACTGTGTTTGCGTTTTATGTTTTTTTGTGTGAAATAGAGATTCATGCTGAATTTCAGCTGTTGCTTGCTCAAAGCCATAAGAGCAATCTCCCCACATTTGTTGTTTTTTTTTTTTTTTTTTTGGTTTTGCCTGTTTCCAAAGGAGGCTCAAACAGTCATCCCTGAGAAACAAAAGAGCAACAAAGCATAAAAAAATAATGAAAAAAGACAAAACATAAGAATGAAAAACTGCCACTAAAAAAATGAGTCCAAACATTTTTTTTCCTCTGTTCCTTTGTTTCCTCTTTTCTTTTTTGTCAGTTTCTCCCTGACTTTCCTCTGACTTAACTGACCTTTATTAGGATGAAAAGAAATGAAGCGTTAAATTAGCTGACATTCTAATTCGGACCGAATCTGTCGCGTGAACCCTACGCTCAGTCTCCTCCGTGCATCTCCTTTGCCTGTTATCACTCATCCTCACCGGCGCACAGATGAAAACGAAGGCACTGGGAGCAGGCACGTTTTTTTTTTCTTCAATTTTTTGGGCCCAACACGGGTCCCCTAAAACGAGTTCCAGTCCTTCGCCGAGGTGTGACGTGGCTCCGCTTTCGGTGGCGCGGAGCTCGCCCCGGCCAGACTCGCTGCGGTGCGACGGGGAACAGACGGAGGACGCGGAACGCTGCCAGCTCGCGGGTGAGAGTCTCCGGGGCTGGCAGGGGAGGGAGCGGGGGCCGCCGCGGGCCCAGGCAGAGCTCGGCGGCATGAGCGAGGGCGCCGATCCAGCCAGCACGCCCGCCATGCCGCGCCGCGCCGCGCCACTCCAACAGTGTCTGGACCCCGCGATACCAGACAGCTTCGAGCACACATGGCTCCTGTGGTCACCCACGCACTGGCTTCTCTCTGCAATATGTCAGAGACGGAGGGGGGAAGGAGCTCATTCAAAATTTTTAACAGAGAATTTGGACCGTTTTACTTAATTATTTATCTTTTTTGTTAAGGGTAGTTACACTCATTAAGAGCTTTGCTCAGTGCCTACGTACCTTGGTCAGTCTTTTTTGAAAGCAGCCAAACATGAATATTTACCTAACATGAATGCCACGCTTATAATTGGGCCAATATCTGATTAGCCGCAAAACATATTCATATTTTAAGAATGCAGGATACTTCTGAGTGTACTTTGCACTCAAGTTGCACACACGTTTTCCAGAGTGGTCACAGAATTCACAACTATCCAGAGAAAAAATCTCATTTAATCTGAATAACCTTTCCCCTCATCGAGCAACTGTTGGCCATTAACAGAACTGTTCTATGATACTCCACTGAAAAATTCAAAACTCTTAAAATTTTAACTCTCAGTATTAAAATCAACATGAACTACCTTAACCATTTTAAATAAAGGTATTTGATTTTAGACATTCTTAACTTTCTCTTCATGTGTCAATCCTAAAGGAACAAGAGAGGTAAACTGATTAGTATTCAGCAATGGATATATTTGGAGACTTTTACTGGGACCACTCAAATCCCCATTGACAATTAGTCATGAGTTTGGCACTCAAACACGTATGAACTCAAGACTGAAGACTTTGGACACATTTCTTCAGAACACAGCGATTGTTAAAACTCTCTCCAATATTGACTCTACTCAGTGCATGAAAATGTACAAAGCAGTTTTTCAGTATTCAGTACAGTTTGTGTTTTTCAGTTTCTTTAGGAGGAAGCATTCACTCTTTAAAATATAGGAGTGTTGCACATCCTCTTTGAAGTTATAATAGTATTGGGCATCTTCTTTGAAGTTAGGACTTGGGCAGCCAGGAATGTAGAAACACCTGCCAGTAAACTATGCGACACACGGCCACCTGACAAATCATATTACTGACATTTTCAACAACAGTGGTAGCCAATGAGTTGAATCTTCTGATCAAACACTGAATCAATGCATGTTTTATATGTAAATAAAAGTTTCACTCTTTGTTAAATGGCATGCAATTAATCATACAAACCCTGCATCCAATGAAAAAAATCCAAATTACACCACCTGCTCCTCAAGAAAGCTTTTTGTTCAGTGCTTCAGAAGCACTGACCATCAATTGGAGACCAATTTGGGCTTTTAGACACCAGCAAGTAATCATGAGCTTTGGTGCTCGCTCTGAAAAGTAACCATATGGTGTTGTGTGCTTGCCCCCATGTGAAAATAATCAATAATGCCTTTTACAGTCTGCAGTCAATGCCATTCCCAGTACGACTTTGCCTGCATGAATCAGCAGTGCTGTGGAGTGCAATGGGAGTGATTTGAAATGCATGGATGTGGCTGCCCCGGAATTTGAACTTGTTAGACTCTAGATGTATGAATGCAGTTGAGGTATTGTGCTGCCGAGCTGTTTTGCTTTCAGGAATGAAAGGACAGTAATAAAGCAATGATTCATAGAGCCCAGCATTATGTAGATTAATTGGGAAAACAGATAAAATGCATTAAGGGTGGGAGAATTGAATCCTTTACAATCTGGCAATAATAGAAGTCTTAAGGAGTCCATTTGCGAGTGGATTTATGCATGTTACATTTTTTTACATTGACTTCTTGAAAGCGGGTAGGGTAAATTACAGGAGCAATATTGTTAAAGTGTCAGCTTCGACAGGTGTGGCTCATGTCTGTTTGTCATTTGTTTGGCAGACTGTCAGAGAAATGTAAATTTTCACAATACCTGCGTTCCTTTTTTAGCAGCTTTGATGAGTTGCTGATATTTCCACCTTTTAGTTCAATTGAAATGTCGTGAATAATAATAAAAAAGATCAGATCATCACACAGGTTTGTTTTTGTTGACATTTTTTATCTATTCTTCGCAACATATACCGTTGGATGTGTCATCTTTCTATCATAACCAGAGACAATGAGAGTGTGATGCACAGTTGTTTACCTAATTTGTGATCTAATTTTATTGTTGATGGCACTGAGGAACAAAGCGTTTGATTGTTTTGTGCCTGTTGATCCAAGTGCTGTGCACTGTGCTGTATTTTACTTTATGTCACCTGAGATATTTCTAATCTTCCAAATCTGTACTCCATGAAACTACTCAGTGTGATCATTAGGTGTCCATATTAGAAGATTTACCATTGAAAAGTTTCAGGGGTATGCCTCCATACTTACCTGTGCCAGGTATCAGGTACCCACTAAATGGTCAACATTTTCCTTCAGATTTTCATTATGTTACATTACATTACTGTCAAGCAAACTCTTGTCCAGAGCAACTTACAACTAACTTGAAATATATAGGTCCACTAAAAAATATTTTTATATATATATATATATATATGTGTGTGTGTTTTTTTACAAGCCTACTGTAACAACAGGCGACACTGTTGCTGAGTATTTTCTAATTGTGTGCATGTGTGTGCTCTATAGGTTGGATATGAGTGAGTATGCATATTTCATAGTTTTCAATTATAGGTTGGAAATATGGAAAATGAGTAACAGTATATTTCAAATTGATGTTTTAACAGACTTAAACTTTTAACACAAAATTAAAGACAAATACCCTACGTAAGCCTATGTGTGATATAGTACAAAGTGGTCAGAAACTGATTTGATGCGCTGTGTTTGGCTTTATGGCGAGCTTGGCTCTATTGTCTTCTGTTACTGTATGTATATGCGTAACATGCCATGCAATAGTTGGACTGTGTACTGACATCAGTTAAAAAATGTTTGCCCCCAGCGCAAATGTCAAACTCCACCTATGGGTTACAGTATATCCATTCATGCAGCTGGATATTTGCTGTGGCAATTGTGGGTTAAGTATCTTGCCCAAGGGTATGATGGTAGTGCCCCAGCAGTGAATCGAACCAGTCTTTCTGGTTACAAGCCCTGCTCATTACCCCTACACCACACTGCTGTCCCTTTTCATTGATATCATTCAAATGTGGGGGTGGAGTATCCCTAAAGATTTGGTTCAGATCCAATGACACAGCAGTATACCTTGTCCATGAAGAGCCATTATTTATGTCTCATTTATTCATGTGATACACCCAAGAACTATTGACCCATGTGATGATCAGCATAAAATAAATTTTCAGTGAACAATGTTCCAGTTCTCAATTAACCCTAGATTGTCCATTTTTCAGCTGCGCTTGGAAAACATCCTCCACCTAGCTCACTGTGACAACACAATTGTAACAATGTGCAATAAACTGAAATGTGATCGACTGGCTTTAACATCACAAAGGCAGTATGTTTGGCCTGCTTATTGTGTACAACTCTGTGGTTATAAGCAATGCATTAACAGATGTTGGCACTGTTTGTGGTGAGGGAAAATGCTGCCAGGAGTCACTTCAGTGTAGCAGGGCAGCAGTGCAGCACTGCAGTGTAGGCAAGGAGTATCTGTTCCGATACACACGCTGTGCATTCCAGCAAATAGTAAAAGGTGCATTCCTTGTGTTTTGGTGCATGTTGTACATAGAATGGCATTCCTTTTCAATGCTAGATCTCAGGTAGCTCACACACTCATGGTGATCCTGCAGGTTCCTCCTAAATGCTGCCAGTTGCAAAAACCATTGCAGCCTCTTTGCTAAGTGGCCATGCTGAAGTCTTTCTTTCAACAAATTTATACCCTCTATTGTTTTCATGAATTGAATTTCTTTGTTTTCCAAATGCTTTTTACCCAGAGTGTCTACTTACATGTACTTATGCTGTGAATTTGTACATGTTTCATTTATACAGCTGGGCATTTACTATATACTAAGGCAGTTTTGGTTCAGTATCTTGCCAAAGGCACAACAGCAGCACTCCACCTGAGAATTGAACCATCAACCTTTGAGGTCATGAGTCCTGTTCCTTACCACTGCACCGCATATTGCCATATTGCAGACAATATTCATTGCAAGCAAAATTGTGGCTTTCAGTTTCCTTTCCATCAACCAGCACAGAGTTTTTGCACTTCCTTCCACTCAACTTTTATGTTGAAATTTGGGTATATTTTTCTTCCATTTTTCTCCGCTGAATATTTTGGACCTGTGTTCATTAAAACGATGCGACCGGGTAACACGCTGACAGAAGGTCCTGTTATCACACGCCGTGAGTCACCGTCATACTTACCAATCAAGCCGATATGTGTTACATCGGGAGTAAAACATGTTAGGCCATTAATATGGTAATTGCTCATTAGACGTGAAGAATGTATCATTTCTCCTACCGTCGGTTATCACCATCCGGAAGGCACTGAGGGTCGGGCCGGGCTTTTTATCGCTGGTGTTGTGCGTGTGTTGAGAACCTTGCTATATTACCTTGGCTCTCCTCTGACATTTTGCACCATCTACGTGCTACATCTTTGCGGTCAACCAATCAAAATATGGAGGCCTAGGGGGACTGAAGTAGTGTTTGCACATGCAGTTGGGTTAAATTTGAATAGAAGAAAATTATACTGACAGGAAGGGGGTATACAGCTCACCATTTAGCTCATCATTTAGCCTGTATCTTAATAATAGCAATATGTTGTAGTTGTGGTGCATATCATGCATTAAAAACAGTTACACCAGAACAGCACCAAGTAGCTAAGAGAGACCTCCCAAAAAGTTTATCCAGAGGGGTGGGGTGTTCCTAGGGTTCCCCTCTGATCCTGGTCAGCATTGCCCTTCTGTTCTTATCAGAGAGTTTGTATCCTCTGAATGAGTTTCCTGCTTTTTATTTAAACTGCATGAAGAATTGGCCTTGCAAAGGTAATACAGACTAACACCTTTATAGTACTGCCGAAAAGGCGATATGTGTGAAATGACCCCATCTGCTATAAGGTCAATTTGAATCTTCGGCTGGACGACAACACTAAACTAGCTAGTGTAGATGCTGGCAATATCACCACCTTCAGTACAGAGTTAATTAACTTTTGTGTCAAAGTGTGCGTGATGTCATTAATGACTAAATTAACAATTTAATGAACAGATACGTTAATTACCTGAGAGATGCCTGAAATCATCCACAAGAATGCGTACGTTCACAGTGTAAGCGGTGGTAATAAACAGCTCTGCTGGCATGCCCCCAGGACCAGGATGTGAGACACTCTTTCCCGTTTCTTGTCATTTTCAGTATCCCTCCGGCATAACAGTTTTACAGTGCATGTTTGCTGAGTATTCACTGGTACCTACCACCAAGCAGCAATAGAGTGGAGACATAAAAAGAGACGTTTCGCAGGGATGGAGATGGGATTTGTTGTCCCGTTCAGACGAGATGACAGCCTGAAACTCCTGGCAGCATGCTCTGGTCGCGCTGCAGAGCAGATTGGCTTCAGAGTGGTAACACCAACGTCCTGCAAAGCCGTTTCACACAAACGGGCCACCTGCGCTAATTGCCAGGAACGACGCTCGTCAGAATTTAAAACCACCATGAAAGCCGGGGGAGGAGGCAGAGCAGACAGGTGTTGACTTTGTAGTGTAGAAGCATGGTCGATAGCGCCTTTCATAATGTCTTCAGGGGGAACACATCCAAGCATAACTCGCCGTCTAATTTTTATATGCCTGCTCTCTTCATGTGACAGCGAGGGAATACGGCTATGAATCACAGAGGAATGAATCCGAATGTACATCCATAGATTTGATCCAAATTTGATTTAAATCTTTTTTTTTTGTACTCATCCTCCATCACAAAAATCAAACCAGTCTTCCCCCCCCATTCGCCCCCAGAATGTATCTAAAAGTGTTCAATCTTTGTCAACAAGAGGAAAATTTATCTGCTGGTTTACACCCTCAGCTTCCCAACCTGTCTTCAACAAACAGCTGAACAACCCCCTTGTCTGCCTGAACAATTTACCGGCGAACGATGACTTTTTAATTCACAGGCCCATACACATAGTTTCCCTAATAGCAGGTAGAAGTAGTAAGTGCTGATTCACTCAACAGTGAAATGTCCAGGACAATTGTTGTCAATTTATTTCTTACTATTTCTTACAATTTTATTACTCTTATGCATTTTTGCAGCTGATTTTGTTTCTGTTTTTTTTTCATGTGGTTGTTTACTTTGCAGGAGCAGATTATATACACTCACCGCCAACCCACATATGCCTATGTTCTACACAGAAATTACTTAAACACAGCTGTGAAAGCCTGGTGAGTTGTTTTCAGATCACTTGTGTGTCTTAGTGCCATGTGTTTATCTCAGTTGCTGAGATCTCCAGATTAAAATATTTAATGTAGTTGTTTGCTCTTTGAAAATTGTGACAACACTCAATGTAATAAAGTGTTAAATAAAAGATTGCAATACCATATGAATTATCTATCTGAACTGTCTTTGCAAGATGCTCACAAGATGCAGGTTGATAAAAAGCTCATCATTTAAGTTTATTCATATTGATCCTAGATAATGTAAAAATATGTCTTCAGTACCAGGCCTAGAGCAATGTCTGCAATCATTTTGCACTTAGTTTTGGTAAGACTTAAAAAAAAAAAAAAAAATACAGTGAATAGCTGATTTTAAAGTCTGCAGGTACTGTTCACAAAGATGATGCAATTACATTGACAATTTATGTACACATACACGCACACAAACACACACACACACACACACACACACACACACACACACACACACACACACACACACACACACACACACACACACACACACACACACACACACAAATACACACAGCAGACAATCTTTTTGACCCAATGAACACTTGTTATCCTGGGTGCCCTCAGAAGGATTGCATTAGAAACATGTCCTACTTAAACCAACAAACACACACCATCCATCTAAAGATTTATTTATTTTCCCCACAGAGGAGGGCTAATAATTTCTATTTGTTTTTCCTTCACTTTAATGGTGGCAATAAATCACAGTGCTTTGTCTAAACAAAATCTCTTCCACTAAACACTGCCCCCCCCCTTTTTTTCCCACCTGTATGAGCAAATTACTTCCATTGATTTGGAAGAGGTGGAAACACATAATCCCAACTGAAAGGAAGGAGTCTACTTCCGTTTTGTTCTTACATTGCCATCCCACTGGGGCCAGGCTGAAGCTGGTAAGGCAGAGGATGAATGCCACCCATTCTTCCGGAGTTTTCCGCCCACAGTAAGTGTATGGCTAATCTGACAACCCAGGAAGATGCACACTGGCTTGGTGTTTCAGGTGCCCTCCAGCTGTCTGGGAAGAAGCTATTTGCCACCACCCAGCATGCACCTCTCTCAAAAAAGCTTTTTGTTCAGGATGCTCAAAAATTTTGAATGACCTAAAGGAGGGGAAAAAAGACTTTGTTGAGACTGCAGTAGTTTGGGACACATTGAAGCAATTTTAAAATGTTGAGCTGAATTAACATGATTACTGGTGACTTCAGAGATACCGACAATAAAATGTTTGTAATAAGTACATGTCTAAAAAGGACTCAGATTCTTACCTAGAACAACCTTGGATAGTTACAATCATGTACAATTATTCCTTTTAAAGCATACAATCACAGCTTCATAACAGCCGACATTTCTTCTGGTTATCTGCAAAAGGCAAATTCGAGTTAAAACAAGGGAAGTTCCTCCCTGTTCCTTTATTTATTGAAACCTAGATGCAATTTGAATGTTATGTATGTTCAATCATATGCGCACATTGTACCATTCTTACAGCAGCTACTGTGGGAGATGAAGGCTTTGTAACCAACAGCTAAATGAGATATCCACTGTAAATGAAAGCAATTTAAACACGTTATAAAAATACCTTTTTTTCTGTTTCCTTTACAAGTCACAGGTGAAAAATTCATATTACTTGTCTGTAATTTTCTTTTAAATGATATTTGAACCATGTGCATACTGTTCATTTGAAGGTATAAGGGGAGGTATAATGAGGATTATAAAAAAGAGCTCCTCACTTTACGAGACTAACTACCTAAAAAGTTGCAAACTAAATCATTCCGCCATAAATCTCCCAAAGTATCCAATCAGAGGAGCATCAGGCCCCTAGCCTAGCCTGTGGCCACGGGCAACCACTGTCAGACTCTCGGCCACGACCTCCAATGTCAGAATATGACTTTACTCACATAAGGGAAACGCTGGTTGCTGGTTCATTGATTTATAATTGTGACCCAGCAAAATCAGGGGACGCTTGGAGGTTATGCACATGAGGGCATTCAAAAAGTACCTCTGACTTGTGTCTGCAGCCCTGTCCACCCGCTACCAGTCCAACACCACTTCCATTTTACTCCCACTTCCACTTTCCCTTTTCAATGCAGCAAATCTTGATGTTAATACAGAATTCAAAATGGAGGAAACCTGAAATGTTGACTAAACCCTTTGGGTTTTCAAAAAGAAAGTCAGGTGTCATACAAAAAAAAGAACCTTAAATATTAATTTGCTTTAGAAATGACTCGATTTAAATGGCATGCAATTAGATATAATCCTTTGGACAAATGAAGTGAATTATAACCATTTGGAATTAAATTATTAATCACATCAACTCTTCCTCAGCTTCTGATCTTTCTGAAAATATAGACCACATTTGAATGCATTACTGTGTCTGCCCTAAAAGAACTTGAAATGGGGGTGTTACTGTTAAAAGCATGCTAATGTTTCCTCTTCCCAAGCCACTTTTCTTCATTAATATACATATTTTAAAAGAGAACATTATGCAAATGACTGAGTTCACAATTAGATTTTGAGTTATAATTTGGTCTACAATATAATTTTGTACATATTAACTATCTACCTAAGGCAAAACATTATACTTCTACTTAGTTTAACCTAATTACTCTCCAAACATTAAAACTCCATTTGTCTTTCTTCTCCCATCTTGAGAAGAGTCAGTTTTGTTTTCTATAGGATCATGACCCATTAAGTCCAAACTAATTGAAGTGCAGTGTGGTGTCATAATTATCATGCCTTCAGCATGATCTATAGTGATAAACACAATTCCTGGTTTATCAGATTTAGGCAGCTAACTTCTATTACAATTACTCTAGATTGTAAAACAAGCAAACATATATTTTATAAAATTACAACTGTAATCCTATCTTAAGATTTTGGTTGAATTGAGAAGAACATTTTGCGAATGTTCATGTGTTCATGTTTGTATTTGATTGCTGGCTATCAATGTAGTGACACAAATGATTTCAAATCTCATCTGAATTAATTAAAATGTTTAACTTGACAGTTTAATGGTAAGCAATTAGCCATTTGATGAGTGCGTTCTAAGTAATTCTGGATCCCAGGAGTTTTTTTTCCTTGATTTATTATAAAAGCATAGTGATTGCTCTAACAATTTACATGCCAGTGCAAAATATGGACTTGCAGAAGAAAAACAGCTTTTGGCTACCTACAGGTGTTGTAGGTAGAGAAAAGACAGGGCACTTTCTTCAGTGTAGGACTATCATTATGACAGTTTTCAGGTTCCTGATTTGTACTTGTTATTCATTTGTTTTGTAAAGTTTTCTCTGCTGTTTTCTTATGGGTGGTGCACAGGCCAGCACCAACACAAAACCTACCCTTATCAATGTTTTTTTTTTCCTATTTAATTTAGTTTCACACAGAATTAGGAGACCTCAGGGTATGGATAGAGTCATGCAGGGTTGCACTTTATGATGTAAAATAATCTCCCAAATTGCCAGTTATTTACTAAGTTTGTGAGTAAGCTCGCAACAAACGCAATACATTTCGGGAGAGGCAACATGGCAAGTGAGTCAGATAAGTGACAACTTAGCCCTTGGCTGTTTGTCCAGCAATCTGTACAGCCAGACAAAATACAACACATTACTACAGCAGCGTGTCTAAAATGAGAATGGAATTTAGATGTGTTCACAACATTTGGTAAACCTAGATTCTTTTCCAAACTCCCCAGGTGCCCTCATAAATATGTTTATTGCTACGTTTTTGTTTTGACTTGCTGGGATTAATTTCCTCATTACTAAAGTTAGTGCAAGGAAGAGCCAGGGGAATGACAAGAGCGTTCGCTGTCTACCCACAGCTGAGACCCGCCCCTGGGAGAGTGGGCATCGTCTCAGCCAGCTCCAGAGGAGTGACTGACAGGTGCACTGACAGACAAAAAGCAATCTAGATGAGGCGCAGCGGAAATTCATATTACCCATTCGAATTGCCACGGCAAATAACCAAAAATTACCCAAGTTAACTGAAAGTGATGCGAAAGTGCAGTGTCAGTTCGCATTTGCCATTTTCGATCATGCCACCCAGTGAAGAAACGCAAAAGCGCCCATCACAAGGTGACATTCAGCTGCAATTGCTTCTTTTTGTTTTTGCACAGTTCGTCCTCCACTAATGCAGTGGTTAGCTCCAGTTTATGATACATTTTTTGAGATTTAAAGCAGAGGCTTTAATCCAGGATATACAGTGTTCATGTCTCATTTTTACCTTGCACCTGCTACGATCCAGTCTTGCGACTGCTACTTCTTCAGAGCTGATGATCTCTGATAGTATACTAGAAATTCAAATTAAGGGAAGGATACTACTGCAGATTTTCCTCCACACGGGATTCAAGCCCAAAACCCTCGGGCCAGGAGTCCAGTGGCCGAACCACCATGCCATGTGCTGCCCTGAAGTTGGAACCAGCAACAGTGGTTTTGGGGGGGGGGACTGGGGACTGGCAGAAATAGGACAGAGAGGATGGCTCATAAACCCTTGTAATGTGTCCACATTATTTATATTACTGCAGGCTAGCTCCAGCTGTTCCAGCTTTTCCAGTTTCCCCTCACTGAAAGGACTCAGCCATCCAATTTGCAACAGCTGACTGACAAAACTAATTAACTGCAGTTAGAGTAAGGGTCCTGTGGGAAAATGATCTTTTTTTGTTCCCCCATATAGCAAAAAAAAGAAATAGGAATGAATGAAAACAAAATGTATGTTCTTATATCTTTGCGAGGAGGAGATCTTGTGTATCAAGGCGACTGCATTGCCCATTTCCTGACATCCCGAACAAAAGCAATTGCCGTGGAGGTAAATGGGTTATGAAAGTTTAATCCGCAAACAAATGTGATCACTGATTGCATTGTGTAAAACGACAAGAATGATAAATGATAAAATGACAAACACAGCCGAGAAAAGGTGTGCATGCAGACACAAATAAACCCACAAAGCTTTGGAACTAATTCTTTTGATTTTTTTTTTTTTTTTTTAACTTTTCAAACAAAGATGTAAGGCCTTTCAAAGTTTATCCTCAGAAGGATTTAAACTGTTCAAACCCAAACGAAGGAATTAATTAACCTGCCAAGCATCATCAAATGCAAGAATTACCTGTCATGTCCCCAAAATGCCCCTCTGTGGGATAGAAAGCGGAGGAGACGGAAGCAAGGTTGTGGTCGTAAGACATTTAATCCCACCTTTCAGAGCCGCGGATGGACTGGTGCGTTTTGTTTCGTTTCATTTATTTTACAGGGGTTTATGTGATCTGATGTGTTTTATGTGTCACTCAGTGCTCTGTCCAAGCTTGAGCCATTTGCTCAGACAGAAGGCTTTTGTGGCTGTGCCTGTGAGAATTCTGCAAGTCTACAGGATGATGTTTCATGTGCAAGATTTATTTATTTGATGTATTTTTGGATTTCGCAGCGTGGCTTTGTCTGTCCTGTTTTCAATCAAACGCAAGAGCATCGTTGGATGCAAAAAGGAAACACACTCACACATCTGTCTGCATCTCTCTGAAAAGAAAGCAGACTATTCAAGATATATCAAGCCAACAAATACATAAAATACAACAATCAACAGCTTTAGGGAAGCTCATTGCAGCCAGTCTTTTTTTTTTTTTTTTTTTTTCCATGCTGCAAGACTCATAATTTTACAGTACCATGTTTTGAGCAAGTGCTTGATCTCTGAAGATTTGAAAAAGGCGGCTGTCATCACCACTGAGAGGAGTTCTGTGAAGGCAAACCTCACATGGCACCAAAGTGAAACATCGGGACAGAGATAGGCTGTTTACCGAGGGCCGGATGTGGACAGGCTCAATACGACTGGAGCCTGGAGCCAGGGAGCCTGTGTGCCATATACTTGCATGGGGCATGTCCCAGGAAAACCAGGCTGTTTGCAGATGCAATGGGCGTACGCCAACAGGGTGTTCAGCTCTCAACAGAATAAGCAGAACCCAGCTGGGGTGGGGTGAGAGAAATACTTACTTGCATTTCAGTACATGAAACATGCATTTCAAAACACATTAATTGTTGCCATTTTCTTGACTTTCAAACAATTCCATCCAATTTAGACCCTCCCAATTCCTTTTTGTTGATTTTTTTTTTTTTTTTTTTTCCCCTGTGGAAACAAAAGTAAATAAAATGAGTACCAAAAATCATCAACTTAAGAAAGCTAGCAGCAAAAAACACAGCAGATTTTTTTTCCATAAAAAACTCCATTATAAACTAAAATCAATTAAATAACAATGAGCGTAAAATGGCACACTGGTGATGCCTGAAAGGATTGAAAGGTGTCTTTAATTGTTTTGATTATGTTATTATAAATGCACACCATTTCCCATTAATGTTGGCCTAGTATAGGTGTATCTAGCATGCTGATCTGTCATCTTGGTGAGGTCTGGTTTTAAATGACGCAATAATGACATTATCTACGGGGTGATTGCAATGCATGCCTTATCTGTACTTATCTCTAATTATTTCTGATGAATTTTATAAATACATACAGTATATTGCACATACATAATCATAACATTATGTGTACCCTTTGCATGATTTTGAGCACACAAAAATGTTGTTCTCTCCAATGCATTGCCATTTAAATGTTCCCATCTACAGTAATTTGTGCTCAGTGCTGTTCTTCAGTGTAGCTAGGCTTTGTAAAAGAGTCACAGACATTGTGAAAATTGCAATCCCAGGAAGCCCTCTTAAACACAAATTGAAATTTAATCAGTTTGCTGCCAGTTTTGGGACCCTGTTATTGCTACTTGCATTGGACCAAATTGGAGGTATTTTACAGCAAGGTTAGATGCAATTGCAGGACTGCACCAAATACAGTCCAACTCAACTAGTCAAACTGACTTTAACAATTGATGAGCTAAATAGTAAAGAATAGGTACATATTTAGGTTGTGTATGTGTAGGACTGTGAACCATAAATCATTACAGCAATTTATCCTCACCAACCCTTCCACCTCGTCACCTTCCCAATGCATGTCTGACTAATGTGGTCACCATACAACAGTGGACATCATGCTGGTAGACTTTGTAGACAAACTGAAATAAGTTCTAAAAAGTATAATCATATCTCCCCTGTTATTTTATGTCCACAGAATTGAATGAAAAGTAGTCTTTGTACTTATACTTTCATACTTATCTGGGACAATATAAGACAATTGCTTACCTTAGATGACTCATGCTGTTTACTTCTCACAAATCCATGGATTATGATGGATTCTAATTTTAAGTTTAGAAGCTGCGTCAACAGAATATTTTCAGATGACATCTGCACTAACTGCCAGGTTATGGTAATGTTCCGGCTGTGACGCTAATTCTCAATCACCTTCTCTGTTTATGTTTGCTGTTTTTTAAAGGTTACGGATGCATTAAGCAGCCATTAGAATAGCGGGCAAAGGTGTTGCCTCTGTGGTTGATATGGCAATTTAAAAATGTCTGCACCATTTTAAAAATGTCTACAATATCTGGGGTACTCTATTTCCTTCAGGGTGGAGTTCTGGCCAGGACAGACACTCAGCGGACTGGCATAGATATGAGTCTTTGACACGGTTCACAACCATCAAAAGTTGAAAGACATGGGGCCAGAACAACTGTATGACACAGCAAAAAAAAAAAAAAAAAAAAAACAGATGCTAATTGGCTGCAGATCAGTTTTGAATGAGGCATCACAAAGACTGACTGTGTATTAACCAATCAGGATGAAGTCACGTTACCCCTAAGAGTGCGTTTGCTGCACCCCTGTGGTGCAGGGAAATTCTAGCAGTGATTGATAGCAAAAATAGCCACGAAAACAGAGGGGAAAGACAGTATTCAAAAAAGAAGAAAGAACAAGACCATTGTTGAACTTATTTTACCAAGGCCGCCATGTTGCATTTGTTTTAGCTGTTATTTTGTCTGACCTCTGAAATGACCCCACCTTTGTGTGTTTGGGTGTGTGTACGTGTGTGTATGAAGGTACATAATGCGATATACTATTTGACATGGTAGCAGCATCATGCATAAAATACTCTACAACTAGGAGATTCTGTAAAATGATACTCTGAACTCCCCTGGTCTATTGCAGGTATGCTTCCCGTGATCTTCATCAGTTTATAACAGAACTTGGTCGGTCTCTCCCCTGGTGCTCGGCTTGATGTTCGCCCCCCGTGATTACAGGGGATGACGCTCGAGAGGGGAGCACGTCACGCTCTTGTTTAATATGAAGGCCAGCATGAAATATGCATTTCAACATTATGAATATTTTACATCGTTAGTGCATGAAGGTAAAAAAAAAATCCATTAATTTGAATTTCTAACTTGGAATTATTCTATTTTAACACACCCATTTAAGCCTGATTTGAGGAGTATTTATTGGGGGAGAAGAAGGGCGGGGAGGAACGTGTATTGTTTGTTTAGCGAGCGTCGTTAGCACTCCCGAATATCTTATTCGGACAGTGACTGCACACCATGCAGCTGCCTCTCCGCTCCCACGTCAGACGTCTCGTTACCTTTTTGTCCTGATTATAGTTTGATGACCGCAAGCTGCTCGGCTGTAATGGGGAGGTTAAGGATGATTAATTTGACAAGATGTTAAACTGCAGACTCTCGCCGCTCGGCGTAAACAACGCCGCAGAATTCGGTGACCGCGCAAGGAGGAGGGGGTGAAGGCGTTGATGTTCATTCGTCAGATGACCGGCATAAATTCATATCGATATGACATCCAGAGCAGCCTCTGAAATGAATCTGCCCCCGTTTGCTGTATCCTGTTTTGGAGCTCCAAAAAGAAGCGCGGTATCGCCTGCCGATTAATTATGAATGCGTCGGATCATGCAGGCCTAAAATAATATTTCAGATCTCTAATCTATTGGAAGAAACACAGTAGCTTCTCTTAATGCGGACTTCAAAAATCTTTTCGCCGTTACATCTGGATCATCAAGAGTCAAAACTGGACACGATTCCCCACAGCCTACATACACTGGATGTCCCTCAAAGTTTGATGTTGGAAAATAGGGAACTTTTCATGTACAAGATGTAAACTAGAGGCTCACTCTTATGTGGATTCTGCATTTGATCTACACTGAGGAATTGTCATTGGGTCTAATTTTTTAGGTCTTCATACTCATTGCAAAGCATGAACATTGAAAATGTACAAACTTGTCACACACCCCTCACAAATAGGGGTGTGTGCCACACCTTGGAGAACATACAACATTGAACTTTCCATCAAAGATAGTTTTTCCTCTTGTGCAGACTGAGAAATGCAAATGCAGGGTCACGTGCCCAGTTTAGTTCCACAAATTCACAGCCCACACATGTGGTAGACATATATTTGTCACTGTCACTCTTAATGTAAAAGGCAGCACATGCCTGTATTGGTATGTATTTAATGGGGGAGGAGGGATTCAGCTGGGAATTTCAGTAAAATGATTTCAGCGCAGGATACCAAAGGCCTCATATTGGTCACATCCAATTGTTTTTGATTTTCACATTTGTGGACTAGGCCTTAAGTGTGTTTGGGTGCAGTGGGAATACTTAGATGCAGGTTAGACTTCAAATCAGAAAGTATGTCCACTAGTTATGATATATATGATAGATAAACCTGAGGAGATTCAGTACTACACAGGTCAGCGTACTGAACTGCAAACTTTATCACAGATACTAATAGGCCACACGTCTCATTCTACCTGTCTTCGAACAAATAACTATTGATTGATGTACACAACAACTGAAACCTAATATGACCAAAATATTACATCTCACACCCCAAATGATTTAACTGATATCACCGATTCTGGAATCTGAAAAGCCCACTTCCAGGTGCAATGCTACATGTTTATCCCTGGTTTAGTGAATCCGATAGATTTGTCTACGGCTGGCAACAGAGATTTAATTAACACGCAAAGTGATTTGCTTCGGGTTGCACAGTGAGTCATGGAGATCTCCAGTCAGTCAATCAATTGTAATTGTTTTCGTGCGCAGCCAGGGAAGAGCTTGTCACAGTCTCACGCAGAAGGCAAAGTTTTGCTG
Organism: Megalops atlanticus; assembly: GCA_019176425.1. NCBI lineage: Eukaryota > Metazoa > Chordata > Actinopteri > Elopiformes > Megalopidae > Megalops > Megalops atlanticus. The sequence continues at coordinate 9,411,193 of CM032891.1, forward strand.
AGGCGACGCAGGGATTATTCACAATGCGGCTTGACAAAATAGTTTTCTGAGTCTGTATTTGCATGCACCAAATTAACCATTTAGTTCCCATTTACACAGCCACAGTTTTCAGATCGAAAAATGTACAAGTCTGCAGCATGGTGGAAACTGGCGCAGTGTGCTTATGTATTACCATGCCCCTATTCGAGGAGCTTGACTCCTTGCTGCTTCACAGCCTGGACACCTTTACTCTGATGCAAAACCCCCTGCAGAGAACTGAAATCGCCAGGTTCGTCTCATCAAAGACAAATTTCCATTCCACATCCAGGTGCCCCTCTTCCCGCCCGACGAGAATAAGGCCTTCTTAATTTTCAACAGCCCAGAGACGGAGTGGGCAGGACAGTAACATCTGTTTCTCGGGCTTTGTTGGTATCATTATCCACGCATCGTCTCTCAGATCAAGTGCAACATTATTCTCCTTGATATCGGTTTTTTTTTTTTTTTTGGAGAATCTCTTTGATTTAAACAATTGCAGCGCCCTGGATCATCACTCGGCTGATTCCTTGAATTTGCTCCACAAAGGATGTTTCTCAGCTGATTTGCAACCCTTTTCAAAACTGTTTTAATTCAATTTCCGTCCATTGACCGTTTTCTATGAGAGTCTTTAATGGTAATGATCATTGACTCGGATTCATTGATGTGCGGCGCTTGAGTGAATCCCTCCATTTGTCATCCGTCTCTTCAGAGGCAGAGACTTTAAATATAATTAATTTCATACATGCATAGTATCAGCATGAGAGAGGGCCTAGCGCAGACTGACATTGAGTAGGTATTATTGCAAAGGGACTACATTGTTCATGACTACCATCACAGCACTGGGCTTAAACCTTTTTTATACAGTATTTTACCTCATCATGCACTTGTGATAAGCGCACATATGTGCTGCTAAGTGATTACTTCCCCCTCCAGGTTAGTGAGGGAAACTTAAGCGAAATCTCTTCACAGTTCACAGGTTATCGCTGAGCCCTGCAACATTAGTTTTTGCACCGCTGTCCAGATTTATTGCAGTGTATTATCGATGCTTGGTTGTTAAATGTGTCCTATAAAAGGAACTGTGCAGGGCCCTGCAGAAATCAACCCCCGCTGGGAAAAAGCACATTGGAGAATAAATCTCTTTTGCAAGAACATGCAGGTTAGAGTTTGGGGAATTCTACCCTGCGCACAGAAAGAAGCGTATCACTTATGTCGGCAGCAAATTCATGAGGCTGTCATTAGGGAAATTCTGAAAGCTCTTGTACCAGGTGCACAGGAATTTTATTGAGCAGACGCAGAGAGTCGTTCCACTGATTAATATGTGTCATCAATAAGGCTGATCAAAAGGTGGCCTACTACACAAGTGAGGGAGTAGTGGCATGCAAAGTTGCAATTTGAAGAGACACAAGATGGACGCAGCATGTGACATCAGGGGACTGCATTAGTGGAGTCAGCCCTGCAATCAGGCTGTCAACATCAAATGCAAGTTGAGGTCAGTACAGGAGCTAGAGGTCAACTCAACACTCCTGCCCAAAGCAACACACCAGAGCCTCCCCATTGACTGGTCTGTTTTGTACAACAAACTGTAATACACATCTGTGCCACTCTTTGCTTTCCAAAAACCAGAAATGTTAATAAGGTCTCATCAAAAATCAGCACACTTTAATTTCAGAACTGGCATGCATTAACAGATACTTTTTGATGCTCAGTAGACAAGGAAGATCTCCATTTAACATGGATGAAGTGATTGTTACCAAGTATGTCACAAGGAGAAGATGGGTAATACTGCAACATCAAAGAGGGAAAAAAAAGTATGAACGTGTCCCACATTCCCAAGGCAGGTGAAATCATGTAACATCAAGTGGTGACATTTCGAGTTCATGAATGGCATTTTGTTCAGTTGAAGTAATCAAGATCAGGAAAGTTCGAGTTTTCAAAATGTCAGTGCTCCTACAGTAGACAGGCTTTCTCCTTTGTCTTCTCATGGATTTGAGGCTTCTGCTGATAACGCCGATACAGCCACAGTTTTGCTGAAATCATGGATGGGATTGCCAGCAATAAGTGTGTTGTGGAAAATATATTGTTTGTCTAAGTCTTAGTGATGACAGTATATAATAATTAGAAGATTCCTCTTAAAAGTAACAACGCCTAGATCTATTTTTCACATTTATACTTGATATAAATTAATAGAAATGTAGTTCAAAGCAAATTGAATACATTTTTTTTCATACTGAATAGCAACAATATTGCAACAGACAATGTAAAAATCTAAAAATCACTCATGAATGTAGAGATACCTGTACACATAGGTGGATATGCATTTTGTACAAATTAGCAGTATGTCTGAAACTATTCTTAATTTTCTTTGTTAAGATGGCTTTTTCACACAGTTTTATGGGTACTGAACTTAACACAGGAGTTACTCTTTTGTAACAGTTCAGTGTTGTGTGACACAAGCATTCGAAACTATTCTTACCCAGGTATGTATTGCTTTTCATCTTGTGACACATGTACACTTATCATTGGAGGAGGGATAAAATTTATTTGCTTTTTAGACACCTTTATCAGAGACATATTTTTAAAAGACACATCTATGACCTTTGCAAGTTCAATTTTGCACATAAACAGGTAAAAAATAACCGGTATTAACCGTTTATACAAATGAGTTGATTCAATGACTCAACGGCAGAGCAGGTAACCCTGCAGCCTCGCAACAACCATGTTGTTCCCAAAACAATGTGCTATATTACCAATGTGTAGTGTGTGTTAACACCAAATTGAATAAAGAACACCTACTATTATTAAAATATTTAAGATTCCCTCCCAACTCATGAAGACTGTATCAGGGAAGGTAGAGTATAATTTGAACTGGAGTAAGTAAAGCTCTCTTCATTATGTTGCCAGCTACATGTGTAATCAGAGGTGCTGACTCGTACACCCTGGATAGTAGATTAAAACCAGTTAGCAATGCATTTTAGCCCATGGCAGCTTTTTACCGCTATCAAGCTAGCGACAGACACCAGCTGGGTATCATTTATAATGGTGCCCGTTATATTGCTGAATCCATCGCAATGCTTGTGTGCACTGCAGTTTCATAAATACATAATGGTCTTATGTTTGGGGTCCTCTTCAGCAGTCTTCATTGTGAGTATTTGTGTCATTAATCAAAGTCACAGTGAAATACAAGGTTAGTCAAAGTCATGGAAAAAAAACACAGAACATATAAAAGAAGTTGCAAAATCAAAATAATTATATGATGGCAGACAACACACTGATGTAGCATTGAGATGGGAAACGGTACTAAAACACCACAGATGCTGTTTTGGCGTAAACGTAGCTTCTAACAATTATCCTTAAGAGCAGTAACCCACACAAGCCTACACTGTATCAGCTAAACGTTTTTAATGTGTTTCAGAGATTACAACTGTTTATCTTTGTATAAGGCTTTTGTTGAGGTTATTATTTTGACACAGCATATTGCGTGTATGTGATTGGCGGTCTTTGTGAGGATGCCCATGGGGGTAATAGGAAAGAGAAGGGGAGAAGCAGGAGTTACAAGATGGAAGACGGATGTGCCTCCATTCCCTCTATCCTCTGTCATTATTGTCACAGGCCCGGGTAAAGTCGTGCCCTGACAACACACCTGAGGTCATTCTACTTACCTGAATTCTGCAGCAAGTAACTTTCATTGCGACTGTCCATGTTATCTTCAGCATCGCTTAAGAGGCATCCATGTACCCACAGCCTCACTTGAACAATAGTGTTGCCTCACTCCAGGTTACAACCAGGACAAAGGCTATTGTTTCAGTCCCTCTGAAGGATTCCCTGAAACTGTATTAGAGAGATTGTGTCATCATCGTGTTTGCACGGCCGGCTGACTTCTCTTACAACCATTGGGTCCTTCTCTTAATGCACAGTGTAAAAAATTCCATTCCATTGGAAGTTGATTTACCAACATGTGCTGAGGACATTATTCTCCAATAGCGATTCTGCTGTGAAAACCATGCCGTTTTGATTTCTAGGGTAAAAAATTGTCATTTTTGTATCATCTATTTCACCTTTAGTATTTAGCCTAGCAACTGTTTATGCTCAAGTTTATGTTCACGCATTCCGTTTACCTGCTAGCTAGATAAGACATATTCAGTGCTATTGTGGATATGTGAACAGGGAGTATAGAATGTAATTAAACGGACAATTTATAGCATTTTTCCTGGAGCTGGGCCAGTTTGGTCATTGATAAGCACATTCAATTAACTGAACTGGGCAACACTTTTTCATTTACTTGGCTTTGTTGCCAAGAGGACAAAGATTAGTGATCCCAAAACAAGTAATCTGAAATTGGATTTGTCAGACTGAAATGGTATTAAAATATTTTGTAAATGCTGCTGCTTTGTCTGCAAGCCCCCCATCCCCCCCCCTTCCTTTGTAAAATCTACAGCTTCACAGTTTACCTTTATGGTTAAGCAATTCATGCGCCTAACTCTATGAGGCACAATTGATATCTATTGGATTCCACTCACATTTTCCAAACTCAACACCATGCAGCATGATGACATACAGGTAGCAGTAGTAAATGGACAGAATGATATCCAAATAGGTGGTTGTACATTTAATAGGTGTAGAAGAAAAATGTGGGGAAAAGAGATTATCCAGATGGGCATTTATATGACATTTTAATAACAGCCTGAGGTTATAGGCAAAGGTGCACTGTACTGCTTTATGAGATCAATATCAGGTCCATGACTGAAATGCCAGTTTCTGATTGCAGTAATAGCTTTAATAATAATAATAATAATAATAATAATAATAATAATGTGGAACATTTTCATGCAGAAATGGACTACCATTTTTGTCAGATTTGAGATAATAAAGGATCCTGGAGGTTATCACTTTGAAATGGGATTTTAAGTGATTTTTTCTCAAAAATAAAGAGGTGAATCGTAACTGAAGGTCAAGATTTGCAATTGATACATGGAAATTACTAATTTCTCTTCTGAAGGCCTCCCTGACTGTGGTTGTTATAAAACCAGCAAGACACAGGGGGAAGATCTTTTTGTAAACTGGAGGTCTTGATATAGACACAGTTTGATACAACTGGCTTAGAAATCCATAAATGCCAGGTGGAGGGCAAAACTGAGTGAATGTCTGTTACTGTGAACTTTATTAATTAATAATGTTAATCTGTTGGGAAGGTGTCCTGTGTCTAACCCTCATTAAAAAAGTATTTCATGACATTTTGTGTGAAATATGAATTTAAAAAAGGAGACTATATGTGTGTCAAAATATCGTGTTGCATACATTACAAGTACAGCAATCATTGCCATGTGATATATTCAAAACATATTGATAAAGGTACATGTAGTACAGTATTTGCTACTTCCTAATAAATTATACAGGCATAAAATAACAGCAAGTGTTGTTTTCACCATGTAAAATGCATAGCTGGAGCTTAAATATGTGAAAGTTGAGGCTGTTAGTGATTCCACCTGAGAGATGACAATGAAGAATGTGAGCAGTGTTGACACGGCGAGTTCACATAGTTTGCACACAAAAAGGCGCAGGGTATCCATTACACCGCAGGGTGGTTTCCGAGGTCGATATGTCGGCGGTCCCACAGTCCTCCGCCAATTAATATCGGGCTGCGAGAGGCAGGCAGGGAGCGGTTTCAAATATCCACGCGGGTGCCAGCTACCCCCCCACCCCACCCCAGTCTGTGGTCAATAGAGAACGCAGTTGAAAAGGCAGCGAGAATGCCAGCCGAAGTCAGCCGGGGCTCAGCAGAAAGGGCACCCAGATGACATTTGCGGTCAGCCGAGACGGACTTATTGCAAAACAGCAGCCTGCCTTGTAGTGGACTCCCGCTGATCTTCCTCAAAGGTGAAACATTACATGTCCAATGTGGGAGATTCAGTGTGCCTGCTCTTCACAGGGAATTTTTTTTTTTTTTTGCACTGGAGCTATATAAAATATAACAGCTGGCCTAGAATTCTGAGTGAGCAGCGCTTTGTATTTTGATTTTTTCCCCACGATGGGGGATGGGGGATGGGGGGTGTTGACATTATCAAAAGCGACTCAAGGCAGTTACTTTTCAGAGTTCACTGACACAGTGTCACCTCCGCAACACCTGGTCTTTGATGATTTCTATACCGTTATTTTCATTATGCGGTGATGCACAGCAATCCGGAAGGCTTGTATTTGGTGATATTTTGAGCTTATCTTCATGGGTAACACAGTGTGAAGAGCCCTGACAAAAAAAGCCTTGAAATATTTTCCTTTTCACATAAATAAAAACAACTAAAAATTGTGAAAAGTCTCCCATTATTCTACCACATTCTGGCACTAATTGTAGGTATTTTTAATATTTATACTGAAGGGTACTTTATTTTGAAAAGAATATGTTTTTGTAGAAACTGAAAACAATTATTTGCTCAACAGTCAGTAAATTATGTACATATTCACTCCAATTTAAATCTTTCAGATTTGAGGAAGAGTGATTGGTTGGGCTGACCCACGACTCTTATGCTGTCTCATCTTGTATAGGTTTCTATAAAACTATAAACCTATTCATCTTGTATAGGTCTCTGTAATATCCTGGGAGGATATCCCAGCAGGCATTAGACATGACAAACTTTTACCCTAAGTTATATGGAGTCAAGCAGGGAGCAATCTCAGCTCCACACAGAGCTAGATTCAGCGCTGCCTGTTGCATCACTGTACCGCCCCCAGACATCTCTATATGAGGGTTCTTCTTTTTTTTTTTTTTTTGCAAGCGGCATCTAAAAATGCTCAGAAGCACTCCATTAAGAGGCCAGCTGCAGCCTATCCCCCTCAGATCCACAACGGCTGAAGCTCCACCCATTCTCGGTTCAACCATGGAAGGCGGTCCAGATGAGTGACATCAGAGCGGTTGCCTGTTATTAACATGACTCCACTGCCCGTAGGAGGCCACATTGTTCAAAACTGCCCAGCAGTCAAGTACTGCAGCTCCCACTAGAACAGCAAGGGGTGGCCCTCTTTGACAGCCCACCTCGAAATTGACAATTTATGTGACGCTGTTCAATGTTTCTTGTAACTTTAAACATTTGATAGTAGCTGACAGAAGTTGCAAGAAATCACATTTAAAACACCAGTCAAGAAAATGTAGTGGGTTTTTATGCATCCTGGATTTCATGAGCACAGAAATGTATAACTGACAAAGAATAAAACATGTGAGATCCAATGAAAGCTTTAAGTTAGTATTGAGTAGTCTTTTTTTTTTTTTTTTTTAAAGGAAATCCAAACACTTTCTGTTTTTAAATATGTATCTAGATTAAACTTTTCAAGCCTCTATGAAACCTAATCTCACTCAGAATTTTTTTTTTCTTTCCCCAGTTACCCTGTGTCATTTGGATAGCACTGTGAGGTAGGAGATCAAGTCAACTGTATCCCATAATTCCTGGATTACAAGGGGCAAGGACTCAAGACACCTGAAGTAGCTTTAGATGGATTTGGTTACAAGAACCATATTGGAATGAAAGTGTTCAGAAGATGAGATATGTATGAGTTCATGAGCAAACAGAGTAAAGCAGTGTTTGAGAAGGCTTTAACAGATTTTTTTTTTTTTCTGCTGTGTATCAAACACAGAAGAAACACATTTAGTTGTGTTTGCACTTTTTGCAGTTTGTCAAGGCTTTTCTTTTTGCCTGAGCTCCTTGACTAAGACGCATTGATTGGAGCCTGACAGGATCTAGCACCAGTCTCATATGTCGTAATGCATTTAAGGTGCAGAGCCACAGCCTCTATCACGACACCCACTGAGTGCAGCGCAAAGACTGCACAAACTTGAGTCAAGAAGAGGTCTCAAAGAGGAGTAGAAGGCCATAATGAATATGTTTAAATAATTCAGATGGACAACTGTATAAGTGGAGAGCAGCAAAGCGAGGTCAAGCACATCGCCACCTCTTTATTTATTTCCCCCTTTCACAAATGTTTACAGTCTTAATCGTTTGGCCTCTGCATTTTGTTGCTGTTTTTTTAACTTCAAGGATGGGAGCGAACCTTAAACCTCTGAAACTTGAGGTTTTGTACCGCTCAACTGGTTACAGCTGACATGAATTCAGGGGCCTTTTGAGAATGCAAAGCAATTTATTTGAGCAGGATTCACAATTCAAATGTGCATTAAAACTTTTGTGGTGCTCGGCAGACTATAAGGCACTTTTATAACACTTTCAGCTACGGATCTATTCAAGCGCTTTATGATGAATTTTATTCACACAGACACACAGACACACACACACACAAATTCTGCCATTTTCTGCTTCAGTAATATTACATTTAAGAGGATGGGGTAAAACTAATTGGGTAATGTGACAGGGATAAGGAATGAGGGATAAACCTGAGGTATTTCAATCCAAAATCTACAATATTTTATATTAGATGATAAAAAGACATGGTCTAAAGCATATGATAAAAATCTTCTGTATCATATGTGTACGTCTCTATAGTGTAAATATTTACCCATGCAACCCGTCAGTTACTGCTTAGTGTTTACTCCTGATTTGATGAGTGACATCCGTGACGACCTGCTAAAATCCATGCAAATTTCTGGCACTTGTGTGACATCTACTCGGCACACATGATTTCATTTCGGACAACCATAAAAGAGATCATGGTTTAAAATTGGCTTACTGGATGGAAGGTAGCCCTACCCTGGCCAAAGAAATTCTTTGTGAGCTGTGTTCCCAATAAGTCAGTTACCCCCCACCACAGTCACCGTATTACCCCACTGTAATAATGGAAGTCCTGACCCTCAAGTCTCAAACATCATGGACTGAATTCTCAGATCTCACAAATGCAGCGAATGCCAGCAGGATGGCCAAGAAAAAAAATGTACTGTGACTGCCTGGTTACTGAATCGAGCAGGGGCAGTTATTACTGTAATTACTGTAATCGTTTTTAAAATGTGGTAGTAAAATCGTGTACTGTGAGGCACACAAACCAACATTTTGCCTCCAGCACTTTTGTATGGTCGAATGGTTTGCAGGCGGATGTGATTGTGGTGATTGTTAACTTTCTGCACCTGTGAATATGGGAGCTGGGGAAATCTTGCATTCGTTTTGGCTGAACCACAATGCCAGGACTGCCACAAGAAAGAAAGACAGTGCCATTTGTTGCAGGAGGGTAAGGAATTTCAATGTCCAGGTTCCCCAGACACTTTACCGTGCACCGGTCATCCAAATCATATATAGAGCCATGATGCATTGAGATGAGTTCAATTTGTGACAAACAATGGCCAGGGTAGCCATAGGTCACCACCCCCATGCAAGATCACTGTTCTATCCATACATAAAATATACTATCAGCACATAGTATATTGGCAGTGAGAGCACACAGCAAAAGAATCCTGCTGCATTCACTCAGGTATGAACAAATGCCTATTATGGTTTGTAGAAATGTGGTAGAACTGTGTAATAGTGCAGTGTGAAAATGTGGAAATATCTATTTTTATTAAATGACATTCAACGATTAAATGAAATACATTCAAAGCAAAACAAAAACCAACTGCTTCCTCTTAGGATGTAAGCTGTTACTGCTAAACCATCCCACCAAGTAAGACATCGCTTATAACAATCATATGGAAGGCATATGCAAATGATTCCTGTTATTTACTAATAAACACATCCACTGCAATTAAAGTGTTTGTATGAAGCAAAGCTTCAGCTGTCTGGAGCTAATCTGGGCTCATGACAGTCAATGAAATGCTGAATGCTGCCGGTAAAATTAAAATGAAAACAGCACAATTCGTCAGTACTTGATTACATAACATGCAAAATGAGCATCTACATAAAGATAAAATCCATCCAAGAGCAGGCATGCTTAATTGCTTTGTTTGTCACGATTTACGGGGAAAAAAGATGCAAATTTACAGAGGTCCACATTATGCAAGACGGTTTGTAATAACAATTTTGTATACACTCCCTCATATAGCTTATAAAGCTGTCACTACCCAAGCAAGAAAACAAAGCTATGCTTTATTAGGTTCAATGTGAAAGCAAGCATTGCTTCCTTTAATTCAGGACGATGTTGCTTCTCCTGAATTGTGTGCCAAGTAAAAGTAGATATTGAGGCTTTTTAAATGCTGTCACAGTAAATTCAGCAAAAAGCGGCTGGTCTTAATGTTTACTTTGACTGAATTCCACTCCCTTGCTCATATTCGTATCCAAAGGAAATGAGGTTTCAGACTAGAAAGTATGTCAAACGCAAGTGGTTAATCTAAGCTCTGCTTAAAAGATGATAGGAGTTAAAAAAAAAGTTTCTATGTTGGCTGAACATACATTTTTACACATACAGGAAAGGGCCCCATCATCAGGTTGAGGTCAGAAACCTCCACAACAAGTCATTGTACGCAGTACCTTGAGCATTTTTTTTTTGGAAGAACATTTCAACAGGCACTGCACATTTTTTTTTTTAACTGCAGAAACTACATCTCAGTTCTCCCAGTTTTAAGTCTCCCACCAAACAAAGTTGCAGAACCATCTTGAGTTTGACCCAAAAAAAACCCTCCTCACAGAGAGAATGAACAAGTCGGACAGCTGCTCTGCAATTCTATTTTAACCGGAGCCTCGCTTGACAGCCAAGTTTGGTCTTCTGGAGTGGCCCATTTACGGCGGCAGATTGACTTTAATGATTCGCACGCATGTGTCTGGAACGCATCGCAGGTGAGGAACTCCCCAGCTGTCTGAATAATGGAGGAGCAGCATCTGCATGGTTTTGGGAGGCTGATTGATAGGGCCGGCGTTGGGAGGCCGGCAGCGGGGGGGGGTGGTTGGGGGGGTGGTGCAGTCTCAGCGCGCCACCAGAAACGGTACCAGCCGCGTAATTAGCGATGGCTCCGTCCCCAGTATGCCCGAACATCGCCTCGGGGAGGGAAGTCTTTGGTAAAGGCGCGCCGCGTCACCCGATCTTTCCGAGTTGCGTTTCCGAGGACCCGCGACAGATTTCCCATGTAATAATTATGGAACATCGATCTTGAGAAATGGCTTATGCCATACAAAAAATAATTAATTAATAATAACAATCTGCAGATGTGAAAAAAGTAAATGCAGAGAAAACAGCCCCTGTTACTGTACCAATGAGTTAAGTGAGGAAATTCTTTTTAAAATAATCACATATAATTACTATTCAAATAAAATCAATTGTTACTGCTCTCTCTTGATTTAATATTAAGTGTTTGTATTCTAAGCAAATGGTAGAAAGCAAATTGGAAGTACATATAGTAAAATATTCATATTTGTTTGTAAAGGAGCATGTTTCAGTTTTGTTTTGTTTTAACCACATGTAGTTTTTTTTCCAAGTAAAGAAAGTAAAAAGACTGTCTGAATGATAATAGGCCCTTGGAGCAGCTGTAGTTACCCGGGTGATGTTAAAAAGTAGTTTGGGTGTTGATAATCTTTGCAACCTGTAGAGCATCCAATTGTTTCATAAGTGCAAAGGACTACTTTACTTGTACAGACATGACTTTTTCTCTAAAGTAGACATATTTTTAGACAATCTGAAGTAGATGTTTTCTTCATAATCTTTCTGCATTTTTACACTAATAGCTGTGAATTGGTTCAAAGGAATTAAAATAACCAAGGATGAAAAAATAAACATTTGTCATGTCAAAAAACCTTTAAGAGAGAAAAGGAAAAGTGGGAAAATGTTGTTGATTAAGACAAATTGAGGTTTTGTTTGATTTGATGGTAATCTTGTACTAATATTACACCCCCAGCCTCACTTAAGTTACTCGAATATTTTAGTATTGACTAAAACATGAAAATAAAATGATATAGTGGGGAGCACCAGCTGCTCTTTAATCACAGAATAATTATGAATATGACTTTGTCAATGTTCGACAAAACTAAAAGATGTTCGCTTCCCCACTCACCAACGGGGATGAACTGTCTGAATTTGAAAGAAAAACTGGCTCAGCAAAGCAAATGTTGCCAGTGAAGCTGCACAGCTCCAGTTTCAGAATATTCATGGTCTCAACAATAACTCCAGCTTGCATTTAACAGGTCTCTGCCTGGAGGTACAAATAAGTGTCAATCAAGTTTAGTTCCCTCTTAGCAATCAAAGGTGAGTTCACTACTTCAAACATAATTCACTTAAAACAGTAGAATGCACACCCAACCTTGTCTTTCTGAATATATCAGCAGTAATCTTTCACAAACTGTAGGTTTATGCCGTATGGCAAATTCACACAGCTGCCCTCTGACTGTCAACACTTAATGTCTAGCACTAAAAACAAAATCTCACATCTAGATGCATTAAATTCTCAAACACTAATTTCCCATGGTACCTTGCAGTGCATCTGTTAATATTTTTTTTAATTTATTACAGTCACATTTTCTTTAACCTTTTTTTCCCAGAGTATTTTTAGCCATTCAGTCCTGCAATATATGATTGATATTACATTTATGCTAGGTTTTGTGACAAAGCCCTCAAGTTGCGTGGTTTATGTGAAGTTATTGTGTTTATGTGGTGGTGTGTTCTGATGTGAAATAACAGCTGTCACAGAAATAAATAAATCAATCAGCGAACACACTGAGGGCCATCAGTCAGCAGGTGGGCCGGCACGCTTCAGCTTTTTCCAGCAGCTCTTACAACAGCGGACAAGGTTCACAACAGTGCACGGAGTGTTTGCTCACACCTGTCAGATGTAGCTTCTTCTCTCTTATTTGCTTGACTCCATGTTAAACATATTTAGGAAGAGTCTGAATGCTGTCAGCTATGCTTAATTGAAAACAAAATGAAACTTTATCTGACCACTTGTTTAAAGGGTTATTCCTTTTCATCATAAAGCAGAGTAAAGGTCACATCTCAGTTGGGTTACCGGCTAGCTACCAATGCAAGTACAGGAATCAGCTATTTCCATGATATATATTGGCTTTCAAATATAAACATCGGGCATTGTTTCAATGGGATACTTTCTGACAAAATAAAAAGTATGCTTCTTTCTGTTTACCTTCATTATGTTACTTAAAATGATCTAGAAACAGTGATATAAGTATTTATTCATTTGACATAAAGACAAAAGGGGGGTCTGATTTCAAGTGCGTTGCAGGCACCTCTGTAATCCATAGTCTTGACTTACTGAGCATAATTGTGGGTCAACTATCTCTTACTTCCACAAATATCTCAACGCTACCTTTTCTTCAAATATGAACATTAATACGCATGTAAGATTAAACAATGACAACTGCATACATCATTTAAGAAATCATATTTTATGAGACTAATGATATGATATGTGCACCATTATATTTCATCATATATACAATATATCATATGTCAGCATGATTGTGTTAAATCTTAGGTATGGTAATCGTTTGTGGTGGGAACACTCTTGTTGTACATGAGATGTTTTTTTCTTGCCGGAGCAAATAACTATGCAGAATGTTAGAGGTCAACGCATTGTTTTTAACATTACCAGCATGCCCTCCCAACACACACACACACACAGATATAATCATTTTATCCCTCTAAGGCTGTTTTTCCCTTCATTTTTATCCTTCCAGTCATTAATTTTCTTTTCAAAATCCCAGGTGCTGTTTTTGCACCCAGCAGACATGCAGGGGTATCACTGAAACATAGACCCCTTGGCATTTCGATTTATGACGGACTCTGATGGCAGGGTCAGGGGCTTTCTGACCTCCGCTTTGTTCCGAGGTGGTGATAAAACAACATCTATGCGCCCCCCTGAATCCCCCTCCCCAACACACCCACACACACACACACACACACACACACACACACACACACGCACACACACACACACCCACCCCAACCAGAGGAGGGGCTGCTTTAAAGAAAATGTTGGCACTTTAAACAGGCAACAAGGTAGAAGTTCAATCACTGAGAGAGATGCACCGATCACAGTGTAACGGCATCGGCCTTAAAGGATGGGGGGGCATACAAGCAGAGCACATTATTTATCTAATGACTTTGCTCCCGACGGATGCTCTGAAATCCAGAAAACAGTTACGGATCATTTGCCCATCTCTTAATGGCAGTAGGTTAACATAACTCGTAACTGAGCTTTCTAATTGTTTTTGTTATTATTATTGTTTTTGTGATTTATTCAATTAAGACTTATCGCTTCATTAGACCATATATTGTGTATTGTGTGTAATGTTTGCCCATGGTCTGGACTCAAAGACAGTAAACCCTGGTGTTTGGATGCCTGTGATGGTTTTGATATTTGTTCAGTCCCAACCATAATTTCATAATTCGTTCACTATTAGGAAAAATTACAGAAAGTGTCAAGGTGTTCCAGTAGTCAATGTTTTGCCGTTTAGGGTGGCTGCGAAAATTTTCAGAACTGCAGCGCTACAGAAGCTGGGTTGCCAGACCAAGCCCATGAATGTCTTTATGTGAATTCTTGTGGGGAAAATGCATTTTGATTCCTTTATCCATGTTTTCCTTTATCCAAAATGCCCATTTTTTTTTCCTTTACTTGAGCTTTAATACTCGATATTCACCAAAAGCCAAAAATGAAATTGACTTTGAGTCCTCTCTTTTTGTACAATTTAATGCTTGAATGGCCACCAACTCTTTGTGTAGGATTGTGTTACCATAATATATGATATCAAATGCAAGGAACACCTGAATTGCATGAAAATATTTATTAAGGTCTTCATTGCAAAGCTAGAAACTGTGATCACTCTGTTCATTGTTTGCCTTGTGTGTACATGAAAATGTTGTCACTCCGTATTAGACCAAGGGATAATTTTTAACAGGAATTCAAGTGCTCATGGTAGATGAAGTCCATGGCATGATTGGACAAGACTTAAGAACTTGTCCTATTATGTAAGACTACTGGGACAAGAAACGGTCTATTACCAGTGTGAGGGCCTGTCTGTAATATTGGTGGGTGTGCTTGATATTTTGTGTCTATGCAAAGCATCACTTGAGGGCTGTGTGATGTGAAGGACACCCAAACAAAAAAAAAGAAAGAAAGAGAAGAAACATGCCTTTATGAATATACATTACCTGGTAAAGCTATTAACTGTAATAACTCCCCAAGTCATTTGGGAGCCTGAAATTTCAATCTTAATATGCGGTAAATTATTTCAGCCATCTTCTGCATTGCTTGGGAGTTCATCACTCATCACTGCACGCTGAGGTCAAAGCCCATTTACACGTGAGGCATATTGCAGAGCAAAATAAAAACTATAATAATTTCTTTTGGGGCCATTAGCCCTAATCTTCGAGTTATGCCCTAGGGTGGAAGCAGGCTGTATTGGTAAGAGGTCTGGGCCTGTTGTGAGGGAGAAAGTACACATTACACACACTATTAACACCTGGCTTCATAGAAGAGGGGACGACTGGATTTATATTCTGTTCTGATCTGTTTTATTTGCACGTACAGAACCAGTTCCTGAGATTAAGTGGGAATTTTAGCCTATTGATGAACTGACATATGACACCTGACATATAGTGGTATGTGAAAGAATAGTGGGAAGGTCAGTCTGGCTACTCGTATCGTGATGGGTAAGAACAACTACAGGCATCGCATGGACAAGTGTGCTGCTGGATCTGCTGATAGACGCTGTTTAAGTGGAGAAAAGAGGCTCCTGGTTTACAGTGCTAAGGAGCTGCCGTCCAAAGTGCTCGGCTGCTTAGGAGACGCCTGCAGCACCAGAATAACCAGCACCATTTGGCCTTGAAACACTCAAGGTCTTTAATGCCAAAAGGATTTTTATTCTATTTTTTTATTTACAAAGAAATTTTCAATGAATTACTTAAAGGTAGTTGCTTCTAAGGAGATATGTTTGTAGGGTCTTGATGCGTATCAATCCCAAGGCTACACAATTATTGGAGAGCGCAGTCTGGAGAAAAACTCTCACAAATGCTGCTTGTGTACGCTTCTGTAAGTTCATTGCAAATTTCAAAAATTTCACAGACTGAGTGAGAGGAATGGAATCCCAGCAATCTTTGTAAAATCTTTATATGGTCTACTCAAAGGACACTGAAATGCCCTCGATTTTCAGAGCAAGACAAAACTGTTCCTAACAAGAAGAAAATGTACAACGTAAATTTTATGTACCATTTATGGATAGGGGAGTTATGTTATTATTAGCAGCGGCAGTTTTACTTTTGTATTAAAAATTAATGACTATTTTGCTGTAATGCTCTTTCTTAAAAAAAAAAGGAGATTAACTTGCATCATCTGCTGACAAGATTAAAAGATGAATTATATTAGATATCGTTAGATATTGTAATTGCACTCCAGATTGTGCTCCAAAGTCTATTGTATGAGATAGTTTTACAAATGTTCAATCAGTAAACATGTAGCTTGCTTAAAACTGAAAGGATGCTTCTATAACCACTGTTTTCAATCAAGTTCTTTTTTTCAGATCCTTTGTTTTTCTACCTAAATCTGAGATGAAAGAGGGGAAATTTGCTTATTCAATGTCATTATTGCAGTACAGGCGCTACTATCGGTCTGATTTATTGCAGGCACATGTTAATTTTCTCTCTTCATGAAAGATTAATAGTTCACTTTGATTCTGTTCTTTTCAAGCTCGTTCAGATGTAACAACACCTTTATTGGGGCTATCGCCGTGGGACGTAATCTTGAATTTGAAATGCACTTTCCTGTGCAAGGTGCGCCAAAAGAAAGTACATCTTGGAAGATTGCAGTTCGAAAGGCTACTTTCTCAACTACAGTTCATTCTGAAACCATATCTGATGTCTATTTTAATTAGCTAAGTTGCACGTACCCCTGGGGGTACTTCAAATAGTGGTGGGAGGTACTTGTGATCAATGTATACACTCATAGATAAAAATGAAACAGAGGAGGCTTAAACGGGTATTTGAGTAACTGCCTCAAGCTGAAATGCTTACAGTCCCAGAATGAGTTTGAAAACCTGTGGAATAAGACAGGAGTTTGACTACCTCCCATTTCAGCAATGTGATCAAAGCAGTTATTCATGCAAATCGCTTTGGAGCCTGTCAAATAGCTTGTTCAGGCTACTCCCTCATGAAATATTTTGATTATCTGGAAAAGGGTGGATGACTCTGCACATAACAAAAAATAATCAGAGATTTAATCCTGCCCTCTATAAAAATGTGTTTGTCAAAGCTCTTCAGTTACAAGCAAAACAGGTGTTGGCAAGGGCATATGAATGTATCTCACAATTTAGGATGACAATTATATTATAAAACACAAGAAAACAATAGAAAAAAAAAACAATATCAAACAAAACTCAAAGCTGAGTTCAGATTTCTAAAGGGGGATCTATAAGAAACAAATGTATAGCATTTATGGTATCATGTTACATACGTAGGCCCTGTAGGTATATTCTTTATGTGGGCTATTTCCTTTTACTAATGCAAGTGCATGTGTTTTTAGTGAAATGTTTTTTTGGGATATTTTATTGATTGCTATAGTAGACTCAACAAACCATGTCTGTACAGAAAATAAGAAGAAAATGACCATTGCATTTTAATTTAGGCTAACTTCACAGGCTAATAACACAGACTAACTTTTATAAAGGTTGATGAGGGTAGATTTAAGGGCTCTTCCTTTATTCCAGCCATTCCCTTATTCCCTGCAGGACAAATAAGACTGACTAACCTGCCAGCATTGTGTGTTTGCAACTCCACATCCCTCCTCTGCCTCAGTTTCTCTGTAAACTTCTGCTGCAGCAGGTCCAATGTTGGAGGGACGCATCAGGGAATTACCATACTGTCAACTTAAACTCAGTGCCAAAGTTTATAATACCAATCCCACAGCAGCCAGCACCACCCGCCTGAACCTCACATCTCCAGGGATTGCTTTATTACCATTCCAATTGTGTCAGAGCTCCAGAGACTTCTGGTTTTTGCCATTTTTGTCTCTGGTTTATTTCACCTTTTTTGCACGATAAATGTTAAAACAACCCCGCAGCTGAGGTCCTTTGCCCTGCGAATTGTTCCTTTGCGATTCGCAGCGTGGCATCACTATCATAGCCGACCTTTCAACCCATCTGCTATTTCCCCTCATATTCTCTCTTTCTTCTGCAATGAACCGTGAAGATTTCTTTCTGTTGCTTGAACTTCAAGCAAATATTGGTCATACTTGCTTTTATAGTCCTGACTTCTCATTTGCCTTGCATTAATGAATATGACACTCTTCTCTACTGTAGCCCACTCCCACACAAACTACAGTGGATGAGGGTTTAATTAAAATAATTATTAGCAGTGATTTAAATAATGATTAGAGAAATCAATTACATAAGTAGCAAATCGTTTAGACATAATTATATGCGATTACTTTGGCTTCAAACAAGTTAATTACATCAACACATCCATTCAAAATACTCTGGGTCCTCCAATTCACATCACTTACTGCATGCCAACTGATCTGTGTGGGCCTCCTACTGAAGCGTACCATAGGTACACACATTGCCTCCTTCAAAATAAAAACAGACACCTTTTTAAAAGACACCTTGTCCAATTTGTCCCTCCTCAAAAAAAAGCAGCAAATTTTTGGCAATTAGCAATGACTGGAGTTCTCTAAAAAGGTGTGTGTGGGGGGAAGGAGGGATGTGATATCACAGGCAACTGAAATCCACTGGGAATCCAGACATTGTCACAGCTTCATGGTGAAGAGTTCTTCATTCACAGCCTGTATCCAGAAACCTTCCGGACTGAGGCGGTGACCACAAATGGACTCGCTGACAGACAGCAGTGTTTGCATGGACCGCAAGGTAAACGCTCTTTCTGCCGCTGCACCAAGCTGCCTGCCTACCGGAGCACGACACAAGGAAGATCTCATTTACCCCCGATATCTCGCCTCTGCACACTCAACATTTTTGCTGTCCAGAGCCAGGATTTACAATGATAATGGGGGGGGTGGACCAATAGTGCTATAGGAGCTCAGATTAATTCAGACACATAGGAGACAATCTGCACTGTCAGTAGCCATGCTTTCCATTCACTGGGTAGCAGGAAAGAGCCACTAATCTTCTGGATCTTTTAACCTGCTGAGTGGTAGCATTGCGGCAGACACATTGTGCAGATGCAATTTCCCATTTCAGACCCGTGTAAGTAGGAAACTGAAACGAGGATCTCCGGTAAGTGCTTACCAAACGCCGTGATACGCCGTGATAATCTGGCACCATGCAGTCTGGGGAGTTAAGAGAAGGAGGCGTAATTATATTGTTCGGGTTTATTTTTGGAAGCGGAGAGGAAAAAGGGGTCCTCCGCCGAAGTGCAGAACTTCGATTCACACAGCGAGAACGCAGCATGGCAAAGCATGCGGTAAGAGAGATGGTTCGAACTGCGGGGGGGAGCAGAGCCAGAAAAGAGCGGGAGACACAAGGGAGAGGATGGCAGAGAGATGGAGAAGAGAGATGGGAAACACCAATGGGGGTGTCAATCACCTGAAGTGTGACTTGTCCCCTCTCAACCAAGGGACCTGTGTGAGCCAGACAGACAGGCCTATTGGCCAGTACAGTCAGTTGGTCCAGCACTTGAAAGTAAAGTGTATTTCTGTACAACATACAGAATACTGTGTGTCGCAGAAAAAGAGTGGAATGATATCCAGTATGAAGCCAACGTCGAAGAAAAACAGAAAAAAAAGATAACAGCACAGATAGCAGTGGGAACAGCAAAGTATAAGGCAAGTGGAAGTGAAATTAAATTAAAGACAAAGTCATCTGGTGTAATATTCTACCCTTTGTGAGTTCCTCTTTGGGGTGGGGAAGGCAGTCACAATAATAAAAAAAGAAAACAGCATAAGGAAAAGTGGGTGATTCCATCAAGGAAACTGGAGCTTGGCCTTCAGGGCAAATCCACTTTGTCTCTTTCGTCAAACGTAGAGCTAAACTAATCTAAGCAGAATCCAGACTGTGACAGGTACAAGCAATTGCAATATTATCAGCTATGGATGACAATCTGGTCACAGGATTCCACAACACAATATCAGTCAGAGGCGTTCATCATAGCTTGTTAGAGTCACTGTGTTTGCGCAATATTGGTGTTTGCTAGAGATTCTGAGAGAAGATCCAATGTAAGCAATGTCCTCTAGCAATTTGATCGGTATTGACTGTGGTAAGATCTTGGATGGGGATTTCTGTTTATCGACTGTATGGTCATTGTGGATTGTGGTTAACCAAGCAGCAGTGAGGAAGAAAAATATCCAGGTATCAGCAGTAGAGTTCACCAAGATGAAGCATTGCACTTTATTAGACAGCCCATACATTCTTAAATATGTACTGTTATTAATCAAAGAAAACTCACTTGGCCCTGTCAGTGGGAAATGGGCATCGACCTCACCACCAACCAGAGGCAAGGGAGACCTCTTGGGGCAGCTGCTAATTTGAGCGTCATAACAGGCCTTGCCAAAGATCAGCCTCAAGCATTGCTCCTTAATGCGGGCACAGCGGGTGGCAAACACTGATGTTGGGGTGTGGCTGGGCAGCTGTTACTGTTGGCAACTGTTACTGCTAAGCTACATGGCCAGAGGGGGCTTCTGGAGAAGGTCAGGGGAATGGCTCAAGCTTCTTCTCCACTCTTTGTGTGTGTGTGTGTGTGTGTGTGTGCGTGCGTGTGTATCCTCCCATATTCCTTGCACATTTGAAGAGGCAGCCTCGCTTAGCAGCTTGTCCCATTCAGGGCATGGCAGTTGGATGGGAGTTGGCCGGGTGGACGCTAACTTCATCAAGCTTGCTAGTCAGAATTGACATTCTACCTCACTCTCTTGCACAGACTCTTATCTGATGCTGTGGATACATGCCGTGTGCAGTAGCAGTTGTGAGTGCTAGGCAGCAGGGCACCCTAAAACATTGCCAAAGATTTACTGCAGATGAACACAACATGCACAGATGGTGCAAGCTCAGACCCCTCAGACATGCCCAAAAATTGTGCATTGTGGCAACTGCCCAATCAGATCGGGTGTTCTCCATCTCCATCCAATCACAGCTCCCCCTGATTATTTTCCATGGCGAAAACATGATTGCATTTTAAACGGGGTAGCATAATATTATTGCATTTGGTTGAAATGTATCTAAAGTGTAAAATGGCTGAAGCTATGAAAAAAGGGTATGCACTGTAAAAAATGCACAGACAGACATATAAATTACAGCTTTTATAGCTGGTATATAAAATGATGTATTGCCACGCTGCAGTTCTAATATAATTCACAGGATGCTCACTTTTATAGTAATGTTTCCTATTAAAGGGAAGGTCAATATCAAAGGAGGACGCAATATTGAACACAACAACATACCTGTTCAGGTGAAATACTGCCATCTAATGGAATCGGTATGGCTGGTAATTGGGGAAAATGGAATTTTGTATAAAAAAAAAAAAAAAAGCTCCTGAAGAATTACAAAAAAAAAACCATTATCCTCACCACCATAGCAAGCTTCTGCATTTTGGCAGGATCCCACGAATACACACCAAAGCTTTGAAATCCATGTTAATTGCATGTTAAATTACAAAATGTCTACTAAGCACGCATGATTTCACATCCTTGTTTTCAACTCCCATTTTCCCAATGCTTAATTCCTCACAGTAGCCATGAAACTGTCTTACCTTGTGCAAAAGGGCTGTCTTCATTGAGCCATTGAATCTTTGGTGAAGGATTTGTGGAAAACCGTTTCATCTCTTCTGATTAGACAGGAGGTTCAGAGGTGGACAAAGAAGAAATCTCTGTATCATTATATGATCCCCCCACGTCATGTGAACTATACTATGATTACAGATATGTGCTGGCATGGGCCATGCAACCACGACCCTGACAAAATAACAGTAATATTTTGAATGTTTTCTTTGCTTTCAGCACACACTGGCGTAAAATTTGAAGTGACTAAGATTGTAATGGTCATCATTCGGTGGATTATTCCTCCTTTGAGGTTAATGCTGTATTTTACAACCAGCCTCCTGTTAACTGTATCGCACTGCACAAGCATTAATGGCTTTAAATTGCTACTAATGGGTTTTAAATGTATTGCGTATTGGGAACCACACAGGGCAGTCTACCTGCCGATCTGCCATAGATTTATATCACGATTTTGGATATATGATTGAAATTGTATGGGATTGTATTAGTTTGTGTCTGTAGTGGAGTTTCCTCTCCATATCACATGTAATGATCCCACACCTGTGATGTCAAATTGAGTTAAAATAAACAATATTCCAATATATGCTGTCCTTAATCCATGGAGCTCTATTTCATACATTTTCATACAAATTGCTGCAGGCGAACACAAAGTTCCCTTGTCAAATGGCTGGTGAATAGGTCAATAGTCAAGTGATGAATGCTGAAGGAGCGGACTCAAGGAGTGAATGGGAATAGACATTTGCACAAGAATTGTATGTATAAATTTGCACATTAGTTTCAAATCAGGCAAACCTATAAACCCTGATAACAGTTTGCTCAATGACTGTGACTGGGTGTGGCCAGGGACTTAACCTACGACTCGAAGGTCTCGCACAGCCACCACCGGACCCTGATGAACATGATGGCAAATATGAGATGTGACAGTTGAGTTCTGTCGAAATTCACTGGTGGCCTCAAAGGGCATGTCCTTCAGACCTATTTTGAGGAAAGGTTTTCGTAAACAGGAAAGCAGTAAACGCACCCAATTGGATGAAGCACGGATCAAGAAGCACTGTGAAAGGACCTAGTTTTGCTCTCTTGGGTGTAGACAGATACTAAAAGCTATGAAAAGCTGTGTGCCTACATGTAAACCTCATGCCTTACATGTGTTGAAGTTTTGAGAAGTTATCAACATGTGGAAAAAAAAAAAACTTTGGTGGCCATACATGGGAGTGACCTTGGACCTAGAGAAAAGCAATTTATTTCAATTACTGCAGTGTATGTAAATATTTACCACAAGCAGGCACTGTGAAAATCAGGAATTTGCTGTCACAGGCCATTGACATGTGCTAGTTATTGAGCCATATTATACTTCAAATGCAAATACAATATTTCATTGCGGGAATATCGCCAAATCTGATTTGTCACCAGCAAATGGTATAATCCACTCTGAGAAATCCATCACAGTGTACTGTGCAGAGGCTTAGTGTAAACAGTTTGTTGTTCTTATATTAGGTCAACTCGTGGAGACCGCCGGCGACGGTTGGTTTGCCTGTGTAATGTGAATATGGGGACTATCAGGGTGGTTTCTTTTGGTCTGTTAAAGTCTGTGACAGGCTTTCCAACTAGGACAGTCACACTGTCTGCATTCACATTTACAGCTCTAGTCTGCTTTTAGGAGTCAAGAGTTTCATTGTGAATCGAGGCATTCAGATTGCTCTGTGACAATCCATCGAATCAGAGAGCCCAAAAGCATAAATGTTGCCAACGTGCCTTGGAACCGCAAGGATAATCCTGTCAGTTTTTCAGAAGCTGCATGATTTAGACCTTGTCCTCTTCACTCAGACAGTATGTACTGTAGGTTAATAGATCTGTATGTCTGAATCTATGTGATCGTGACACATACTGTAAGGGTGTGTTGCCTTTGCAGCTCTACTTGCCATACAATCAGAGTTCCCTCCCCATCAACCAGAGGGCCACAATTCATCTTCAAAAGCCTAGGCTATTACTTCACAGAAACGGCTGTTTGTATCCCAGCTTCAGGACTGTGCCAAACAGCTCCAGTGTGTTGCTATGCCTTTGAAGTTAGTCTCTCAAAGAGGGAAGGCCGCATTTTACTGACAAAGGCTGTAATGGTGAGAATGTGTTGATGTTACCTCATTTTAAGTTTTCCTATGTGGACATTCCAATTGAATAAAGTTATTTTTAATAAACATACAGATTTTTTTTTCTTTTTTGCTCTTTCCTACAAAGAGCACCTTCTGGATCGCCCCTTTGTTTCCCTGGATATCCACAAAAACACCAAGCGGGTTTGTCTCTCTCTCCCTTTTTTTTCTTTTAAATAGCATTGGACATTGAAGCTTTGGAGAAAATGATCATGAGAGAAATCAGCCCGGAGATACAGCAGCTGTCCCAGGCCAGGCTGCGTTCATCAAAATGCTTCAAACAGACAGCCTGTCTCAAGATCTCTCTGAACTCTGAGCGACAAGATATGTGCAGTGCATAATGACATGTAAAATACTGTCTCGGGCTGTGTAGAGTGTGTGCCACGTGTTAGCTAAGTGTTCCATCAAAATGGCTGGGTTCATGGTTCAATCAGAAACAGGCTGCATTTTTTTTTTATTATAGTCCCACCATGTAACACGACAACACAACAGCAGCACTGAAGACCTCTCACATTCCATCCCGGGTCTGATTGGTATACTACCTTTTCAGCCTATATTTACATAGATGGTAACAAAAAAAGTTTAATCCAGCAAAATGGTTACCTTAGAGACCCTTGAAGTATTATGAAATTCCTCTACACTGAACATCCTTTTTAGCACAGCTGGAGTATGAAAAAAAGAAGGGAAACAGCCAAGGTGATGGGCAAAAAGATGTTAAAGGCAACACAGAAAGTCATTAGCAGTTATTAAAATAGCAAGAAGTGATAAAACATAACCACCTGGTATTAAATAAGAGGCATTTAAAGTGTACCCCCACCAACACACAACGCCCCAAAATCACACATTTTCTTACACAAATATCCTTATGTCATTCTTTCAGACATATTATTGCTCAATTATTGTATTATTGAGGTGAGTATTAGCGGGATCATGGGCGGCTCCATATGTGTGACTCCTCAAAGTGATCTGTGAGAAATAAAACATTTTAACTCACCACATGGACAGCTGGTGAAATGAACTTTTTTGCTCCGTCTATTCTTGTTTGCTTTTTGTTAATCCTCCTCGGTGAGTAGTCTGACATGAATGAACCAGGAGCTGTGTTTGAGGGTGGCGGAACGGCTTGTGTGCCAGGTCTTACTCTGGCTTCTGCGCTGTGCAACAAACGGAGGGTAGAGCACATGTCTGTCACAGGGCCATAAACCACGTGGTCACAGCATTATACCTTTGAAGCAGTGAGGAGGTGGGTCTTTCTCAAAATGATTTTGTCTGATTTAAAGGTTTAAACCCATAAAATTCTGGTGTTTTGAGAGACTTAACAGAGACTCAGATCAATCCCTCAATAGCTGCAAGTTATTAGAGTGGGGATAAGCCTTGGAAGCCAAAAATGATTAAACCACTCTTTACTGACATGTTAATACACATCAGACTACATTGGGAAGGCCACTATGGCATCCCTGGAGTTGTGGGTTAGAACTGCATACCTCAAATCTGTACAGTGCTGAGAGTTTGGCCATGTTTTGTGTTTCTAAAAGAAATGACTACAGTGGCCCACGCACAGACTGTGGATACAAACTCAAAGAACTGCATAAAAATTGTATAAATGTAATCAGATACCCCACTGGGTACAAAGCTAGTAAGCTAGTTTAGTTAGCTACAGACGTTCCCAGCTAGCCGACATATCTGTCCCGAATTAGCTTACTCACCAGCTAATATCAGCAAAAATTACTGATGTTAGCTGTCCAGCCTAAACCAGTTCATCTCCTGAGATGCACATATAGATTCAAACCTTTGCTGACATAACTAAAATAAATCATATCACATAAAACATTAACAATTTGTTTCACAGACAGAAAGACTGCATCTCTGCCCTGATACTCAAAGATTTATCTTCTATAGACACTACGAAGGCATCATATGAGTAAGTGCCCTCACTGACAAACACTACTCACCGTGCCCCGTCATTCTCCTCTCAGACTGCATCAGTCTCCATGTATGGCATCATTTCAACCCATTCCCCATACATGACATCTCCAAAAAATACTTTCGGCATGCAAAAACAAGTCACAGAGGTTACAGAGGTGTGGAAAAATGCTCTTTATAACTGAGTAAAGAAACAAAAAAAAATCATTAATCATTAATTCAATATAAAAAATGAAGCCAAGTTACATTAAATAATTTGCCTAACATTACCTCACACAAACTGTACAGACACTTTTCCAAAGTGCTGTTGCTACTAAATGTTTCCTAGATTCTCTTGTGTAACTCGGCCCTGTGTAGGAGAATAAGGTCTTTAAAATGTTTGATGACCAAGTCTCACGTTTCCAAAAGTTTCAAGGTCAAGTCAAAGTGTTAACTGCGAGACAGTGTCAAAGGAAGTGTTTCCTCTTTTTCGCCTTGGGAATTGTCAATACCGCATTAGGCTGGTCTCACAATGGCGACCTCTGCACTGGTGCAGGAGCACTGGGATTTAGTGGATGCATTCCGCTGATATGTACGCTTGCCAGCCCCAACTATTTTTCACACTACAAGTCCAACAGTGCACCAGCAGAGCGACCACCAGACAGAGGACAGGCGCATCTCCCTGGTGTCTTCTGCATGACTCATAGGAGCCTAGCGAGGCAACCCCGTCCAATGAAGCCCACCCTGCCCTGGAGGAATGAAATCAATATTCTGCCGGAACAGACTCCCGGTCATTGTTGGCAACTGACTCGAGCCGGTGTCTGGGTGGTTGGGCTCATCCTGGGCTCTGAATAAGCTTCTTAGTCCACTGAGCCAATTGGGAGCCCTGAAAAGTGTTTTGCCGAGATGTTATAGTTCTAAATGTGATAACAGTTCATACTATGTATGATATTTGCTGTCATTACTAATTCATTAGGTATTTCTGAAACCGACAGACACGTGACTTCTTTTAATGTCTCCGCTCCTACTGTCTGCATATTTTTTTTTATTCTCCTGGTACTCAATGTCCTATGATACTTTTATGCATTTATATATTGTTTGTTCTATCATACAATCATGTTCTGCTTGAAAAAATAGCATTTATTTATCGTTGTCTGCATTTGAATCTAGTCAGAGATACATTTCAGTCGAATGATTTCATTTCGTGATCATGCAGCACAAATTCATGTTCCAAGATGTAGGTGTGAAATTGAATTTTTTTTCATAATTATATATAGGACTGCCATTTTCACACCTGCACACAATTAGCATGGTGCAAAATTGTCATAACACATTAGACATCATGTATCATGTTATTTTCCCTCTTGCCTAAATAAAGCCTCTGTGCTTAATCTGTCAGTGGAAGGTGTGTGTGTGTGTGTGTGTGGGGGGCTTGGGTGGGGGAGGATGGAGGGGGAGCAGCTGGAATGTCCGCAGTGTTTTCACCATGACTTCAAGGCGGCCATTTTGGTTTCCTCAGTGCCCTCAACCACCTGTGTCTGTAGACGCAGGGCCACCTGTTCCGCAGCACCCTTACTCATCTGTTTCTGCTGGAGCAGGGCCACCGATAATCAGTTAAATTGTCAGTGGTTAAGAGAACCGAGGCAATTGATATCTCAGTGGTGATCAAATGGGTGCACCGCTGTCAGGATTACGAGGAACCTGGAGACCCCAGAAACCTGACCGTACCTTTGAGCCTGCTGGTTCTGTTTACAGGCCCCACAAGCAGGCAGGGAGTCTAAATTCAACACCAACCACTATGGTGTGGGAAAAGGGGAAAATGATGCCCGACTGAAGTGTCTGCATGACAAAAAGAAGGCCTGTGCTGGGACTGGCTCAGTTGGGTTGATGCAGCGGGGCCGACGGTGCCCTGCCAGCACATTCCCCCTGTGGGGAGAGATTGAGCAGGCAGCGGGGGGGACCGGGTAAGGTGTGTGGATGCAGCTTCTGCTGGGTGGCTGCGCTGTAGGTGTGCTGTCTGAGGGGTGGCTGGCGCCACACGTTGCGCACCCTCATGCCTCCACAGCTGCGGTCGCCTCTCCGGGCGCCACAAGGAGCCATTCATTTCACAGGCTGCTGGGATAGATCACCGGTAAGTGGGGCACACTGCTATATGCAGCCGTAACTTCTGCATTTTCTCTGCGGCTGTTTCAAGAATCACAAACAGAAGAGAGCAATTGTTACATATGCGATGTTTTCACTCTATTCACATTGAGGGCTGAGTATAGATGAACTGTATTTCCCCTTCGTGTGCATCTCGGTTTGTATTCACATAAGTACCACTGAGACACAGGGTATCCCGATAGTTGTTTTGCCCAAAAACAAGGTCCAAATATACGCTCTGCCTAGATTTGACCAAAATTGTAAACCGCCACGAGAAAATGGCAAATTGAGATTCTGTGTTTCTTGTCAACGGTATGGCGAATCTCTGGTGTCTCTCCTGCTGTTCAGCTGAATTGCTCTCTCCCTCTCTGTACCATTTATTTGGTTTGGGTCACAGCTTCCTAAGGGGATTTGTTCTAGGTTTTTAAGAGATGTGTTGTGGTTAAAAATGCCTTTGACTTAAGAAATCGATACACACAGGTAGGAAAATATCTTCCTGAATGCAGTGCTAGCAGTACACAATGATATATTTCAGAAATAGCAACAAAATATATGTTGTTCATATTGGTTTCACAAAATGCCATTATTGATTTAAACAGATAATTGGAGATGGGCAAAGTTGACGTACTCAAAATGTAAAACATGATGTGGGCACTGCCAGTGCCACTCAACTGGGATGGAAAGCACTTTACCAGACCATTGGAGAGGAAACTGCAGAGAGGCCGGTGAGAGAATTTCAAGAAACCAATTTCCTCTCTATTGCTTGATGGTGCAGGAGATTCCATCAACATGGAGAATAAGCTGCTCTTTGTGAAGCATGAAGCACTGGATGAGCATGTGAAGGCAAGATAACAAGGGCAGACATATATGCCAGCTGGCTAAGGCTACTTAGGAATGATGTTGGCTAGCCAAATGAAACTAGCTGCCAGCTTGTTAGCTTACGTTAATAGGTTGGTGAATACCACCCCTGTTACTGATGGTGATCTGATGCACTTCCAAGTTTTAGAAGTCTTAAGGTCTTACAGCAGTGGTTGGGTGAAACTATCAGTTTAAAGGTAAGATCTGTGCCTTGCTTTTTGAGCTCACTGGCCCATAGCTGGTTTCCTGGTACCCATTGATTCATATTCCACAGATGAACTGTGAAAGTTCTAACAGTGCACCACCTGTGCCACGAGAATCACTCGTAATAGTAATGGCACTATCTATCCATCAGTACTGGGTGGCATGAGTCTAGCTATTTTGATTAAAGTCTTGTTGCTGCAGTGTCAAAATTTGAGAAAGCATAAAAATTGACACTAAACAGGTATTGAACTCTTCCAGAGGTCTCTTGTATGTAGAAAAATTAGATTTATGTGCTGTAAGTGACCATATACTATGTCACTGATATTACAAAAATGAGGCTCCCAGCTTCATATTCTACTCACAGTAACATGGTGTCATGAAGTTCAGATGTTTATATGATTCTTATATGATTCTTCATGTTCTTACCGCATTGTAAAGTTTCTTTTTGCAGACATCAAACCAACCACACATAACTAGTAGAGAGGCAGTCTCCATGATCGATGACACCAACAGCAAGATTTACTCAGGCGGTCTGGTATCCAGTAGCGTAACTCCATCACACATTAATTTGCAAGATAGCTACTGAAATCCAGTTGCTCCGCAGTCACTTGGAGCGTAAATGAGCGGCTCGAAAAATGAACAGCAAAAATTCCAGGCCCCATCATTAATCCAGGCCCGCGCTCTGCGCAAGATGAAGAGCAGATGGCAATCGATCGTGTAATTAAAGCTGCACGACATTTTGGTGCTGCTTGCACAGTGCCTGTGCTACAGGGCAAGGCCTGCAAAACAAGCAGTTCTGCAAAGCTGTCTGTCCTGTATTTACAGACAAGCAGTGCATTGTGACTCTGACTAACCTGTCTTCAAAATCACTGTATCCTTTGGTAGAAAAAAAAGGCCAAAACATTACAAAGAGTTGTGATTCAGAAGAAAGAGAGCCAAGTTACAATTTAAAGAAAGACACTCCTTTGCTACTACGGGTAGTTAGGCTGATGTGCAAACATTCGCTGCACAATTGGACTTGCTGTTCACTGTGAAAAATGACTTCCTGAGCCGTGGAGTCTGTTGCTCTTTAATTTGCCCAAGGAACAGAGTGCTTGGAGGAATAAAAAAGCCACTGAGTCTTCTCAGGCTCATTATTTGAACATTCACGGCAAACATTCATAACCTTTACATAACAAATACCTTTGTCAATAACAGCCACTTAAATATCAGCCTGGCACTTATTATTAAATTCTGAAGCAGATCCGTCTTTCCCTGTTTCCAGCTGGTTATTGCTTTCATGGCCGGTTGCGTGTTTGTATGACTCGGTTTCTACACATCAAATGAGGCTTGCAGGCTTTGATGCTATCTATCAATGTGTGTGTATCTATGAAGGATTTTCGGCTACTTCTCTCAGTGGCTGGTATTTGGCGGAGCTTTTTGTCTCATACCATGGAGCGCAACAGTGCCCATTCAACCTTGGCGGTTGAGTTCTCACTGAGGCAATCGTGCTCTCAGTATAGCAACCATGCAGTGTTTAAATTGTTATTTAGATCATATAAATCACGATGGCTGCCTGATATCAGATTATGTGTGTATCCCTGCTTTGTGAAGCCACAACCAGTGCAGGTAGACCTTGTGAAAAGGCTCTACACCTTCCCTGTGTGGCTAACAGCATGTGGATGTGAACTAAATTCAGGAAGCAGACAAATACATACCAAGTTCCTCTTTGTTCATCAGCTCTGTCTGAATCTGTCTTTACAGTCAGGCATTTCCTTGCAAGCACATTCACCAACTCTGCTTCCATCCCTGGTTCCTTGATTTTCTCACAATGTTGCTGTGACATTGCAGGTATATGATTGTTTCCTTTAATTTAGTTTGGTCTTATAGGAACTTGTAAAAACATGAACATGTCTGAGAGTAGTTTATTTTTTAGAATTCCCATGTTCAGCTAGCACAGTGACATCTATGTAGGAAATGGAAATGGAAGCTCTGTGTCTAGCAGACAAATGCTTTTCGACACAAAACCGGTCGTTTAAAGCATTTCTGAGCATGTAATTACCAAGGGTAAATAGGGGAAATGTGCAATAACATGTTTCTTTGAGAACCAGTCACGCATTCTGTTAGTAATCACAGTTTAATTTTCTTCTTTATAATATTGCTATGGTTTAATGATTTTAATCAAACAAATTTACCACAGTGGGGGCTTGGAGTAATGGAAATTCCTGCTCTCGGTGAACCCGCAGATGAAAATTGCTTGTTTTTGTTTTGCAGTTTCATTTTTTCCCTTAATCAAACAGCAACATTCTTCTGTTAACCACATCTTTTCAAAAATCAAGACTGCAAAATTGTAAGGCGGAAATGTGGGGAGTCTTTTACAGTTGAAGGAGTCTAGTGTTGAGCCTCTTGATCACACAGAACATAATCGCTTATAGCTTGCAAAATGTCAGTTACAGTAAAAAAAAAAAAAAAAAAAAAAACCTTTGAAGTAGTTTTAACCTTATTGCGCTGAATCAGGAAACACGTACATATGTAGTTTATATTTGACAGAGGCATAAATAATAAAGGAAACCATATGCTGTAAAGAACCTTTAAATTTATGAAAGAGAAATGCTGTTTAAGTGCATCTTTAAATGCATTTGCTGTCTCAACGGGACCTCAAAACCACAACTTGAATATGTTAATTATTTAAGGAAGGCATTTTCCCTATTTGGCTTTTTTGAATCTTTCAGAATTCCCATAATTGATTAGACTGTCGTCCGTTTGGGGAACACATATTGCGAAGTAGCTAATCGCTGGGAGCGGGGAGCGTTCTCACGGCTGCAATGCAATACGGTCAACAAGTCCGCCGGTGTCTCCACTATCTGACACGTTCCGGGCATTGCGCAGCATAACGTTATGAATTATAGACAGATTTTTCTTGCAACATTTAAAAAGAACCACACAGGCTGTCAAGGTTTGCGTGCCAATCGACGGTTAACCTGCTGTTGCCATGTAACAGTATACTATCACCTACTTTTATACTATCTATTTGATGAGCAGGGTGTTTTTTTTTCCCCCTTGTCAATAAAAATTCTGAATAAAATGTCTAAACAAGCCTCACTCCATAACCTCTGTAGCACACCCGGTTTGTAGTAGATGTATGTATTTGTCCCTTTTCATGCAAAAACCCCTTTTAAGAGAACACATGACATGAATCATGAAAGACCAAAGAACTTTAACATGCATGCCAGCTACCTGCTGCTAAGGTGTCACTGGAAAAACAAAGACGAATGCAGCGCAAATCACTTTTTTTCTTAGCCAGATTAGATTATTACCCCCAGTTGCGCTTCCTCGCGAGTTTCATTCGAACATCAAACCCCGCTCAGCACATGCTAAAACGGAAATGTTTTCCTTTTTTGCTTGTTTACCGAGCTGAGAGGGGGACGTCTTTGTAGTCATGTACAGTGATGGAATGAGGACGAAGGTCTCCAGAGAGGAAACGGCAGGAACGGTAAAGGACAGGCATGTTGTGCACTGAAGGATATGTAGCTGTAATGTGAAACAATAACCGCACACAGATCACTTTCAAGGCATGACATGCGTGTGCAGCGCCGCGGATATCTTGCACTTGACCAATATCTGACAGCGCAGAGGAAACGCATAATCCACAAAGCTGCTTTTAGACAATTCATTTGTTGGCGGGGTTGCGCGCAGCTGCTTCAAAAGCGGGTAGTCAAACAGGGAAATGCTATGCACGGAGGATAATTTGAGCCAAGCTTCAAAAGAAACGATAAACGAGGAAACGGAATGGCACATGAGGGGAAGAAGGGAAGCCAAATGAGAAATAAATGCCAGGGCAGGAAAATAAATGTCAGACTGAAGCAAGGAGCTATATTTCAAAGTGGAGACAAGGGAGTTAAAATGGGAAAATGGGCTTTGTGGCACCAGAAAGGTATGATGGAAGTGGCAAGAGAGAGCTGCTTCCATACTTAGGCCAGCATCCAGTGTTCTTGCTGCTTCCCAGGCCGTATTATAAATGAATCTTTAGAGGAGAGACTAGGATCTGTCAGGCCTCTGCAGACAGGCAGTGACTGCAGCAGAGCTGAAAACATAACTGAGTCCTGAGAAAATCTGGTAGGCTAGCTCAGGACAATTCACTCCCTAATCAGTTAACTGGGTGTTGCTGAGGGCAAATTGGCTGCCCCAGCTTATGGAGCGTGATTATAAATGAATAGTCCAGTTTGCCCACTTTAGTGATGGGGAAAAACATGTCAATAAGATGATCTGTGTTACCATCTCAGCATCAGGTATAAGGGTTATATCTCAGTACTGTTCTAAAAATGATTTCACATTAGCTAACCACCCTAAATATGCTCAAAGATGAATGAAGGCAATGTAATATAGTCCCAAAGGAGGGATGGCAAAACATGTCAAGAGTATTGTATGAACATATGAAAATCAGTCTGAAAATGGGTCTTAGATTATGATTAAATGCATAATATTTGTATGTTTCTGAATCAGGTACATACTGTTGTTTCATTGTCCACTGCAGTACGGTGTTTATGCCAAGAGCGCTGTATACTCAGTCTGTGGATGGTTACACTTAGTGGCTATAAAGAGTTTTTAGCTTTTCACAAGTACCAGCAGTGTGGGATGTTACACAGCCAAGTAGACATCATCTAGTATTACTCCAAACAAATAAAATAGTATGAGACTGAACCTGACCCTTTTATTTCAAGTGTAATTATCTGTTTTTTTTTTTTTTACACCAGTGCTTGACTTGAAGGACCCCCTCCCCCAGCAGTGGCAGTGTCTTACCTGTGAGTAACATTTTAGTCCTGACTGAGAGCTGTTCCTCAGAGCTCAAAGATACAAACCAGTAACTACCCCCTATTCCACAGAACTGTAAATAAACCCTTTGCATTAAACATAGTACAAAAAAACAGAATTTCAATGTAAAACACATCGCTGTTGCCCTTACCACTGTTGTAATGACCAGTGAAAAGTCATCACTGCTGCAAATCTTGGTTCATTCATTTGCATCTTTAAGTTCCTCTCTTCCTCTAGTGCTTCCCTGTAAGACGAGGAGAGAGGGATGCTTTGTTTGGTACTCCTGCAGTAATCCAAGGTTTGAGTTCAGCCTTGGTGGCGTCATTAAAGTTCCGTTCTGAGAGGCGGCCTTCGTTGTTAATGTCCCCTCATTTGGCCTCCTCCAACCCCCTCGTTTTCAATACCGCAATGGCCATGCACATTATCTGCTGAGGATTCAAACCTGTTTGCGCACAGCTTTTGATTATTCTAATACATGATCCTAAAGATAAAGAGCAGGTGGGAGCAGACATTCAGTCTTACTACAATGGCTCTATGTCCTCAAGTTTTCAATAGCAAATTAAAATTATATGTGTGTGCGTCTGCGTATGTGCATAAAATGAGCGTGTGTGTATAAATGTGCAAAATGAGGCAAGCATATTTATTGCATGTGCGTAGTAAAAGCTACCAGAAGACAATTTGGCTGTTTTTGTGCCCTCTGTATGGTAACCACAACAAATGATTTTGAGCAGCCACTGTTTGTGACCGGTCCTCTGCTTTTCTGCTTGCAGCTGCATCTGTGTGTTTTTTTTAATTAAAAAAAAAAATTATTTCATTTCTTTGCATGTAAGAATCATACATGTACCAGCACATAATGGATTTCTGGTGGAGCACAGCTTGTTGGGGACAGAACGCCACTTTATCATGCGAGGCTTTTAGCAGCACGCCAGGGACGGCTCCACCGACTCACACTGACACATTAGCATGAGGGGCACCATCGCAGGCGCGCCTCCATCAGACGGGCCTTTCGGGCTTTTGAGGGTGACCTTACGAGAGCGCTCCTCGGCCGTCGGCGCATTGCCGGCGTCCGGGGTCGCCCACCTTCTGCCGGCGCGGTGATTACAATGGGCCCGCGGAGCATCCGCACACCGGTGGGTAAAGTGATGCATGTCTGCAGCGACGGCGCAGGTGTGATGGAGCGGCGGGGGCCGTGTGTCTGTCAGATGTTCCAGCGAACGGTGGCGCAGCGGGGAGAGGGAGAGGGGAATGGAGAAAAGAACCGTATTTAGGACATCCTTTAGCCTCCTGCTTGGGAGACATTGGGAGGCGGGGGCAGGGCGTTCACTTTAACCATTACGGCACAGTGCCCTGAACTGTATCTTTCTCTCAATCTGTAGACAGTGGTTTTCATTAACATGTTCCTGGCAGACTCGCAATGTGTACGAAGTGGAAAAATATGACCCGCTCTTATATTCATTATTCGAATGATGCGCAACAACAGCTTGACAAGTACCTCAGTGTGTCACAGTTCATCGTGTGTGTGCATGTGTGAGACAGAGAGGGTGAGAGAGACTTATTGGCTAGTATTCAAGTCTGAATTGGCCACCATTCCGATGTCAGGAAGATGATCTGTGACTGAAAAAAAGTCACATTATCAAAGTTAAGGTCAATCAGGAATGCTGTGGGAATTATGGCTTATTAGTGAGAATGGCGAGTGTCATAACATTGTGGACCTAAAATGTACATTGGTTGCTTTTTGCTGAATATTACCTGGTGCACCAGCATTTCACTTATAAAGTGAATTCTTCAGAGTTACACTACAATCTCCCAAAAGGTTTGTCTGCTTGGAGTTTACAAACAGACTAAAATTTACTGCATTTTTTCCACAGTGAGTAGTTCATACAGTAACTACTGCACACAGAAAGCATGAATGATTTAAGAATGTCTTTTTTCTAGTCCTTTTAACATTAATTTGCCCTGTCTTTAATCCCTTTTGATGAGCTTGAGTTGAGGAGTTTCCTCACTTTGTGCATTTCTTTCAGTCATTTAAACAGTGAGATGATCCATCCTACAGTATTAATTAAATAATTACATTTGCAAGCATGTCATAATTAAATATTCATTATCATAAATACCCATGATAACAAGCATGATGACTTCATGACAGTCATTTTAAAGGACATAAATGCTATGCTGGGTTACCAGAAAGTGTTACACAATATATAAAACAATGATAGGATGTTAAATTATGTAAATTAGTAAACCCAAAAAGGCTAATTTTAGGTGAAAGCAAGAGTAAACTGAAGCCAGAAAAGACTTAAGAGTACTACAGTACTTTCCCCCTTTCTGATGAAGCCTTCCTGCTTTTCCAGCACACAGTTTTAACTGTTACAATACTGTACTTGGGTTCACTTCAGACGTGTACAGTATTCACTGGTGAGCACAATGGGTTGAGTTCCTGGCTTAATTATTTGAACACTCAGAAATTCACCCACACAGCCTGAGAAATATTGGTCACAAGTAAATGCAAGTTCTATATTATATGTTCCACTACACTGCACTGGTCAATATACTGTAAGTAGCTGCCAGTGAGAGCACTTGTCAAAGGTTAAATTAAGGAACTGCAGTGCCATCTACTGAGAATGGACAGCATGGCCAAGTCATAGATTTTGCTTTCAGTCATGGAGCGATGTGACTATCGTTTGGCAGCTCTGCAGGCAACACGCTCCCACCCCACCCCAGATGGGTCGTCTCCTGCCGGAGCAGGCTTTTGGGCCACAGCTACCTTACAGCGTGTCTCCCTCCCAGCCCCTGCCAGTTCCTCATTACCTCCAGGTGTCCATGTCCAGGTGTGCAGGTGCCTTGAGTTAAACACCAAGAGCAGAAAAATAAACTCGTCTCGCATCAAAAAAGTTGAGGTTCGTGTCTGAACATTGAGCTGGAGATTCGGTTTTGGTTTCTGAGGACTAGCGCTGTCAAAATTTGTGTCGGAGATGAGGAGAGCGCAGGGACTTCAAGGGGAAGAGTCGGTGGCTTTATTTTTTCCCACAAATTTGCTTTCTCTCCCCTAAGCATTAATCATCATTGCATGTATATGATTCAGTGGCGACAAAAGGGAGAGCGAGGGACCCATGGTGGGTGTGGTAAATTTGATCACAGCTGGAGCAGAGGGATAATGGGACGTTTCACTGTGTCTCCTTCCAATGTTTTGATGCAAACAAAAAAAAGTCATATTAATGGGGAAAGGAACAGCAAAATAACAACAGAAAACAAACTAAAAAGTCAATCATAACATCACCAAATAAAACTGTTTATAGTATTTTCACTTTATTGAATGATATGAGATAAAATATACCTTTCTGTGCACAAAGTGTTTTTATATATATTCCATTTAAACTATAAGTAAATGTGTACAATGATGCAGTATATGCTGCAGAAAGTGTAATATTATCATTATAATCTGAAAATATACTCACGCTCATAGCAGATCAATGTTTGTGGAGCCAATTCTTGAACGACATGTACTAAGGTACTGAAATATGACAAATACCTGTATTTCAATATGTATTAAAAGCTGAATCCCACACATTGTGAATTTCATGTTTTAAAATATTGATCACACCATCATCATCACTAGGGGTGCTGATTCAAGTTGTAATCAAATCATAA
This sequence comes from Megalops atlanticus, assembly GCA_019176425.1. NCBI lineage: Eukaryota > Metazoa > Chordata > Actinopteri > Elopiformes > Megalopidae > Megalops > Megalops atlanticus. The sequence continues at coordinate 9,448,465 of CM032891.1, forward strand.
AATGAGAGGATAGACATTGTTATAAGAATGCATTAAATGAAAAGACAGTTTAGCTGTAACTTTGGTGGAAGTAGACAGTTCTAGGCCTGAGCGTACCCTTGTGTCAGTACTGTCCAGATGGAGCAACAATACTGTGAGAAGTGAAAGGATAGATGTTGAACAGAAAATGTAAGGATGGAGACATCATAGACCTGTTGTTATGTTCATTGTTCAATAATGTATTGTGTTATGAAGTGCAAGACAAATGGTGTTCTTGTAATGGTGTAATGTATTCCGCAACCAAACCACTTTAAATAAATGATATGCAGCTCTTGTTACATGAACAGCTCACTTAAATACATGTGTCTGTGCTTACTTATGTAGCCCGTGTACTTTCATCTTCCCCCTTTTAAGTTGTGCACTTGCCTTCTTACCTATGCCGCCATTAGTGCGTGCTGTAAAGGATTTGCCTCTGCCGGGGCAAAAAGAGGCTTTTCAGCTGCAGTATCATATGCCTCTCTTTGACGGCTATCTTCCCGTACTGAAAACCTGCTCTGGATCCAGGCCAATCTGGAGCAAAGAGCTTAAAATGGAAATGTGCTCTTTTCATAAGGCCTAATTATAACCAGCCAAAGCTCGAACAGGAGAGGTAAACCGCAGAACGGAGCTGAACTTAATTCAAAAGTGAGACTCGACAATTATCATAAAACTGGCGAGGATCTGTGGAGATTACACCTTATTGCCGTGAATATGAAAACATGCAATTCTCGCACCCTTAAAGGAGGGCCACATTTAATCAAACCTGAGCTGAACAAGTAAAATGACAATAACTCTCAGGTAAGGGGAAAAAAAAAGTTTGTAATTTGTGAATTACAGGTGGTAAGAGAGTTTGCCCTAATAGAAATCTCTCTGGTAACCACAAACTTCCCCATTTTGTGGGACAAATGATCCTTTAATAAAATTCATAAATCAAAAAAAAAACGTAAGATACTGCGACATGCACAGCCATGGGAGCTGACAGTAATGTGTACGACTACTAGAGACTTAATGTGAATGCAGGTGGCTACTGACTGCAGGTGCAGGGGACCCAGTACCCAGTAAAGATCAAGATCAAATCTCCGTGCCTCATCACACAGTAATCAGCTAAGTCACAACGCATGCTAATTATTCTGAATTATACTTCTGCCAACGAGTTTAAAAAAGCAAGCCTTTTTTTCCGTTGCATCAATGTATGGCTGAGTGAAGAAGTACCCCAAAACAGTGGCTTGGTTTGACCATTTTGTTTATGTGGTTAAATGGATGAAGATGTGAACCGGCAAGAATTTATAGCAGTAGTTTATAATGGTAGTTTATTAGTGTTGTCGTTTTTGCGGTGGATTGATCATGGGTGGCGTGGGGGCAACAGGCACTAGAAATATGAAGGTATGAGGATGCTGATGATAACTTACTTCATCACAAATACAGCCTCAGCAATCAGTGTGGAAACAATATAAATGTTTTTGTCTTTAGTCGTCACAAGGCTCTCGGAATCGGAATCCAAACCTTGTCACTGTAATCCAGTGACAAGGTTTGGATTTTAATGTCTTGGCAATTGGCACCGACCTGTTCCATGTCAGGATCCCAAATACAACAACCCTCTTTTCTGTATCTTCAGACCAATTGTGTTTAGCTGCATGAAATGATTTCCTTTGAGAGTGTTGGTCATGTTATTTCCAGTGACACAATAATTATTTAGCGGCGTGATCCCATTTCATTGGCTAACATGACCGAAAAAATTAGCTTTGTAACTTGTCTTGATCCTTTGCACACTTACTTGATGAGTTAATTCATTTCAACCACTTTGGGCAATGATGCCACTTCACACCACTAAGATTAGCAATTTCTGTCTTCAAATATAGAGTAAGGTTTATTTTTAATTGGTTGGGGACACCTCACATATATTTGGTAATTATATTTGGTAATTTGGTCATTCAATTCCAAAGGCGACATTGCAAAATATTATTTCAGAGATGTACTTTTATCCACTGAATTAATGGGATCTGAATTGAAGATTTTCTGAATCGTTTCAGTGGATGAGCTCAGATCGGCCCATATCATGTTGAACCGTTCCTGTGCGGGTCAACAGTGTTACAAGCATGCAGATGAATCAAACCGAAACGGAGCGGGAACAGGGACCTTCACATAACCTTGTTTCAGCAATCCCCGTTTCCCTTCCTGTGCCAGCTCCTCTCCTGTTTTTAATCTGTCACAGAATCCACGCTTTTTCACAGAAATGAATATGGATGTGACCGTGAAACTGGGCAGGAAGTGATTAAGAAGTTAATTTGTAGGCCTCGTTGCATGAAAAATTCAGCACCATCTGTATTTCAAGACCGAATTTGCCATCGGACGAGCGAGGCGACCTGTGGGATTAGACATTGTTGACTGTGTTGTTCTCTGTTTGTGCTATGCGAGCAAAAGGCCATTACATTTTCAGAATGCAGAGCATTTGCAAATAGGAAATAAAAAAATAAATGCAACACACACCAGAAGACTGTTTTGTGTCTCCTACCATTCATGGTTTTTTCTCCCCGAAGTTGAAACTCAGCCGCAGATAACATGGACCTTCATTCAGTCTCCCATTGTTATTTTGTAGAATTCCCAGAACACTGTATGAGGAGGGCTTTGTACCAGACAGTATGAGGGAACAGAACTGTAAAAAAAAAAAAAAAAAAAAAAGTGCATACCACTATAGCCAGCTATTTTTTTTTTTCTTATTTCACTGCCATAATAAAATGTATTTAAATTGACTGTACTCTGTACAGTTGCAAGTTTATTTTTCCAGCAGAAAAAATAGCTGGAATTTTGCTGGCCCTTTCATCATTGAACGCAACGACAAATCACACAACAGATTCCATGATCAAAGCACCGTGGCTTAGTGCAACTAAATTACATCCTATTCAAATCCACAGTGTTCAGCTTTGCTACATGTCTGAAGTTTATGCACAGACCCAACAGGGAATAATAAACTCATTTTTAAAAATTCATAATCTGTTTTGCGGGGCCCGCATAGGAATTGTTGGTGCTTGCTTCCCTGTGTTCTTTTTGGTATCCAAACCCGATATTTCCTTCATATCGAACATGAAACAAAACATGCGGAAAAAACATCATTAAGTATTTAAGGGGATGCATCCACAAATGTGGTTATGCTTATCAAAACAAGAAAGGGGCCGAGCGCATTTGTCGACCGTTGTTCCGCTGAACAGGAGGCGTCAGCGCAAAGACGTGATGCAAATACGCGCGGAGACGAGCGAGAAAAAGGGAATTGTCTTTTCTTTATCTTCTCCCTCTTTCGCCTAACAGATACAGACCGAGTCGTTACAGTCGCGGGTGTGAGATCAAAGCCGCCGCGGTCTGGCCCCGGCAGACGAGCAGACGAGCGAGCAGAGGTCCCGTACAGGGAAGCCGTCAGACCGGCGCAGGCAGGAGTGCGCGATCGCTGGGAATGCAATGTCTGAGGAGCTCTCTGATGTCATTTTAATACATCCTGCTTAACCTAAATCTGATTAACAATCAAAATGTAATACCCAGTGTCAAACACCTCTTTCGCTCCCTGCCAAGGCTCATTTAAACTCCTGATTGTGTGTTTTAGATCTGCGGCAGCTCCAGAGTATGTGCACTCGGGATAAGATAAAGCCGCAGTTCTGAATTATGTAGAACATTATTCATCCGCAGACCCCGAGGTTTCTAAATTGGACTCTCCCTGGAGCACCAAAGCAATTAATGATATCTGCAGAATCCAAGACGGAGACATGCCTTTTGACATTTTTTGTCAACGGTACATGTTAGTTGTTGTTCGAAATTTTTCCTTGCCGTGAGAAAGCTAACAGCAATGTATGTCACACTAGGTAAATGATTAAAGATGTAATATTTCTGTCTCAGAGTTTTTTTTTTTTTTTTTTTTCCACAAGAATGTCATGCATGGTACTGCTTAAAGCCATGCTAGGCATGTCAGCGTATTCTTGATGGTCGACCATTGAAAATATTACAATGCTTCAAGTAGATGCTTGAAATATGCAGCTACTTGGCTAGATTACTGGCTGCCTCTTGGTATTTTTTGTGATGCTTTCAGTTTACTTTTTTGTAATTTTTATTGTTTTTATCATTTTACTGTAATTATTTTATTGTTAACACATTTCAGATATATAACATCATAAAGGTACAATTCAATTAGACCTGCCTCAGTAATAAAGAAATGAGAACTGTGTAGAACAAAATGATAGCCTAGAATATAAAAATAAAATACAGCATGGAAACCACATTCTGTCAGCCAGCGGATATACAGTTCTCCCATTCTTCTTTGTGGTAGTTTGAGTTAACTTAAATTGTGAGGGGAGCCACTTATGAACAGATTTCTTCAGGTCAGTTGGAAGATTTTCAATGGGGTTGAGGTCAGGGCTCTGACTGGGCCATTCCAGGACATTGATCTTCCTTATTTTCAGCCGTTCAGCTGTGGATTTGTTTGTGTGCTTTGGGTCATTGTCATGCTGAAAGGTGAAATTCTTCCCCATCTTCAGCTTTTCTTGCAATGGGTAGCAGTTTTAGGTATTTTTCACTATTCATTTTCCGCTCTGTCCTCACCAGAGCTCCTGTCCCTGCTGAAGAGAAACAGCCTCATAACCTGATGCTGCCACCACCATGTCTGACAACAGGGACTTCCACTTATGTGCTGTGTTGGGTCTGTGGCAAACATATTGTTTGGAATTGAGGTCAAAAAGTTTTACTTGAGTCTCAACAGACCACAAAACCTTTTTCCACATGGTAACAGAAGATTGGGAGTGTCTTTCTTCATAATTTAGTTGAGACTGGGTGTTCTTCTCCAGTCTCCACAGTTCAGAATTGCGAAGAACACGTGGAATTGTTGTTACGTGCATATGGTGGCCAGTTCTTGCCATGAAGTGCTGCAGCACTGATGATGTTGCTGTTGGCTTCTCTGTGGCCTCTCTGAAGAGTTTCCTCCTTGCACTGTCATCCATCTTGGAAAGATGGCCTGATCTAGGCAAGGTCATGGCAGTACCATATTTAATCCATTTCTTGATGATGGTTTTTACTGTGTTCCATCATGTATTTAAGGCCTTTGATATCTTTTTTTTCTAATCGACTCCTGATCTGTACCTTTCAACACTTCAAGCCTGTAGATGTTTTGGTAGCTCCTCATTATAAATGGTGTGTAAACTTACGCAACCAAGGCGTTTTGGTTTTTCTATTTTAAATGAATAGCCAGCAATGTGTTTCTGTTTGTCTTTGATGTTGTTGGTTACCATGTTGAAATGAAAGTGGAAAAAAAATCTTTATTTAATAGGTTTACATTTCAAGACAATAAAAGCAAGTAATTTTGAAAGGGGGTGTAGAGTTTCTATAACCACTGTAAGTGTAAATTCATTATTGCTGCACACTGTTAATTTCATTCTGTCCCCAAGGAGACACAATTGTGGTGATGTTGATAACATTGACTCTGACCATTTTACTAGAAATCCCAGGATTTTACTCCAGAATGGATAGAGCAAAGGACCTTTCCAAGTCTGTTACCTTACCTGTTTTGATAAATGCGTTCATTTCAGGTTATGAACACAGTAATGACACTAACTGAAAGCTAGCTTTACTGTCGTGCTGTCTGTCTGGATTGCATTGCAAAATGGCAAACTGGTATATCATGTTCGTTTTTTGTACCTTTTTAACTAAAACCTTTTCCCACCTGTTCCAGAACATATTTTCAAAGATAAAGTTTTTGTTTTCATGTAAACAAACATTTGTGCTTTAAAGTGTAAACAGGTGTGAAGTGTAGTTTACATTTTTACAAAGCGAAGAACAAAACGTATTCATGACCAATCACTGAATAAAATAAATCAATAAATAACTCCCTGAGAACACATTATGAACTGGTCAGGGTCCCAAGCACCCTCCTCAGCATGATTTACTGTTACTAAGAATACTCATCTTTAATACAACATGGTTGAAGCCTCTCAAAGTTGGCTTTGGACTGACAGTTCCATTTTGTTCAGGCTGCTCTTGCCAGCAGAACATTTCCACTGGAAGCATGGGGTATTTTTGTATCTGGTGTTGAAGACAGCATAGCATGCTGGGTACCGGTGAAGGTTTAGAGACTGCTGATTAGATTTTTTTGTGGGAATTAGGTGAAACTGCTGAAACTTGTAGAAACAGTCACTGGTGATTAGTCTCGCCAGTGTCTTCCACCATGACAGGAAAGAAGAGAGCTTTGCGTTGAGCTTGTTCCGAGTGTCTTCTTTGAGTGAGAACTGGTGTGAAGTTGTTTTGAGGTGTAGGACGTTATGCAGTGTTTGCTTTAATCCTGTAACAGTAATGCAATCTGGCATTCTTAATAACTGTGCCGTTATCAACCTGTATAATTATTGAATCATCAGTAAATCTAACTCTAAACCCTCGAGTCTTTACATGGTGTAATAACTGATTCTGAGTCTTCGCTCTGGCTGGAAACTGGAAGTGATTGTGAGTTTCTTTTCATTCAACATTCCATTAACATAGAAAAACCCAACAGTTGGACTGCCCTGCTAAAACATAAAAAAAGTTTAACAGGGCAGTCCAACTGTTAACTATAAGTATAAAAGTTCCTTCATTCTATTTTTTTATAGAAGCACAAGCTGCTTGTGTGTATACTGTGGTATTGTGCAGTAGGGAATATTTTTTTCATTTTCGGGTTGTTTCCCTTCACTTTCCATGCTCCCCTGTGCATATTACTGTCCCACCAACATATGTTACATGGTTACTGTCCCCCTATATGTGTCCACTTGTCTTGTTGCCATAATCCAATGCACACAATGTTTCATCAGGAGTTTGTACCCAAGACAAACTTGCCTATATACTTATTAGTCTGACTGTAGGGAGACTGACATCACAATGTGTCCTCTGGCAGGGCACACTTTCACATCATTGGATCAACAGTCCATTAAAACCAGACCTCAAGGTGGCTCTTGCCAGATGCATTGTTGTTGATGAGCAACTGGCTGCCAACAGCAACAGTCACTTTGCTCTGTGTCATTACTTGTTGGCACAATGAAGAGATGGGACAGTCACCTTGGGTGTTGAGACCTCACAATAGGCAGAGCGTCTGCATAAATTTAGATATTTGCTTTTGATATTATCTACCTATAGGCTGTGTTAAAGATAGACATCTGTGTTAAAGACGGACATCTCACCATTGACATTATTTTAGCTTACTCCATGCCATTGCATCAGTCATTTAATATCTAATTCGTCTTGTGACCCAAGCTTTATTTTAATTTGTCATGTTTGTATTATTTGAGAATTGAAACCCAGGGAAAGTCTTTGGTTGAATGTAACAAGCACATGGTTCTTCCCACACAGGTATATGAATCCTTGGCCTGTCAAAACATTTTCTGTGGGTTTCATTTCTTTCCTTGGGTGTCTTTGAAACTGGTGAACTTACAACAGACACAATAGCTCAGTGTGCAGTATTTGGCTTGTGGAATGAAACAACTTGAAGTACTTTTCCCCAAACACACAGCCTCAGTGCTGTTCGTGGCATGCCTTTGGCATAGAGGGCGCCAGGGCAAATGGCAGTAAATTCCGTTTGAAATCCCAGAAGGTCTCTCACATGTATTGGCCAGATGGCACCCCTCCCCATGATGTCGTGCATGCGTGACATATTTCGTGTTCGGGAGGGGGAAGAGTCCTTGAGGATTACACACAACTCTGTGGTTTTGCAGCACAGGCGTCTGTAATTCTTCCCGCAACCTTCAACTTCTGCTCGGAAATAATGGTTTTTTTTTTCCCCCTCTTCTGCCACTCCAGAGGGTGGGGCTGAAAAAAGAGGTGCCCTGACAGGCGTTTGAAAAATTTTTGTCCTGGAAGAGCAATGGCTCTGAAGCAGTGGAGCACATGCGCTCAAGAGTCACGGAGGCATTTGACCATTCTTGTGCTTGTCGCTGAGGACGATTCTGATGTCATCCTATGTCTTGTATTATTTTCATGCTTAAAACAAAAGTGTAAATATGCCTCTTTCAGTTCCATCAAGTTGTTTAAGTTCTGTGCTGAAACAGTACACTGTTACAGCACTTTAAAAAGGGTGTTTTGGTGACAGTCGAGGGGCTCCATGACACAAAATAAATGACAGAGGCTAAAAACTTGTGAAACTTATGAAAAACTTGTTAGCTAAAAAAAATTGTTGGTGTAAATTGAATGTCATTTCGATGTGCAGTTAAGCCCAGATGCCATTCAGAGATTACCCATCACAGGGCCTGCCAGCCCTGTAAAAAGTCAACCATTGCTTATGAGTGCCTTTCTTTCCATAGGACATCAGCTAAACAGGGAACCATGGAATCGGTCATGCCTTTCCCCATTACTAAGAGCCCATGTGGACTCCAATAGGGCCACCTCACCAGTTACTTTGCAGCGTGGCGTAGTGGTTAAGGACCAGGGCTTGTGATCCAAAGGTTGCCATTTCAATTCCCTGGCAGGCCGCCCTTGGGCAAGGTGCTTAATCAAAATCCCCTTAGCATAAATCAAGCTGTATGAATGGACAACGTGTAAAAACTGAAAGCTTAAAGTTGCTCAGTGTCCACTAAGCGAATGTGATGACATGTATGATGTATTCAGAAGCCCTTGCAGGCCACTTACCCGCTGTTAACCTGCACCTCTCCTGAAATAGATCTTCACTGACCGAGAGACTCTCTTCACGTCAAGGGTGACGGGGGACCTGTGCCGGCTGCCATCTGTGTGCCAATCAACTGCTGCATCGCTTCAGTCAGACCCTGATGAGAGTGCTTCGAGGGGCAGTTCAGCAGGAGGGGATGGACCGGGCCCAGCCTTTCACTTATGCTCCGCTTGCCATCAGACCGCAGGCCATTAAACAACCAGCAAGGCTCCTGAAGCCTTGGCCTGCGCTCGCAAATCGGAACGCCTTCGAGTGGCACTGGCGATGCACCCGCGCTGCTCTTAACCACGTTAGCGCTTTCTGAATTTCGGACGCCGACGGGCAGGGGAATGCACGGCCACGCTCGCCACACGCCCTGATACCAGAGCGTGACCACGCCACACTGCTTTTAGCACAGCGTCAGTATGTTATTTTACCACTCCAGCAGCTTAAAAGCCATGCTTTTCTTGTATTCTGTTGCGTTTTTAGATATTCTGGTTACAGTTTGCGTTTCTCAACACTACTTCTCTTGTGTTTCTGAGTCTCCTTTTCACACAGTGGGCAATAGCAAAGGTGCAGATGCGGTGCTAAGTTCTGTCGCTCTGGTGGCCACATTCTACCCTACACAGCGCCTCATACTTTTTTATGGGAAATGTACGTATCAAATGACTTATTTCCAGCCGGTGTTGCAGAGCTAAGTGCACTGCAAGCCTGCACTCATGTATGTGGGAATTTGGTTATCTGCTTTTATTTTTCATAACAGCATAAATAACGTGCAGATTAACACTGATTCCCCCCCCAGCCTCCTCAGGTGTGATTTTACACTCCCTGAGTGGGCACAGCTGGTTGGAACACTGTTGCATAGGTCCCTGGCGCACACACACACACACACACACACACACACACACACACACACACACACACACACACAGACAAAGACACTCACACCCTCCACCCCCTGCGCACTATCAGTGATGCGCCGCCAACATCTGTCTCCCTTTACATGAGAATGGGGCAAAAAAAAGCTGAATTATCGCCAATGTTTTATTTGCGTTTTGGCAGTCTAGTCGAGGGTTTAATGGAAGGCACGGCCTCGGCCCCATCAATTTGAATTGGATATTCCTGGGCCTCCACTCCAAAGCCATTACCAAAGCAGAAAAAACATAGGTTCCGCGGCAGCGCCAAACGATTGTTTTATTGATGCCCGCCATCAGGAAATTAGCGAACAATAAGCTCCTAACTCCCGGGACGAAAGTGGTTTGGAGCAAACGAATACATTTCGAAGCGGCGCGACACTTTGTTATCTTAACGCTGCAGCCCAAAAAACAAATTAGTCAAGGAGTGCAGCACATGCCTCAAACTTGCCTTTCTTCGTGCTGAAATATGTTATTGTAGATGGTCTCTTTCTGTTGCTTTTTGTGGGGCAATTTTTGTGTTGACCATCTTATCAGATACTCCATTTCATGTGCCTCTGTTGACACCATTTCTCTGTTCTGTTCCGCCACAGGGCAGCTGCCTTGTGGAAACTCATTTTAAACGGCACACAACAATAAGTGAAGACAAACGGTTATCGGTGACAGTTTGACCATAGAGTGATAAACTCTATGGAAGAGAAGTACGTGTTTGGTGAAATAGATGAGCGAGCGACGTTGCCGTTTTACCTCTCGGCAAGCCGGCGCTCTCCCCATGGACGAGACGCATTTGCAAGTTAAACGTGTTTCATTTACGTTCGCCGGCATGTTAATTATCTGCATTGTTTGAGCAATATGTTTCACTTCAGGCTAGTGTGTCGATTCACAAGGGTGCATCCCTCAGTCTCTCTAAAATTGGTTCGACTGACAGCAGCTTTTAGGCTGGCTCTTCTTGACTTAATTGTGGCTCTTCCTCCTCCCCAAAACCCCCTCCGTGAGGCATGAACTGCAAAGCTTATACATCTCCTTGAATATATTAAGAATACAATAATGCTACAACATTCCATTGCCATGTAGTATCCTCTTTAACTGAATGTAACAATTGAAGAGCCTCTTGAGGCTAGTTTCACACACTAGCCTCCTGAAAATCAACACTAACTCATCTGTCTATGGCCTTGAAAAGCAATTAATATGAAGAGAGATGAAACTAGATGTTTACACTTGTTTAAAGCCATTCATGAAAAAAGAAAAAAAAAACTTATTTTTATTAAAACATAAGTACCTTCTTATTGTCCACTGTGTTAATGTCAGCCTCTTTTGTAACATGGACATGCTACAAGCTGTCTCACATTATTTGCAATATGAATCAATAACAACACAGCAGTAATGATGATGGCTATAATTGCGCAATATGTGGAAGTGTGCTGAGCTAATATTGTCCCCTCTGACTTTTGATTATTGTGCTAGCAATCTCCCGCCAGCTGGCGCAACTTAGCTTTAGATGCGGATGCAATTAGCTTCAATGAGGATTGACAGGAACCAAGGAAGGGCAGCAAAAATATTTGTTCCTGCAGTCTTTAAAGTCTTACATTATTAATATTATTAGAAGTATTTGTATTAATTGCTCTGAAGTCACACTTGTCAGTGATAATGTACAGTCCAGTTTAACATGTTATCAGTTATTTTATCCATTTCAAAAGCTGCTTCTCGATGTTAGTATTTTATTTTCTCAAGTGTATGGTTACAACCTGAATTCCCATCTGGGTATGAACTTCCTGATAATGAGTTTGGTTCATTCGTCACCATACCACCATCCCACAAACAGCATTCCCTTTTAAAAATGCTGTATTTCCACTTATTATTTTAAAAACATGGCCTGTGCACGTTCTACATTGTTGTCTCTGATTGTCCCCCAGCACAGAGTCCTCAGTTGACTTTCAGCGCGTACCTTCAGTGACAAGAACAGCGGCTGGGGAAGGCACCTGAAAAAGTGTCACACCGTGCATTTGATTAACATGCAAAAATTCCCGCCGCAATCAATGAGGTAATTAACATTGTGGCCTTCGTGATGGCAATCTAATTTTGAGATAATTCAATAACACCGTTATCAGTAAATGGCATCCTTTCGTAGGTCTAAGAGATATCAGGGATGTACAGGTGGGTATCTAGCCATTCGTTAAATAGAAAGACACACCCCCTCTGTTGTAGCACACGCCCTCTCCCTCTGCCCTTCTACAGAGCAAAAGTGGTGTGAATGTTTGCTTTGCCAGAAAACCACTGTTTTAAGCAAAGGTAATTCTAATTGTCAAGAGTGTAAATCATTTCATGGGCATGACATGGTTCTTTCATCTCAGAGCATATTTGTGTTGCATAATGTCATATTGTCATATAATCATTGATGTGGGCAGTGCAGAGGGAAACCAAGAATGGAGTTTTGGTTCAAAGTAATTTTTTTTTAACTATGTCTTGCCATTGACTGAAATGAGAAAATGAATGACCAAAGTAGTCACACAAAGCTGAGATTATCAAGTGCATTGAGGTAAGACTGAGTAAAGGCCAAGCTGTGTGAGTGGAGACCTGAAGCAGACCGGACTACTCATGCGTCCTTTTGAATGATATTGTTTCATCGGTCTGAATGAAAAGAATAAAAAAAACTGTACTTGACATAGAACAGTCAAATAATGTGTGCCTGTCCTCAATTGTGTGATAGACTGCGATCAAAGACATCAAGCGGCTTCCACCCCAGTCCTGCACAGAGTTTCTCTGACCTGTTCCAAGGTCAGTTTCTCTACGCTATGTCCGCTAGAGTTTGGCTAACGTCTGGACCTTCAAACTGATATGTGGTCAGTGTTTGAACAAATACAAGACAAGTGTAAGAACCATTCATGACAAGTGTTTAAGTGTTCCTGACTCATTAGCAGATGTAAATTGTTTCCACATACAGTACATTGTCTCTACCTTGTTAGAATATCCAAAGTGCGTTGGTGCAACCGTAGGTGTTGCATATTAATAAGCTTAATTAGGCAGAGCGTTTGAGGTGAAGAGTGTGTTGCTGTTAAGGAGAACAATGTTAATGAAGGCGAAGCTTGATGTAAAGTACAACAGGGACTGTCTTCTTCTGGTGTTTTATTTAATCAGAATGGCTGTATTTGATAGAGAATATTTGATAAAAAATATCAAATTGCTGTAAAAGGAGTTCCTTGTTTTTATCCATTTTTTCCGGTTTAAATTTAATGCCTAATACATTTAAGAGAATGTTTGGAAGTATTTTGGTATTTATGTTCATTACCTATGTTCAGCATCTTTGGCACAATATACTGTAATGCCATAGTTTCTATTAAAAATGTTTTTACTCACATATAGATTTATCGGTTGAACTTAAATGTTTGTGTTTGAAGAGTTGTCCCTTGGAAAAATACCATGGAAACATCCAATCAAAACAGCAGTTGAAGACAGTGTCATACATGGAGACAAGCCAAATCCAAAAGATACAAACATTTCATGTGTAATATTTTTGGTCTGCAGGCTAGGCAAATCAAACAGCTCTTTATTGCAGCAAATCCAAAGTGTCCCAACATCCTATAGATGTAACTGCAGTAACTTGATTCAGCAAATTCAAGGAAAACCAGTTAGTATGCTAGATTATATTATTGCATTTATGGAAAACAAACTTCATTGCATTGCACAATTATTTTTATTGTTTTGCTTTTGTATCTGACAGGGCAGTCACTAAAATTAAGAGCCCAGATCTCATTAAAAAAAAATGTATAAATAATTTTATTCTGATGTCAGAGAAAACAAGAAAATATGAACTTGCTCTTTGTCATAAAAGAGCCATATGTAGAGCAAATGTTTTCACTCCACATAAAGCGTTCTGCTGTTATGAGATGACACTGCTGTGAGCTAATAAGGCTACCTTATTTACTTCAATCAAAACAATTTTCAACCAAAACAATCAAAACAATTTTCTGTGTTTGATCATTTATGAGAAAAATGGTATGCGTGAAAAAAAAAAAAGTTTTGTGTTTTGCTTGTTCCACTTTCAGCAAAATGACTGAATTACTCCTGCCAAAAAACAAAAAATTCAGTATTGTTTTTTTTTTTTTTTCATGTTTTCAGTTTTCATTCTTCATTGCTACGTGAAAAGTGGTAATGTTGTCTCAATACACAAGCTGTGCGAAGCTGCAGACTGAGACAATATAGAGATAATTCGACAGAATAGAGATACACAAGTTGCTTATTCTCGCAACTGTCTCAGTGGGGAAGCGCCAATTGTTGGAGTAACAGTTTGTTTTATCGTGACCGATATCTCTGGTCATTTTCAATCTAGGAGCATTCAATCCAAAATGGGAGCGATTGTTTTCTGCCCCCTGCTTCTCGTGACTTCCTGTGAACAGATACAGCAGGAGACATTCAGCTACCTTCCTGCGCAACAGGCCTTAGCGTACGGTGAAAGAGGGAGGGGGGTGCCACCCGCAGTGCTGCAAGAGGCGCTGAACTCTGAGCCAATGGCGGCGTGGGTTAACCTCACCTTGTGCGAGCTTGGAGATTCAGCGTCCGTCCGCTCTCCTCCGCTCCGCTCTTATCGCTCCGTTCATTCCTCCGTCTTTCGGCTCGCAGCTTTCCTCCGGAATGCTGAGGAGGGCAGGGCCGCGCGATTTATAATGAGAGAACTTGCAAAGACATTTCTCTCCAAAAGGACGTTATCTCCCCGTGTCACTATTTCCTTTTTAATTACTTTGTAATGCATTTAGCCTATTTGGAGGGGAGGGGGAAGGGGGCATATGAAGGAAAAAAAAATCACAACGGGGTTGCCTTGGGTTTTCAGATCAGTTTCCTGAACATGTTTAATTGTGTCAGCAAAGTGGGACACCGTATCACTGTGACCTTCCACAGACTTTCAGATCTTTCCACTTTGGTTTCGAAACAATTTCCACCATTTGTATGCAAATGATATGCAATCTGGCTGTAAAATCGGAAACAGCGTGGCAGCCAATAGGATATCTGGAATGTCCGCGTATCACAGCCCTAGTGTAACTGAACCAGCATGCTTGGCTTCTGGATGGGGCACTGCTGTTTGTACCTTTAAGCCTGGATTGCCACAGTAAAAGTTTCCAGTGGTATAAATCAATATTGTGCAAAATGTAAACTATTTAGGTCACTCTGGATAAAGGGATCTGGTTTGCACATATGTATTGTAATGTTTGTACCATGCTGGATTCATTGCTGTTAAATTCCAGCCATTCACTCATGTGATGAGTATGTCGAGAGGACAAAGGTCAAGCAAGGGGAGGCCCAGACATTGCTGTCGAGTCAAACAGGCACCGCAGAATCAATAAAGATTCAGATTTGTCCGTTTCATGACCTTGATCAAGAGGAAGTCTGCAGTGGAGGAGAGTTGTGGCTGAAGTGATGGGCATTAGAGAGGATTATGGGTAAATGTATGGGTACTGGCCCTATCTGCACTCACACAAACATCCCTAATGCATTGCAGCCAGTTCATGCCTCAGCAGGGGACGGCGGTCAGTCATCTAGATAGCAAACCTAACGTCAGTGGAGGAACGCTGCTGAATTGTGCTTCTTGCCAACTGCATTTTCATGACTCACTGGGTATGAGTGTTGATCCAATCAGAGGTTGCTGGCCTTCTGCGTCTGCAGTGACATTCGTTGGCGCACTTTAATCCTTGCTTTCCAATTACTCGTTAAGTCTGAGTTAAGTTTAAATGTGAATGTTCTTCTTATGCGAAGGCCAGAGAAGGTGACTCACCCGAGACAGTCAGCGTAACCGGAGACAATGCGCTGCCCTTGTGGCGCCGATCCTCTCCTTGCCACCCACACCGTCCAGCCACCGCTCCAGCCTTGATGCTCTGCTGCATGAACTGCTCCCAGAGAGTCTGCCTGCACGCACTGTCCAAGCCCTCCAGAGTCCTCCAGAGGTCTGCAACTCCCACCTTGTCCGCACTTGATGCCCACTCACAGCTCGTCGATGCATCAAGACTGTGTTGTGTTGTACTCCGCCTCACATGTAAGTCGCTCTGGATAAAAGTGTCTGCCAAACGAATAAATGTAAATGTAATGTAATGTAAGCAACTGCTGTGCCACACATTCAACCAAAGGGCACCTGGATACCGATAGACCCATTTCTTCTTTAGCTCCCAGCCGGCACCGTGCGGTCCTCAGATGCCTGGTGTTCGTCTGTGTCCTCTGTCAAGGGCTGGTCCTGATACTGCAGCCTGGCCGAGACGGAGGCAGCAGCACAGTTCCAGCACTGGTGCGTCAAATGAGAAACAGTTCATTTTTATTGGATTAATTAGTTCAATTGCAGATGAATTAGAAGGTGCTATCTTGACCTGCAATAGTATCAATTGCGCTGCCCCTCTGAAAATGTCAATCATACTTTGCTCTGGAATTGCCACCAGTGCTAATGCTCTAACTATGTACAAAGTATAATATACAGTACTTGTTTTTGTAACTTTGAACAGCAATTCTAGTGTGCATACTTTAGTCTGATGGATGGCCTCATTTGAGTCACATTTACTGTAAATTATTTAAATCATAATTTGTACAGTCTAACACATCTCCCAATGTTATAGAAATCACCTTGGAGAAGGGCATATGCTGAATTACATAATTCCACTTTAATTTATAATTGCATAATTGTTTAGTCATAATCCCCCAGGTTGCCAGGTGACATGGGACAGTAGAGCCTTTAAACTGTTTAAATGATGCAGCCTCTGGTTATGTCAGGAAGGTAAATACCAACCTGACTGAAAATGCTGATCAGAAGGAAGCAGGATGACAATGGTTAACAGCCACTGTAAGCAGGTAAAAGCTTGCTTATAACACACAGTATTACATGTGAACTCCACCTACCACTGGCACCACTATATTTACAAAGCTGAAGTGTTTTCTGGTCTTTACTGTGTCTGTTGCTGTTGTGCCTCACTAAGCCTGAAGGACTTGGTGACTTGGACTTGAAGGAATGCTCTGTATTTCGCGGTTGTTTAAAAGGCTGTGTTCCAGGAGGCTCTTCACTGATGGCTTTGTGTTCCCCTCTGTACACAAGAGGTTACCCCCCAGCGGCCCTTCCCACAATTCTAGTGGCTGTAAGGTCCCCTCTCATCACACCCAAACTGCAGTTTTGTGTCTTCACAAGGGTGGAGCCTGCAGTAGGGATTACCAAACGATATCAGACGAGCACCAGTGATGACTGCGAGGCATTTACACCGCATGAGCTACATAATATTATGATCGGGTTTTCCAAGGTTGCTAAAACAGTCCACCTGCACAAACTGTTTAAAATTCCAGTGAAAAAAACATTCAAACTAAAGCAATGATCCCTCCAAAATGACACCGATGTCTATGCAACCTTACTTATGGAGATGAGAGAGGAATTTAATTGGCATGGGTGTTATTTCTTTTTTTTTTTCCTTGGTTATCCTGGCAATACAACTTTAATAACTTATTAAGTGGTGTTGTTGCTGCAGGCTGTTTGAATTTAAATGAATTGTAACCAGCAAGCTGCCATAACTGAACAGTCACACCCTTAACGCAGACGTTACCTTTTTTCCATTATCATTACATCTGGGGAATTGTCAGAAGTGTGAATTATTTTGCTGGGCTCTGTGTTAATAGCGGGACGCAAACGCAGGCAGCTGCCAGTGTACGGACGATGCATTTCGTGCGGTTGTTTTTAACGCACGGAGCACACAATCCATTCTTACACAGAGAGCACAGCCAGACACGCTAACAGAATGGCAAAAAGCGACACTAATTATCGCCGTTTACCCATCAGCCCTGACAGCTTACTTGATATGCCTTTCAGCAAAGCTGAAACTGTATTTTAACACAATAGAAAGGATTGCCAATTGCGCACCGGCAAAACTGCAGCTCACCATCAGTGTGCAAACTGATGCTTGTCATCTGCATCTGGTCAGGTGAATGCACTTTGTGAATTCTCCAAGGGCTTTCCATACACTGATAAGTGATATAGATGGTGCGAGTTTGGGTTTCGTATGTTTGTTTCCCACATTTGGGCCAGATGTCTTTAACGTGTTATAGGGAATGTGACTTGACGTCAAAGCTACCTCAACGCATTCTTTGTCTAAAAAAAAAAGACAGAAGACCAGGGCTTTTTGTCAGCTCCAGCTGAAGGTCTGTTCAGGGATGGAAACAACTGTGGCCAGACACTGACTTCCACAGTGAGGTCTTCTTCCTCTGATCTTTCCTGCTAATTGCAAGGTGGGCTCCCTCCCTCCCTCCCTCTCTCCTAAGCCCTCGCCCCAGCGGACGCTGAGGGGATTAGCGCGAGCCTACGGCGACCGCGCTCCCCAGGAGGGAGGCGTCGGAGCAGCCAGCGGATCCAAACGATCGGCGAAACATGCGCTCGACGGCCCGGCGACATATGTTCGGCGCCGGAAACGGCCATCTGGACGCCGGCTAATCCGGCCGCAGCTGGTCCCGAAATCAGGATAAATGTTTGCTGTCACGTCCGTGACAAAAATCTTTGAAAAGAACAGGGGGGAGAACCCTTACCCGGTTTTGCCTCTACAGAGGCCAGTCAATGCTGTCTGATTTACCGAACGAATGCCCGGGGGTGTTGTGAACCGTCTGTGTGGTGGACTAGATAAGGGATGCCTGGGTTGTACCGGGGTTCCAACTGCAGCGAGGTCAGAGTTTTCCACCTCTGAAAATAGGGCACTTCTAAAGTTGTCTGTACTGATTTGACATGGAGTCATGTGCACCAACTGCTGAGCTCCAGAAGCTGCCATATAATAACTGTACAGGTTAGGTGCATTTCGGGATTTGTCATAGCAGAGGTAGAGGACTGGAATGCAATGTGACATACTGTTTTTAATAAATACACATACACACTGCTCTATTTAAAGAATCTCTTGGGCTGTAGAATGCCTCACTTTAGAAGGCTGGGACCCTCACTGCAGAGTACATTCAGACTGTGCTCTAGAAACTGATTCACATCTGAATTGCTGTGTGAATGGTGTGCTTATCTGTTGTGTATATGCATCTGTAACAAGAGGACATTTGTTTGGTATCTAAACAATGTCAGAAAGCTAAAATCACATGGGCGGAGAAAAGTGAAGTGTACGTGTAAGTTAAGATGTAAAAGTACATAACTACTGAATTTGAATGTGTAAACACTAAGTGCTATACCCACAGTACTTAAGCTACTTTATTGGGCTATAAATACTCTCTGGGATATGTTCAAATAATAAAGTTTATGTTCATAATTTATTTGTATCAGTTACTTTATAGAATAGAGAGAAAACAGTGTTAAACTTTAATTAGAAGAAAATGATAAATTGGATTACATATGCTATTCCCCTTTCAATATTAATTTCTGTTTTCCTTTGCATAGAATGCTTTGAGCACAGACAACATCCTGATGTAACTTGCATGCAATTAGAGGCTGAAACACCCAGGCTCCGCCACAAATTCCTTTAGTTTAATTAACGTCAGTTAGACCATTTAGAAAGCAGTCCAGCATGCAGCGCATTAAGTGAATGTGGGTTTTCTGATGAAGATAATTTGATCCTTGGACCAATTCTGGACTAGTCATGTGTGATGCAGATTGTGCTGAGTGAGACAGACGGTCGCCCTGGGTGACAGATGCCCCCCCATCATCTCTACGAACAAAAAGGCCAAGCCGCACCTCCATCTCCCCCATCAATCACCCCGAATCATGATTTAGCGCCGCAGTTTGTTTAAACCTAACCATCACAACCAAAAGTGGAACTGGAACCTTAGACTGCCAAGCAAACTCAGAGGCAAACCGCCATCTAGTCATTCAGGTTCCAAAGGGATATCTGCAAGTGGTCTGTGATCCACAGGGATCATTTCTGTAGCATGTGAACAAGGGCCTTACTGCTACCCAGCGAAATCACCTTCTGTGAAATCCGTGAAACACAGCTGGCCAACGTGCCTCATGCTGTCTTTAATACATCAGCTTCTCGTTGCTTCACAGGCACTCCTTTTCTCCTTTCTTGCACCTCATTGATAATCTTGAGGTGCCCTGTCAAGAGCTTTACCAGTCAGTCTTGGTAATTTTAGATGTAGGGACATTATTTTTTTCCTTTTCAGAAAGGGAGAATGCCATTTTATCTGCCCCCTGACCCTCCGCCCCCATTCCTTATTTCTTTCTCTCTTTTTTAGCTGTCTGTTCCTTTTTTAACCACTTCTTCCCATTTACTAATGTTACGATTAAATAACTCAGTGAATCAACTGTTTAAAATCTGAACAGAGACCCATTTTCAGTAATACACGCAAAATGAAGCTCGTAAATTGAAACAATCATCCACTAATCCAACAGCTTTCTGCACAATGCTGAACAGTGGTTAATGTACTTGTAATGAACTAATTATCGCCCTTTCTTGGATACAAGCTGTGAGAGGTTTTCATATGAAGGTGCGATTTCTCCTGTCTGCCCGTGCTTTCTTCTCACTTCGGTCGCATTATCCTTTTGGCTCGTCGGAAAATGAAAGCCAGGCACAATTTGCGCGAATGTACTTTCACAGAGCAAAGGGGTAACCGAATCAGTGCTCCCTCAGTTGAATTTGCAATACAAAACAAGCGCAGACTCTGTTGTCAAGTCACAGCAAGCTCATTTTTTTTCCTCCTGCATATTGTAGATGAATGTGAGTCAATATGAGCACCCCCCTTTTGTTTTATTGTTTAAAATGATTGAACTGTCCCTCCCGTCTAACTCAGAAGCTGCTGTGCATCACCCTGCAGGGCTGTGCAAACCACTGTTACGGATCCGAGTGGCCAGTTGGGTTTGAAGCCGGGCATGCTTCCAAGGACGAGCGCGTAATTCGGTCAGCGGTCCCACCACCGCAGGGAACCATGGCGTCTGGGAGCCACTGAGGGTGGCCCTCCTCCTCGCCGGTCCGAGAGCCCTGGAGAACCGCCAGGGTGTCATTAATTATTCTCAAATAAACGCCATGTCTCCCCGGAGCTGTCGATTCCACCCGTCGAGCGCCCGGAGAATTCTCCCCCTTTTAGCTCACCTGCTGCATTCTGCTGCTGGTCCAGGCTCAATCGTGTTCCCTCCCTGGACATCTTCAGCTCTGCTCTGGGTGGCTCCCCTGCAGAGACTAGCCAGTCAAAGCCCATTCGCTGATTACCGATCAGAGCCTGCATCCACTTCTATATGGTGGTTCTGCTGTACTGGGCCCTCAGCACTGGTTCTGCATACAGCACCTCAGAATACTCACCACCTTATCAGGCGGCAGGGGGTGCTGAAGTGGTTTCAGAGCTGGGCTTGTAACCCAA
Source organism: Megalops atlanticus (assembly GCA_019176425.1). Taxonomy (NCBI): domain Eukaryota; kingdom Metazoa; phylum Chordata; class Actinopteri; order Elopiformes; family Megalopidae; genus Megalops; species Megalops atlanticus. The sequence continues at coordinate 9,469,315 of CM032891.1, forward strand.
AGACTGAACTTGAATTCCCAAGTGGGGCCGTAGCGTTGTACTCTCGGGAAACTTGCAAGATGGACTGCATGAACTGTATTTAAAAATAACATGTTGAAAATGTAAGTTCAATTCTAATCAGGGTGGCTGAAAAAACATGTGATATATATTATGCAAAGTCCAGGTTGGCAGAGTCTCAGGGCAACTTTGGCCACTCTGTGAGGGCATCAGCTCCAGTCCGACTGAATCACAGCCTGTGCCAAACAATCAGCACTTTCGCTTAAGCTGAGCTGACTGCTCTGTGTAGTCATCTCTTTGCTGGAACTGGCCAGTTATTTTATCAGTGGTGAAATATGCAACCATCTGCTTTCCTTGGACTTATTTTGCACATTTGCTACATGCAGTTATGTGCCGCACCACTGCTTTACTAATGCTCTGTAAGTCATTTTGGATCAGAGTAAATGAACCTGATAATACTGTAATGAACCTGACTGTAAACTAGGTTGCACCACAGTTATAGTTTTAATTTCAAATCTCTGAAAGCAACCTTTTGAGGAGGTAGGAAATGTGATTATGTCTATGTATATAAATATAAATCAAATTGCAGTGTATCAACCGACCATTGAATCATCTCAACTACATTACTTTCTGATTTATTTCCTTCCCACTTGCTGCGTGCGTAGTCCACTTTGTTTCAGAACAGTATCAGAGAACAGTATGAGAGCCCGGCTCCAAGAGGACACCTAGTTTCACAGCGTTTTTTTTTTTTTTTTTTTTTTTTTTTGAATAATGGGTGACTGCTTAATTGCTCCACTTGCTAAATCCGGCTCCAGACAAGGGGTTAAAAGTTCTAAACTGAAACGCTTTCCGAGTCGATTTTGGTAAGGGGCTGTAAATTATCGCGAGGGGAGCGGGTAGTGGGTCACTTTGATTTATGAGTGCTCGGAGTTACCCGCTTCCGCTGCTGCTGGCCCATTAAACGCGCTTCTCCCCTCTTAACGCAGCGTCATCTGCCTGTGGCTGACTCGTCTCCGCCGCCGCTGCCGCCTCCCGCTATTTAAGTCGCCGCCTCGTCCGTTTGGCCCGCCTTAAAAAAAAAAGCCTATTCCGCACCGGAGCCCTTTCTTTAGAATGGGGGCTTCGGGTTACGAGCCAGCCTGAGGAAGTGGGGAGCCTCGTTCTCTGGGCGTCGCTCGCCCAACCCCCGTCCGCATTCACCTCCCGCTCTGAAAGTCACAGCGCCGTTTTAATTAGCCCACTCCCCTGATATGAATGCGCCGCGTGTCGCACCTTAATGAATGCTAAAATGTTCTTATCTTACACACCCTTGTGGGCGCCAATAAACAAGATAGCGCTCTCCAAATGAATGGACACTGTCACGGCAACTGAGCGCCTTGGCTATTTACCTTTTGAGCAACTGATCAAATACAGTACAGGCGATACATTCTGAGGTAAAAAAGCCCGTGAACGGCATTGTGGGAATTGCAGCCGGACATGTCTGAGGAGAATGTACACCCGGGCTGGCTTTGCACAATATTGACACAACTGCGTTAGCGAGCCACATCAGCGTAATTGACGCCTCCGTTGGTCGATCACTGTTGGTATAGGAGATACCGTGGGAAATAAGTGTTTGCGAAGCGTTGGCTCGCCGGCTTCAATGACATCATCCCTTATCGGAAAGAGAAAAGAGAAATGCCGCATAAATCAGCGCGGCGGCTCCCAGCGGCGCTATTCATCTCGACAAACAGAAAGAGACCTTTTTCCTGTTTAAGATGAGTATTGACTGTTTACTCCGCTCTGCACCTGCGAAATTAGATCTGGCGTTCTGTCATTCAAATCAACGCCTTCTCAGGCGTTCGGGAAGGAGCGCAGACATCAGACGGCTGCCCCACGCCGCAGTGTAGAGCCGTAATGAGCGTGGCGCTGCGGTTAGCTTGAAGGCACGCCGTCTACCGCGAAGGCATGCCGCCAACCACGGCGGCTCGTTTCAACCGCAGCATTCATCAGCCTAAAACAGGAATTAACACCAACCATCCCCCACAATGCACACATCCTTCATGCTTCAGTCTAACAGAGCACAAGTGAACTGACACCACAGGCTGAATGAATACAAAGACTCAGGGGTCATGACCTTACACAAATATAAAGTGAACGTTATTATGACCATGGGTACTGATGATAAAGATTCAGCTAAGAACCGTATGATGGTGATTATCATTGTTATTAGTGGTGGCAGTTGTATTTCACAGAGAGAAAAGGAGGAGGTAGGCCGTTCCTCAGTTTTTCCAAACTCTGCCCCGCGATTTATGAAGTCATTGCCCTTCTCTGTATGCCGCTGCTGCAGGGGTGATTTGTGTGCGCCCGCGGCCGATGAATCTTAAATTATTACCTTCTGTTATTAAATCTGGGCACTCAGACTGTGTCCGGTTTACATTAGCATCTCCGCGGCGATAAGGGTTGAGGGTTACGATCAGACATGCGGGGGACGTGCTGGCTGTCAGCTCAGTGGCGGGAGGCGAGGCAGGAGGAAAAAAAATGCAAGCGCAAGCACATCTTATTTGGATTTAAAAGCGCAGAAGCGGCGAGCCGCATGTCCCTGCATCAATCAAGGGGGGGAGGGAGAGGACGGAGGAGCCCGCTCCGGCTGATGGATGCCCTGCCGACGGGACGGGGCGCTCGGCCTGACTGCGGCCCCGCCCCCACAGATGAACAGGTCCTGCTGTCGGAGTTGAGGGTGCGAGGAGGTGCGGGAAAGTGGGGCGACCCAGCCCTGGTCTCTCCTAGAAAATGGATTGAGCCTAATGCCGGCCTTACACCAAACTACCTTCAAGCGATTTCACTGTCGCAGACGAATTCCCAATGTCGGAATGAAATCATGAAAGTTTTGCTACAGCTGTGGCGCGCTCCCGTGATTTCGATCGTCTGGTGTAAGGTGGTAATCTGAGCTGTTTTAAGGCAGCCTTCTTCTCATCTTGACGTTCCGATAAAATCAACCGTGTTTAATATTATCATAAGTTTTTAGTCTTGGCTGATGCAAATAGTGACATGGACATTGTCAACAACCAATAGGTGAGCTCTCTCGGCACCAAACAGGAAACAGCAAAGCAGCCACCGTTGTTATTTAATGTCCATCACCTGATCAAATGCTATGAATAGATAGCCATGCATGCTGCTGTTACAACTAACTATCTACTTATAGTGTTCGATCACAGACGTATTGGTAGTAAACAACAGGTGATTGTAACCAATTAGTTGGTGATTATGATTAAATGACAATCTTGGCCAATAAGTTGCGGAATTGAGCCATATTGTATGGCAGAACACGTCATGAGAATATGAATTACTCAGCTAGCTGTCATAACTCACCTTCAATTCTGTTTGTAGGACGGACAGAACTTGCTGTCCCCGTTCACACAACCAGGGTCGTCTCCACATTCTTCAGTGTCTTCTCTTTTTCTTTTTGGCTGTTTTTACCGTACAAATCATGGCACACACAAGGGCAGCTGTGGCCAAAAGCTGCTTCTGCTTGTGCTCCATTTCTCTTCTTGTAAATTTCCACCAGGAGCATGATGGGAAATAATCTCAAAAGGAATATAGTTGCAGTCTTGCAAATAGTGACCCTGCAAGATCCACAGTCTTTGCAAAATCATAGTCCGTGACTAAAAACTCTGTGACTAATGACACATTGTCTTTACATGTGAGAGGGTGTCAGACTTTAATCTTTTAAAAGTCTTTTCAGAGTCTTGTCAAAGTCTTCTAGTGTATGGTTAGCATAACCCTCTGCCTCCCTGCCCGGCAACATATCAGGCCAGTCCTTCCTCCACAGCTTTGTCACGTCACAGGAAAATTCCCCCCGTCCACTCCAGCCTGCATCATACTCGCTACAGAAACTGAAATCCACCCCATGACCCAGCTCTGCCTCTAACAACAACAATACACCTCGGTTTATATTTGACATTCCCCGTCATTCTGTTTGTGAGGCATATCTGGAGGTGAGGACTTTCACTTAAGAATGTTTTGTCAGCTTTTCTGTAGTAGGTAATAGGCTGGTGGGTAGGATGAACTTTAATTTTGACATCTCTGAGTGGTAGAGGTTAGACAAAGGTAGAGGACTGCGGAGGATAGTAACGGTAAGCTAAGCTGCAAAACTTTCACCATTTTAGCGAAGTGCATCACTAAGATTACGCACAGCACACGATTCACAGAAAAAGCATTTGTATGAACTCTGGATTCTGCAGACTCTTCCCCAGATATTAAAAACATAAAATAGGAAACACAGACAATATGAACAGACAAAACTAAAAAACAAAAATTTAAAAAAAAACCTGAATACAGTTGTAGGACATCTCACTGAAACAGAGCTCCAGTGGTGTGTTTTCCAATGGGTTTCAAGCTGTTGTGTTTGATGCAAGCACAGTTCTTGTCCGGGAAAACACTCAGTCCTTTTCAAAGTTTGATTAAATTTTAAAGCACCGTTTAAAACACGCTTCCATGCCCCCCTGCTGTGAAGCGTAATGTCTCTGTTGCTGCTGTAATCACACACCTTGCTTCTCAAATAGAGACAGCTGCAAAAAAATTCCCATTATGCCAGTGTCTTTACAGAGGTCATTCCAAAAGAAATCTACTATCATCGCTGCTTGTTCGTACACATGCAGCGGCTGACACTTATGTTTTACATTACATCAGCTTAGTATTTGTTCTTATGCAGGGGGACTTACACAAATACTTACACATGTATACAGCTGGATATTTAATGAAGCAGTTAAGGTTAAGTACTTTGCCCAAAGGCACAATAGCAGTGTCTCACCTGGGGATCAAGCTGGTAGCTTTTAGGTTTCTCTTAGGCTCCTTGCTAATACCACCACCCGATTACAGAGGTGGAAGATAACACGCAAGCAAGGAACATTTGATGACGTTTAAGTGCAAACAGAGGAGTTCAGTTTGAGGACAAAATGGAGTGGTGCATAAGATAACACCCACTACGAAAATCATTCGTTCTGAAGTTCGTCCATGATGGCGGGGATGGGGGTCTGGGGGTGTGTTGGGGGCTCAATTTTGTTGATTCCTCCATCAAACCCTCACACTCCATCCATCCTCTTCTCCAACCCCACAACCCGTGTCTGTGAATTTTAAATGTTGACAGATTTTCAGGATTAACTGTTAAATCCCTTCTAAAAGCCCATTTGGGAATACTGCCCATGGCTGGACACATTTTGGACAATAAATTGTGTATTTTTTAACAACGTACCTATGTTTTATTCTATTTGTTCCCAGTAAATACACTAATTTAATGCATTTTCAAAATGGCTAAGTTCATAAGGGACAATCAAGTTGAACTTCAAATTGAATTTCTTCTGTGTTCAACACCTCAAGCTGTAGCATCATGTACAGTGAATTACAATATATAGTATTCTTTTTCATTCTGCAACATATGCGTAAGCTCACTTTTAAAATTGGTTTCCATATTGCGTGCGTTATGTTTTGACATAGTTTGTATTTCCATTTCTGTAAGTTTGCACCTTGCTCTTTTGCGCATTGCCCTTCTGTAAGGGCGTGTGGAAGGAGTGCACTGAATTCCTCGGCCCGTTTGCCGCGTCTGTCTTCCTTGCCCTTGTCTGCCCAGCGAGCGCCTCAGTGCTCCTCGAGGGCCTAAAGGGAAGATAATTGCCAGTCTATAAATCCGAGAGGTCAAAAGGGAAAAAAAAAGAGTATGAAGTGTGAATATTTAAAGCTGGCGGAGAATTGTTCCCTTCTCGGAGAGCAGCGAGACATCAAGGGCCGTGGAGAGATGGGTCTCTAATCCATATCGCTGCGTGCGGTTTGGCTGGGGACATGACTGTTCTGCCCCTCCAGAACCACAGCCCCCCCCCACACACACTACCTACATCTTTGCATTCAAACACTGCCTTCAAATGGAATTAAACTGGCACCTCGTAAGAAAGTATATCTATTTTTTTCTTTTAATATAAAATGCTCTGTGTAGATATAGTCTTGAAATTCATAGTAGTAAGGCAAATATGTTCGTGAAATATAATGGAGTGAGAACACAACGTACAAGGAGCGATATGAAATATCAATGTCCTGTGAGCGTTATGATCCGTGCTTGCATCGCGTTTGTGTGCGCTGACCTCTTGGTGAACCCTGACAAACGTGCCGTTTAGGTTGCCAGATGCAAAAACGCAGTGCAAGCTGTGACAGATGTACCACAAGCGCAACTGGTAACGGGTTAGCGACCCCTTCCATTGGACAGCATGTATGTGTGAGAAGCACAATTTCACAGGCCAAAGTAATGTCCCCGGAGGGGGGGTGCGATGTCATAAAGAACAAAGTTTTTTATCGGGGAGGAGGGGGGATAGTAAGCCATTATAACAATACTGTTCTTCTATGTATTTAAGTCAAGATGAACCTCACATACCATGAGTCACAACCCCTCTCTTTTTTGATGTGGAGGAACTTGCCAGACCTGATCGCCAAAGCAAAGCTCTTTCTGATGCGCAGCTCTACGTCCAGAAGAGCATGCATGTGCATGCTCGTTTTTTTTTTTTTTTTATTCCATCCTTTTGGTGCCAACCACGACTAATCTTAGATCCAGCTGCTCTGCCTCTCCATCTGTTGCCTGTTTGGTTAAGGGTCTTATCCATATGACAGGACAGATGGAGGTAGATATGTACAGTACCGGTTAAATGTGGTTCAACTGTTCATCCAACTTTTTAACGCATATAGCTTCTACTTGATTTCTCAAAGGAGCTCCAGGCTAATTATACTGTGCTTTAAAAAGAAACAAAACAACACATTCAACTATTAACTTACAACATACAACTCCTGCACCTGCAGCCTCGCTGTTGAGCGTAAGATGCAGAAGGAGTTAACTTTATTATACAAACTAATGAGATTAATCAGGATTGATTGAGCTATCCATCCATTCAGTCATTATTTATTGATTTATTTATTGCTCGGCTGTTAGCGAAATTAATGTTTTCGCCGCCTAATGCGGATCTTGCAGTTAACGACCTATAATTGCTGATAAACCTAATGGCAGCGACTGAAAAATTATAATGCCTCCCCACATAATTGACACACCTTCCATATTCTGGCCATGTCTTAAGTACGTGGCACATGTAGCCATGTTAATTAATTAAACACTGATGGGGCCTGCCTGTTCTTAGCTCCTTCATGGCTGTTAACCCTGCCCTTTAATAAGATCCTTCAGATTAGATCTAATGGATCAGGGAGAGTGTGTATATATTCTTGTATAGGTTTGGACTGTATCAAAAAAAGAGAGTCATTAAATTCTCACTAAACTCACATTAGGCCGAGAGTCGGACTTGCATGTGACAATGAATCTGCATGCTTTAATGTTAATGCGTCTGGTGTCTTCTGGGAACGGGGTATTGGCCAGGTATGTCTAAGGTGGACTTTGGTTCAGCAGGCTGGTGGACACAGAGCAGGATGGGGAGGACCTGGGTTACAGGTTTTTTCAGAAAACAATACATTGCATCAGTGCAGTTCACTTTGTATACAAACAATGGCATTTACTGAATTAATGCTGCAAAAATTCATTTATTTTTCCATAATTTTTCCATTTTTTAACATACATTAAAATAAACAGCAGCAATAACCAACATACTATAAGAGCCTCATTATGGATGATCATACAACCACTTACTGATGTGCTGTTTCAGAGGGAAAGAAACAGATCTGAATTTGAGCTCTCATTAATCTCTGCTGTAGTCTCTCTCTGTTCATCAGAGCCTACACATGACAGCTGACCTGAGCGTACCGGGCAATGCGTGTGCTGTCACGCATTCATTACGCTCCCATGTGCAATGGCACACAGCCCTACACTTGAAAAACACGCGTACCATTCCACTCCCAGTTAACTACGGCTGCACCCAGGCTTGCCGCTATGCTCGAAGGATGTTACGTTGCTTATGAGCCAAGATGACATCTTGATCTAAATCTCACAGCTCACACGATCAGTTTGGAGGTGAGAGCCTCCCAATAAAGGGAAAAGGAGCACTTCCTCACCCTGGATCTGGATCGCCAGCTGTATCATACTGTCACACCTGCTCCCAGTCAGCCTGCTCAGCCACACCCCGCTCTGCAAGCTCAGCCACGCCCCGCTCAGCCTGGCTCCACCACACCTGTGATTCATTCAAGCAATCAAACCCTGCCTTAATAAGGACTCTGTTTTGTTACCTCATTGTGAGGTGTTGTCTCTTTGATTCCATACTGAGCCTGCTGTTATTCTCGCTATCGTATTGTTCCCGTGTTTCTTGACCTCTCGCCTGTTTTTGGACCTTGCTCTTGTGTTTTTGGATTCTGGTTTTGTTGCACTTCGGATTTCCCGTTTACGACCTGTTTTGTCCCTGACCACGCCTTTTGGATTCTGGCATTAAACTTGTGTTTCCGCACTTGGATCCCAGTCTGTTTCATTACACATACAGAGTATGTCACTCTTATTACTCTTCCCAGCTGCCGCCATAAGCACTGCTCCACGCACCCGGGGCTCGTGCTTGCTGGGGTTGCCATGGTGACGTGCTACGTAGACCACGACCCCAGTGTGCGCTGGTATGCACCAAGCATCCACTCCCCCTAACATGATTCTGGGCACCCTTAGCCAGCATTGGGAAGCTCTGCTGTAACCTGGCACAGAAACGCCAAAAGGGCGGTCGGGCAGAGGCTTCACACCACATCTTATTCAGGGCGGTCTTTCTTTATTGATTTGTTTACACAGGGTTATGGATGCACCGGCCATTCACTGTAAAGTGCAGAACACAGTTCATTTTTTATTCGTTTAGCAGGTGCCCTCACCAGCCTGCCAATCAGGGCAGCTCATATAGTTCCATCGGTACACGTGGATATTTGCTCGTTTCAAGTCAAACTCGTTTCAAGTCAAGCACCCATCAGTAGTGCCCCATCTGGGACCCAAACCAGAATGCCGGTGACAAGACTACTCATCTAATCACTGTGTCATGCGTCATGCTGCCAAACAGGTCTGTATGGAGTATGGAGTATGGAGGCCGTTGCTGTAACCCTCAGGAGCTAATTAGCCAGACAATGCCAGCGCAGTAGCTTATCAAAGTGTCTGCTTAACACTGTCTTCCACCTGTATGGAAGAACCCTTTAGTCATGTGTTTGAAGACAGAGTCTGGAAGAGAGCATAGATATTATGAAATACCCATGTGAATACAGGGGAACCTAGCAGGACAGTGTCTGCGTGTTCTCGGAGGCAACGTCACCATGATCGAAGCTACGCTTTCAAATCCAGAGACAGGATTTATGCGAGGCAACCCTTTTTTTTTTTTTTTTTTTTTTCCTGGAGATAAGGATCATGCTGTACCGAAACTGAGAGGTGTTTTAAATATTTACTGAAGATGCCTGTTTTCTCGCTTGGTTTTTTCCACGTCAGTACATGCGCAGTCCCGTATTGACAGATGGCATTGACAGATCACAGATGACGAGCTTTATGCGTACTGAACAAGTTCCGGCTTGGAGTGTCAAAGCTGTACAGAATGCGCACATTAGAAACTTGCACTTTAGTGCAAAAAAATTCACACAATCACAATACATAAGAACAAAGAGCACATTTACATTATGTAGTTAAATGAGTCATGATCTGGAATTACAATTAATATTACAAAAAAAGACTGAAAACTTCCAGAACTAGTTTGTTTGTCGATCAAAAAGCACATCTTGTATGAAGAGAAATGATGTGTTAAGAGCATCTGTGTAAATGGAGGACCCATTGAGTCAGTGTGGTTTAAAATGTGACATTCTGAAACAAAGGTTATTTCAATATTTCACACTTTGGACATTAGCATGCAGTTTTATTTTCCTGGTTGATTGCCCGAGCAGAACCGTTTGGTACACCATTGAATAATTAACCTGCCCTTCACTTCGCAATGATGTGCCCACATACTTCACACGAGTGGTGCACTGTGCCGTCGCCGTGACAAAAGGGACTGTCATAAATTCGACGGGCGATAAACAGCTCTTGCTCTGACATGGCGCTGTCCCGGGTGCTCGATCATTACTTTATTTGTCACTCCAGCAAATTAATTCAGTGAGCTCGGTCTCAACAAGACCTTTTGCTGATCCTTTCCCAACTGTCGGCAGGCCTCTTGTCTAGTGGACACTTTCAAATTAGCAGAGGGTGACTTTTGAGAGATATGAAACAAAAAAATTAGCCAGCCCCGTGAGTAGCTCTGAATTGCATCCGTGCCATTTTTTTGACTGTCAGATAAGAGCAGAAACCTTTCTGAAACAGCTTTGAACTGTTTTCTAATGCTTCTAAAACAGTCACCTCGATGAGGGCATGCAGTCAATTTTACACGCAGCCGTGGTATTTGAGAAGCAGCTGTCAGTGGACTTGTGGACGTGTACCCTCGGGCTTGCAGGTTTAAATCATACTTTTGCCACTGTGCCCCTGAGCAAAGCATTTAACCTGAAATGCCCCTGAGAAAAAATATGAAAAAAACTGTCCCACATTACATTGAATGGTAGTTAATCTGTGCACACACAATGTGGTTGCCACACAAGTGCAAGGAAACAATTCCAAAGCAGGTACAGTAATTGAAAGCATATGTAGCTGCTTGTGTCCGCAGTAGTTATAGTGGATGTGTACACAGTCATTGTAAGTGGATACAGCATAAATACACAGGCATCACAGCCAGTGGTTGCCCTGGATGAGTGTGTGTGCCAAGCAAATAAATCACACTGCGACACTGACTCAGGGTACTTGCTGGTGTTTGCAGTGTTTTCTACAATAAGCAAATAACTTAGACTTCAGTTAATTTACGATGTGTTACTCAGAATAGGACAGGAGTTTGTTGTCCAACAGTATAGAAATTTGACCTTTTTTTTCTCTCCTTTAAATTGTGTGACAATTCTATTGCGCTATTATTCATACACGTTATTCAAACAAGAAGATGTAGTTCCAAAACTCAGGATCTACACCCAGATCTGAACATCCCCAGTAAACATATATAATTTAAACAGTTGGGCCTTGCGAGCCATAAAAACGAACTAGCGAGGCAGTGCATTACACAAAAGACCTTGTGGCGGCTTCTTTAAATCACTGGATCAGAACGCAGAGGGTCAGTGGTTCATGCCCAGTCTCCTCAACAGCTACAGTTGCCGTGGTAATGGAAGTGGTATGATGACAGGAGGCAGTTACCAGGGTAACAGAGAGTTCACCAGCTCATGGAATTTGGACTTTTTTTTTTTCAGGGAAAATAAAATGTGATATTTCAAAACACGGGCAGATGCTGCAAGAAAAATGGATTTTTTTTTCTCTCTTTCCAATTAAACATTTGACGAATACATGCATTGTGTCTTGTAATCCCTAATTAATCTGCTCTATTGTTGGTCGAAGCCTCAGTCAGTAGGTCTCATGCCCTCAGCTTTCTCGTCTAGATGTAAAACGCTGAATCATGAGAGTGTTTTTTTTCCCGTTCTGAAAAACACTGCTGACAGAGCGCTCCAAAAATAAGCAACTTTTTAACCTTTAAAAGCATGTTTGAAGTCAATTCATTTCCTTTTTATTCTTTTTTTTATGGAAAAAAACAATAGGCAACTCGACAGCAACTTTTTGTGTCTTTTGTGCATTTATGCTAAGTGCTATTGTTCTCTCACCTTTCCTTGGGTGAAGTATTTAGCTGGATGCGCAATACACTTGATTGGTAATTCTAAAGCTGATTTATAAATGTTTAGTGACTATGTCCAACCAAGCACTTTCCCTGTGTTTCTGTACAATATTCTCGTAGTACTAAAGCAGCATCATAATGTAACCTTAGCCTTGGTTTTGCAGATAAACAATGAGTTAGAAGCACTGAATGTTACCATTTTGTGCTATTTAACAAAGGTCACTGTGTATAATACTGGCCTTTAAGACATATTCTATACTAATGTTTAAACAGATCATTTAAGGAGACTTGTCTTTACAGCTTAACCTTCCTCCAAGGGTGAGGTCACTGACTGAGTCTCCTTTTTCTTTCCTCTAACTCAGTGCTGCTTCACCAGGTGGCACACAACCTGCATCTAATGAAGAGCGCGAAACACATGAAATTGCAACGTGATCTCATTCATCATCGACTGTGAGTTTAGTTTATCGGGCCATGCATAATTTATTATGTATAAATGAGGTTCTCAAGTCTATCTGTATTATAATGTATTCCTCCTTTCAACCTTTCCGGAATACAGATTAAGTGGTGCAAAACTCCACTCTATGCCGCCTCACAGAGACAGAGGTATTTACCAACAGATTTCTTTAATCCGTCTCACAATTATTTGACTAGCATCAGAAAAGCCATGGAAAACAGAGAGGGTGGACTTGTTAGTGGGTGGTTGGTTTAAGAATTACCCACATTAAATGGAGGCTTTTTTGACGAGGATGTGTCTGGCCCGTTCTGACCATATGTCTGAACAAATTACATGGATATGTGTGTTGATTTTCACTTTTGCCTCTATATTCCAACTGATAACACAAAAGCGCGCCTTTGACGCCTGCCAGATGGCAGTTTTCGAGCAGCTGAATGGAAAAGCAAAGCGATGTGCGCCCTCGTTCGCAGCGAGGTGTTTCACCTAAGGGTGCACTCCTTGCCGAGGAAAGATATCCTGGCAAGGAGAATGCATGAGCCTATAGCAAAATACCAAGGCATTGTGCATGCGAACAACATGCACACAAAGGAAACCAAGGCTGGTTCCCAGAAAATCAGACAGTTGTCCAGCATCTTATTTATTTATTTATTTTTTGCACATTCGTGTGCTGCTGAATTTGCTTAAGAAAACAACAACAATATGTATAATGTGAAGAAATCTTGCATCATCATACTAGTTATGAACAAATTCATAACACATCTTATATATCAAAGGGAACAGTGCAGTTGAGGGGAGAACGGATCCTTGATTCAGCTAATAGCAGCTCTCTTCAGCACTGTAACGCATGTCAGAGGAAAAACTCAATCAAGTTTCCACTCGTTGCATTTTGGATCCAGGCATCCTGTAGAGCTTACTGTACAATTTCACATTCATATGTTTTATGTTTTTTTTTTTTTCAATTTTTAATATGAACATATTTTGGTCACCTTTGGCAAGTGGCAAACTCATAGTTAAGTGCTGACAAGAAAGCAGCCACTGTTTTGAATTTTCCATTTAAATTTAAGCTCATTATGGCTAAATTGTCTCTGTGCCACAGTTAGCTGATGTCATTTCCTTTTGCTAGATGTGGCGTACCCAGGCTTCATTTGCCTCTTCGTTATGTTTCATATAATACGTGATGTAGACACAGCATGGTGTCATATAGACAATTCTAAACACACCCTATTATCTCTCACAAGGTCAGCATCATGATCAGCATGAACTCTTCCATTACCAAAAAAAAAAATCAGATAGTAAATTCTATTCCTATTACGTATAATATTATATGTGGAATTTTTACCCCAGGGTATGCGTTAGCATTCTGTCTGAATGGTACAGACCTCCTGTTATGTGTATTGCGTTTCACTTCCATGCTGAACCAGGTACACGCTCATCTCAGTTTTGTTTTGGCAGTGATGTTTATTCGTATGTTATTAGTAGTGTCTGTACAACTAGTTGTACTGCTTGTACAACTTTTCATGTCACTTTACTAGATGCATTTTGTAGGTTGATATAAATAAGATTGTCTGCTGAACTTGGACTACAGCTATAGTATCTTAGAGGAAGCTGGGGTAGATTTTAGAATCATCTGTTTTTTCTCACATCGTTTAAAAACATTCCCTTGTCTCTCAACATTACAGTGTATTTAAATATGACAACACAACATCTTTTGAAGTATCTTCAGAGACATAATGCAATATGAAGCAATGAAATAGCACTTTGCTGTCTTTTCTCACTATCTTCAAGCTATCAGATGTTTCCTAAATACAAGTGAGTTGTTACTCAAAATTGATTGTGCCATGTATTAAATTAGATTGCTGGGCAAAACTGCTGGGTTCTGTTTTGAAAAGACCATTTCCAGTTCATGCACAAACTCCTCAAGGTTCAATTCTGCAATTCCACCAGTGGTTCTGAGATTGTGGAGAGATCTCTATGACAAATCAGTTTTAAGCTGATTCTAGGATCTGCCTGCTGCAAAAGAAAAGTCAAATTGTGAGAATTTGTGCTCTGAATGCATTTGGGCCCAGGGTCACGGCCTCCCCCAATGTTGCACAAATGCACGGAGCTGCAGGACAAGGGACAGCATCAATCTCCCCAGGATTCCATCACCATGGACAGCGTCCATCTTGCATGGGCTCCAGGACCATGGACAGGCACAATTCCAGGCTCTGCAGGAGTGGGAAAAACACCCACAGTTATTGGACAATTAAGTGCATCTGCACCCTTCCCTTCACAGGGACACATTCAGTTCTGTTACAATGAAAGGACATCCGTTTCAACATAAGACGTTTTTGCAGTGCAGTACATTCAATACACAATTAGTGATTAACCAATTACGGATCAATGTAAAAAATTTCATAGAGCAATGTTTGCTGTTCTGAAGTGGAATGGGAGTAAGAAGCACTTCAAGTTCCATAGACTTAATTCTGCAGAAACTATTGTCTGCAGTTTCCTTTCTGGTGGCCAACTCAACTGAGCTGTATTCCAAACGAACAGCCAAATCATCTATAAACAAGAGAGAAATCGGCAATTACACAAAATGTCAAATTTGAATTGCTAAAAGACCACAGAAAATATAGCCACATGCTGTTTGTCGGTTTAATTTCACCCGCGGCGTTGGTTGCTCACTCCAAGCAGAGGCTTTTTATGAAATGCCTCGGTCTGCTGACCCTCATGGACCAAGGAGAAATGAGTTTTTGATTCGGCTGTGACTGGCAACTGGTTCCGCGGGTCTACATCATTAGAGGAAATAATGGACTCTTGTCCGCGGGGTCCTCTCGTGGGCCGAAAGGACAACTGCGGTGAATGGGAATCTCGGACGCCGCCTCGTACGCTAATCTTGTGGGATTCCTTCGCAGGCACCTCAAACGGACACTTAAACAGCATGACACAATTTCGAAGGGAAAAAAAGCACCGGCTGCCATTCCCTCTGCTACCGCCCCATGCATTATTAATGCATTTTAAAATTCAGCTTTGGATGACCATTACAAAATTACACGGCCCAAGGGACATCTCCCCACAGAACCCAAGGCAGAAGTATTTATAGGGTCATGAAATGTAATTAAGTGGACTGCATTGCTCAACTTGGCTGATCAAAGAATGGCACGACCCCACAAATAAGAGTTGACAGAAGAGTTTCTAACCTTATCACTTATATCACAAAGATCATTAGACAGGGTTACGTGCTTCAAGTTTAGAGAAGCTGAGCATGGCCTAAAAAAGAAATAGTACAGACTGAGGCTGTTATTTTTAGCCCAACATACTGAAGAACTATGATGGCAATATTTTCTTTCCATTTCTACGTCTGTTTCATGCTAATTTCTTTTTTTTTATTGAGTTATTGTCTTTGGTGAATAATCAAGAACAATTTTACATTGTGAGTTCAACATCTGCATAACTGTTGTTAGAGATTTGGAACATATTTTCCATTTATTAAGTGCACCTGCCAAGATACCCTGTGAACTGTACAGAAAATGTCAATACCAATATATTTACTTCCTGAACTGATCCACCCTACTTTATAATGTTCTATAATGGATTATGATGGATGCCAACAAGAGGATTGAAGCTGGGTAAACACTCAAAACTTAATACAGCTTCAAATCCATATTATTATCCAATATGTTCTCCTGTTTAGCCAACATAACTATGCTCTTTAGAATTTAAGCGCTGCTTTCAAGGGTTTGTCGGTTGAAAAACAAAAAACAAAGTGAAATTGTGAGAGTTTGTGCTCTGAACACATTTGGAAAAGGGTCATGGTTTCCACTAGTGCTGCACAAACGGGCAGAGCTGCAGGACAAGGGACAGCATCAATCTCCCCAGGATTCCAAAACCATGGACAGCGTCCATCTTGCATGGGCTCCAGAGCCATGGACAGGCACAATTCCACGCTCTGCAGGAGTGGGCAACACAACCACAGCTATTGGACAATTAAGCACACCTGCACCTTTCCCATTATAGGGGGATATAAAACTGTACAAAGCCAACCAAATTTCCCAAGTACTGCGTGGGAGGGTTAAACTGGTGCTGTCTCAGGGAACATGCAGAACATGCATGAATTACATTACAAGAGTCTCAGAGAGGCTATGATTGGTTTATCATTTGTGTTACCTGTCAGTACATTTAATTTAAGGATATGGGATGAGCTTGCTTTTGCACCTCAGCCCTGATTAGTTAAATTTTGATGAATGCCTTTTGTGGATGCAGAAATGTCAAAGCTCTGAGTACAACATACAACGACAGGATCAGATAAACCACCGTAATGCCACTAACAAGTAGACACATGCTTGAGTCAGATCTGTCTATACCCACTGCTACTTTTGTATTTTCTCTGTAGTGAGGCTCTACACAAGAGGAATACAGATAGTCTTTCGCCCTGATGTGAATGACAAGAAATCTTCATCAAATCTTTTCCTCTGCTTTGCTCGCTGTGTTTATGTCATGTTCGGTGTTGATGTGTTTGAGATCCATTGAGGATAACGCCACATAGCTGTGCGTGCCATGCATCGCTAGCGTAAGATGCAAGGCTGGCGACTCCAACTGGCTGAACGCCACGTTGCCAGTGTATGTTGTTTCCCATCAAATACAACCTAAAGGATATTCCAAAGGAAAAACCATTAACATAGTAGTAGTAAGGTATAGCACAAAATATTAGCTCCAGAATTTAATCAATTATTAATGCTATAATAATGCAGGTGACTGTGTGCATTTGAAGAACCACCAAGTACCTCCAGCATGTGGTTTTCTGCATTAAATAAGTAAAACAATGGATCTGATTATTTCAGGAAGAGTTCAGCATTTGCCAGTTGGAAAATGGTTAGAGAAATTAACAAATCAAAAATATTTATCAAAATGCTGAAAGTTTGAATCCAGGCTGAGGTAGGGCTACTGTACTTTCAAACATTGCTTTGGAAAATATCCTACTATCTAAATGGATTCTATGTCAAGTCTGTACATAATCAACTTATTCCTTGAATGCTTACGTTCTTCAGTGAGAGCTCAAAACTTAACATCAAATTACAGTCTCAAGAACAAATTAAATGACAATAGTCAAAGGTCAAGCATGGACCATTTTTGAAGACGCACCACAGGAAGCCTTTTCTATGGTATTCAGAAAAATGTGGCCTTTTTTATTTCAAGCTGCGAGATTGAAGATAGTGTTTAAATACATGGACTATGCAGAGAAATTGTGGCGCAGTTAAAAGTGTCACAAAGGCTTATCAGACCCCGGACTCAGCCCTGATGCAGCATATAACAGGATTATGAAACCATCCAAAGCTTACCCATGACAGACAGACATGTAATGAGATATTTCGTACCACTAGTGGATGAAAGATTGACTGTGACAGAGGGTCAATACCTTCACGCAACCCGTTTGTTTGGTTTTCCTTGTCAAGAAAAAGTGCTGATTTCTGATGAAAAACCATAGTTGGGGATTTGCTAGAGAACAATAGATCATTCCAGTGGCATACATTCAGGTTTTACTGTTCCCTAAACTCTCTAACAAACGCTTTCAATGATGACAATATGTAGCAACACTGTGCATGAGTTAAAGTTGCAGTTAAAGTTGTATTCGGTGACAAATAAAGGATAATTTTATATTCACACAAAAGAATCAACGCTAAACAGTGTAGTCAGAAGTAAATTATATTCACATTTATCCCAGCTGATATCAAAGGCAAATGCATGAGTTTGTGTAAAATTCAGGAGGAAATAATAACTCTCCGGTAAAACCAGTTCTGTGCGAGCGTTACACGGAAACGCACGTTACTGCATTTCACTGAGGCTCATTTCATTTCATTACGTTTTAATTTCCTCAGTCGTGCGCCGATTCCCTGATGGGGTGTTTCCGCTGGCCAGCACTGTGTCATAAACAGCCAGACGCTTCCCATCGGAGCAGGAAACAATCTCACACCATTTAATAAGCTGACCCCTGAATTTGCATAACTCGCTCTTCGGAATATCAGTTTAAACATGTTTTTTGGGGCGAACGTATTATGCTCTGCGAGACAATTGAAATTGGGGATTGTGCTACAGAGGGACTGTGCATGCGTGTGTGCGTGCGTCCGTGTGTGTTTGTGTGTACAGGAGCTCATAAATATATTAGCCGTGCCTGCAGTAGCTTTTGTGTAAGGGCTAGAATTTTACAACTGACCCTACAATTTACAATTTGTAGTCAGCATAGTCTACTGGGCAGTCCATACTGTTGTCTAAAAGCAAGGCTGCTTTTGCATGTTGGAAAGGTAGATTTGGCACTTTCTTAAGAATGAAAGAGAAGAAAACTCACAATCTCTATCTGGGATTGTATGTCATAAGGACAGAGGCAGATGTCTTTAGGTTAATAAAAATGCCTTTATTAATCTAGCATGTCTGTTCAGGAAATTAAAAACTGGCAGATTAGCATCACATTTTTGTAACTGCCTTCCTCAGGGTGTTTTCTAGCAAGCACAGGGATGCGGTTTTCATATTACCAATCCAGTCATGTGGCACTACTCAATGGCGTGTAATGTAACACAAAGGAAAGTCAGATTGTGAGATCCTTCTCTGTTTGATAGTTATTATTGTGAACCTTCAACAGAGCGGTACATCGAGCATCTCCCAGCAACTCATGAACTGGCACTCGTGAGCACTGGAAAGCACTTGCGTGTGTCGATATGGAACAAAACAAGAAAAGCATCAGCATTCACTCACAATCATTAGCTTGCAGTCTAAGCAGCCAACTCCAGTTGACCAAGTCATACAATAGTGAAAGTGGTACACTAATATGAGTCATTTGACAAACTAAAATCTCTTCCTGCCGTGCTAGGCTAAGCTGTCATTCACCCACCTTTTCATGTATGTCAGTCCTATAGAACCAGAGCTATAACTTCTTGGGCAACAGGCAGAGGCATCAACAGCTATTCACAACCTGACAATCCCCCATACCAATTCATACATTTCTCAATAGTGATCCCATGTATATGAAGAGCCAATGCAAATTAATTAGCCACAAATCATGTAGAAAAATGTGGAAACAAACTGTTGGGCTATGAAGCACTTCGTTGTTTTTTGTTACATGTGTCAGATGAGAGAAAAAACATGGCTTTTTTTTTTTCTTTTTTTCCTGCACTGCTTTCTCTGCACACCCAGAGCTATGTAAACCCAGAACTTTAAATTGACAATTATGGTTTCACAAATTACATCATTAACTTGGTTTAATTAATAAACTTACACAACATTCAGATTGAAATGAAAGTAAAATAGAAGGAAAGTGAAATAGAACATAGTGCTGCAGCAACATGGCCATGTTTTTTTTCTTTTTTTTTACATTGTAAACCAAGTCCCTGGGTGGGGTGTGGGGTGTGAGGTGTGGGGTGTGTGTGTGTGTGTGTGTGTGTGGGGAGGGGGTGTTACTCACTGAAGACTAGGTATGTCCCAGTAATGAAACTAGTCCCACGGGTGAAGAATCCCCAGGTACAATGGCGATTACCTGAGATCGGTCCCGGGTGGGACAGAGACATCTCCTGCATCGCAGACGCTTCAGGGGGAGGGTGGCCGAGAGAGAATGCAGCCGCTTAATATTGACAGGAGGCCGTTTCCATTTCAGAGAGCCCCTGTCGTGATTCAGAGGGGCTCATCGCCTCCAGGCGAGGACCTGCTCACAGATCCTCCCTGATACAAAAAGTGCAGAGAAAAAAACCCAGCGATTAATTTGGTGTTTAATGTTCCTCCTCCCGTGCCTGCACACCTGGGGTAAAAACAGCCTGAAATAGAGGTAAGACTTTAGATGAAACAGGCTGAGCTCTTTGAAAGTTCTGGATGTTTTCGCATTGACAAAATGTCTGGGACAAATGTGCCCCAGAGCAGCTTATACTGTTTTGCACAGATCCTTACTCTGAGTCTGCATGTGCAATGCCAACTTTCTGCAATTCTCCACATTTTCTAGAAAAAATATTCTCACTGGCTATGACTATTTTATTGTTGTTATTATTATTATTATTACTACTTCATTGGGCAGGCACTTATCAATCACAATTAGAGAAAAAGAAATTGCAGTACTCTGTCAAAGATTCAAACCTGTAACTTTCTGGTTCCAAGTTCTGTTCCTCCAACACCGCATCTACAATGTTTCCCACTTGTCAAACTCATCTCTCCAGTTTATACTGGTAATTCACAGTGGCACAGACAGGACATATTTTTAACTGAGGAAGTCAGTTAAAGGAATGCGTTTAACCCTTCCTTTTCATGGCCTCGCTCCCTGCGTTACGTAACACACATTGCACTTGAAAACTTATCGATACCAGAGACGAGGCAGCTTTTAATTAGCATCCAAAACGAATGTTCATTGTGGCAGGGTTCAGTTGTTTAACTAATTGCTTTTCGCCGTCCCGCGGGGTGCTGATTTAGGCTATAATTACAGCGAGGCTGTTAAAGGTTATTAAAGACCGCGCGCCGGATTTATTTACAGCACACGGAGAGGGAAAAGGGCAGGCCTGCCAACGAGCGCCGCGGCTCGGTCTAAGCCGGGCCTGACGCGTGACGTCAGCTGGGAGGACAGCTTCCGGCCCGGCACGTCAAAGCTAATGACGGGGCAGGTGGAGACGGGCATGATTCCTGTCAGCTCTCTGGATTAACCCGGAGCGACGAACAGCCGGCCCCTCCCTCCGCCCCGCTTAAAGCATCAGAAAGCAAAGGCCGGGTGACACTTTTCAGTCCCAACAGCCGGGAGTGAGATCTACGCGATCGGCACGTCGGAGGGTCTGACGTCGGGGCCCCCGGTTTCAAAAATAACACCCAAATTGCATCATTTGTTTTTCCTCTCCAAAATCTCCAGTTCACAATGGATAAAACAAGATTCCCCTTATTGCGGATTCTTAAAACGGCACGATGAAGGAGGGGAGAAGAAAAAAATGTCACATTGAAATGACTGCGCAGTCAGGACAGCAACGGCGTGTTGAATAATCAGCTGTGAAGTAGAAGAATGAATTCAAGGCTCCATTTGAAGTTTAAATAAGGCCTTTGAAAACTTACTCTCCTGTTCTCTGAGGGTGGGGTGGGGGGGATGGTGACGGAGAGGGGGAAGCAGAGCTGTGAGCCAAGAGAGGAAGCAGACAGAACTTTCTGGATTTACTTTTAGGAGATCTACGCAGGGGCCTTAAAACCCATTAATCATCACCTTAATCTGACATCCCTTTCCGTAATTGCGTTTCATTCCAATTGGCAGTTTCATAATGATTTGATAACCTGGCTTTAATTCTGGGTTACACTTTCTTTATTCCAGAACTTTCTTTGCATTGGCTCCTAATTGCCTACAGACCTGAAGCCCGCATCTCTCCCTCCATCTGTAGTCTGCAGGTTACAGTATCAAGGAAGATACAGCCGTAACCAATTTAATGAGTTCTTATTAAAACTCTGTTTATCTTAACGAGAGGTTTAATGACTCTTTCTGAATTAAAAATTCAAATTCAACACTTTTTTTCCCCCTCGCTCTCTCTCTCTCTCGCCACAGAATTATTAAAGCAATTACAGCCATCATGGCGTTCTCCACGTACGTGTCTGCCATAAAGGGAATACTTTTCTTTTAACTTTTACTTTGAAGCCTTTCATGAAGCAAAGCACAGAAATTTAGCCACGCGTTTTGATCAAGTTTGTGGCACTTTAGGCCACGGCCCTTTGATGAAGTTGTCGAGCGCGGCAATGAACGTGGGACTCAAAGATGGCAGCGGGGGTGTGGGAGGGCGAGGGGGCGTCGGATGTTCGCGAGGAGCTCGTTGACCTTCAAGCTTCGTGGTGCTTCATAAACACCACAGTCCCGAACATCTGCCGATCGACAGGTCGAGCGCGGCCGCGGAGCCAGAATGCGACGTGCGAAGAGGAGCCGGGGGACACTGAAGGAGCGCCGCACGTTCAGGTTCCCTTTCAGTTTTAATCACGCTATTGCTTCATCTGCGCCCCGTCACTCCTCCACGTGGGGTGCAATCTAGTCCACACGGCCGGAGATGTATGGATTCTGGAGGCCAGGTGTTTCTTGTCCGAGACAAGGCGGCGTTAATATCTGTCATAACCATGAGCCCTCTCTGTGTGACCGGAGCAAAGTGTGGCCACCATTACGTCCAGTGTCTCTGAGAGGACCATGTCTCAGTGACTGACATTGAGAAAAATGTGTCACTAAATGTACAACTGAACGTCTTGGCTTTGGTTAAAAGAAGCCTTCTCTGGCTAGCCAGGGTTGTCTCTGTTTATTTACAGACTGAGTACCTACTACACAAATGTGCGCTGCTGAATTTCTGTAGGCTTAAAGAAATACAGCAAGCATTCCCAAATTAACTTTCCAGTTTTCATATTTGATGTATTAATGCATTGGATCACTTTAAATGTATGTGACTGTGTCTCACCTGTTGGGCTGATGATGGTTTAGAAGCTGGAATGCACTTATGTACTTCTACTAATAGTAATTATGATGCTATTATTTTAAATTGTTTCATTGCTCCAGCCTTGTGCTTTATAATATTTGAGAATGTCATTGGGTGTTGTGCCCTCTTCGGTCCTGGGTCAGGGAAAGTTAGATGGACCCATTGCCTGTTTTTAAGAGCAATATGTGAATTTCAGGTCCTCGGTGGAATGAATTATTCCATCTCATTGGTCTTTGAAATTCGCCATAAACCGTTTTCCATATTTCCACTGGCTTAACACACCTTGCAAAAGCTATTAACGTCTTCCCTTGATTGTAAACAAGTCTATTTGCACATTTGCATTCGTCACAGCCAGAATCCCGTTGTAATGGCTTTTCATGGTCATTTCACAATCAAATTATAAGAACCAAAGAGAGCAAAACAACAATGCCCCCCAAAAAAAAAATCTGTGCATCTTCGGTAAAATAAGTAAGACAACACTGAAAAATAAAAACGTTAGCCCCTGTGTTTAATCAAATTGTCTGATAAGTCAGATAGCGAATGGGGTTATCATTTTCAGTTTTTCCCATATTGCCAGAAATAAATTGCTGTGAAATGACTGGGAATGGAAGCGGAGGTGAATCGTAAACTTGCACGCCGTAGAGGAGTCCATAAACACTTAGTAAACACTCAAATGCCTCTGAGATTAAGTTTCTGGGAAACTTGCTGGATGTAGGTATAGCGTGAACTGAGTCAACAAAAATAACTGCATGACATCATAGCTCAGACTGCCATTGAAAAAAAAAAAAAAACTCTAAACAAAACAAAACACAAAACAAACTTGAGATTTGACCTTTCTCCGTTTGGTTTTATACATCTAACATGCACCTAACATGACGCCGAATGCCGTGTCATCCTTTCTCTCGACCCATAGAAGCGTCAAATGTTGACCTTTGGGCTACAGCACCATGATTCAAACGCAGCCTGTTCCGAATGGCTTTAAAGCGCTACTTCTGCACACTTGCACACAGCAGGCCTTGTGTATTCATCTCTTACTAATTTCCCTAATGTAGCCCTGGGAGTAAAAACTTTTTATCATGTGGCAAGGCCAAAGGAGGCGTTCAGTCCAACAGCTGTGAAGCATCATTTTTCACCTTTGGTAAAAGATTTAAGTAAGCATTACTGTTCCTTACTTACTTTCATTTATATATGTTTTTTTTCCAATCGAGCACCTCGCCATAGCTTTGGCTTAGGCTTGATTTAAAGTAAAATGCTGTGTCTCCAGTAGCTGTAAATAAGATCTTCCACCTTGAAGCTTGTCCCGTACAATTGATCAATCTGAGGAGAGAACCAGAGGAGAGAAGATGCCTACATAACTGGGCAGCAGTGTAGCGTGGGGGTAAGGAGTAGGGCTCCTAAATGAAAGGTTGCTGGTTTGATTCTCTGCTGGGGCACTGCAGCTGTATCCTTCAGCAAGGTACCTAACCCACAAGTGCCTCACTAAGTATCCATCTGTACAAATCTGTATCAAAAAAACTGTAACCTATATAAGTCGCTCTGAATAAGAGCATCTGCTAAATGACAGTAACGTAATGTAATGACACTGCCTTCTGGCATCTCTATTGTGATTGCATTCAGGAATGATTCCAGACTGCATTTTAGCTCAAGGATAATGGCATCTTATGAAGTCCTGAATGACTGGGTTATGAAACTATAAATACTTATATTAATAAACTATTAATAAAATATTAATAAAATCCCCTATATAACATAACACATTGGGTAGTGTTGTCTGATGAAAGACTATTGGAAGAATGTGCAAATCCAAATAACAAGTCACACTCCTTTAGATCTGTGATATTTGTGCTCATTAACTGTAGCACAGTAGCCTAAAGCCAGAACTGAGCCCACAGTTACTTGTCCTCAGCAGCAGTGTCATCATAAGATAAGACTTTTGAATGAAGTTTATCCATCTTGACAGATAGCTTAATGATAGCAGCTACAGATGTAACAAATAGAACTTAAAAAACATGTTTCCAATATTATTTTTTTGGATGTTCTGAATGACATTCCGACAGTGTAGCTGAACTCTGACCTTTAATAAAATAATATGATATTGTGATTGTTATAAATGCAGCGTTACAGCTCCTCCATGCATTAAGCATATCAGGAGGGTTAAATTCTCTCAGAAGCAGGGCGTTAATTAGTTGACTAAGTCATAGATGGCCTGAAACTCCCGCTTTCACCATTTTCCCGTTAACATTCAGATCAGCAGGTAGTTTAGACTCTAATTTATCCCCCTGTGCATTGCGACATAAAACGGATCCTGCTAAAGTTCAAGGTAAGAAAAAAGAACTCCTGAGG
This sequence comes from Megalops atlanticus, assembly GCA_019176425.1. Taxonomy (NCBI): domain Eukaryota; kingdom Metazoa; phylum Chordata; class Actinopteri; order Elopiformes; family Megalopidae; genus Megalops; species Megalops atlanticus. Next base: position 9,494,169 of record CM032891.1, read on the forward strand.
GCAGCAAGGCTGTTCCAGAATCTTATCATCAGAAACTCAATTAAGCGGCCTCTATGCAACAGAATCAATAAAGCGTTATTATTCCGGCACGTGATGCGAGAGAGTACATCGGGGTGCTTCTCCAAGCAGGGGAAGAGGGGAGAGAAGACTGTCGGACTCTGATGCCTTGGTGCCATGCACCAAAACTGGTCTTGGTGATCTTCAGCAGAACCTGACCAGAACAGGATGCCTTTGCATCTCAACAGTTTATTCACACATACTTCTTGTGTGTAGCCATGTAGAGCTGTAGATGCCTTGTTGTTTAAAGTGTTCAGTTTGGGCACACAAAGCATTTATTCGTCTTATTACAGCTGTTCATGAGTCAGTCTGATGCTTGATACCTCTAAACAGTGACTTACCCTGGACTACATTTACATTACAATTGTTTCTGACTTGTTCCAAAAAAAAGTAAATTTTGGGCTTCAATTAGAATTCCAGATTAAATGGCAAGAGGAAAACGCCTTAAACTTCTTATTACCCCTTATTTTTTGAGAATGACACTTGTCTTCTTAAACTTTAGAACATTAATCAAATCTATATACATATATAATTATAAAGTATTTATTCCTAAAATACATCTCATTTTTGCTACTTTTTTATGAAGAAGGTACCTTTTCTCAACAAAAGGTCTTAGTTTAAAGTTTAATTTAAACCCCTGAGTTCAATGCATTTCCTGGGGGGACAGCATGAACGGTATATAATAAATCTATGAATTTTCACATAAGACTCTGCTAATTCCATGGCATACCTTTGTACACCATCTGAGGGGAATGGGAACGAGGCTTAATTGTTCATTACTATCTAATATGCCCCCGAGGTTTGAGTGCATTAACTTCCACTAATGAGATGAAAGCTTTTTCCCCTTACTTTGCCAGGAAGATTCTGTGTGTGTGTGTGTGTGTCTGTGTGTGTGTGTGTGTGTGTGTGGGTGGGTGGGTGGATCTGTGAGTGTGCAAGTAATGGAGATAACCACATTTGATTTCCCATTTTCAAGAAAAGCACCATCCCAGGGCCAAGTCTGGGTGGAAACTGTGTTATTTTTCACCTTAACTACTTTCCACACCATTACTTTGCTTTACAACCTTCTGACCCAAAATTATATGGCTGGACCTAAGACCTTGCAGACAAACCCAGGGAATTATCCCGTTTCCTCTTTGATTAAGTTCAATAACCAGTCACGAAAAGATGGTTTTTACAGTGTTTCATGGTCACGAAATTCTCCAAGTGCTCTATTGTCCATATTTTTCTTCATTAACCTATTAAATGATTCGGTCTCATGTTATTGTTGAACTGTGCACAGCATCTGACCTTAAAATTGATCAATTGTTCATGCAGTCTAATCATTTCTCATGTGTTCTTTCCCAAAACCTGAGGCTGACCGTTGGGGTTGGCTGAGACATATTTTACAGTTTATCTTATGCAGTAATTTTTCATTCTTACTACTGCTTGGTCCCGCCCTGTGGCCCCTGTAATCTACTGTGCCCATCAGCCAGTTGACATCTGCGTGGTAAAGTTCAGAAATCGATTTGCTCACCTCCCTCAGTAGATGGCTGTTCACATGCAGTGGAGTTATGCGCACGTGTTAGCGCACACACTTAAGTGTGTGATTTTGCTCCAACTTCTCTCGGGGGTAAAGTGTTCCCCTGGACCTCTCAGAGTAACTCTGCACGCCTGTTCCCCTGGAAAACATTTAAGGAGGGGGTTATGGGTCTGAACGTAAACCAAGCAAAGGAAATCACCTCCCTGGCTGCACCGGGCCCAGGAGGGAGGCTTCCCCCAGAGCAGCGCCGCAAAGGAGCAGAGCTCTGATCGCTTTAGCTCTCTGCTTTCCTCCCAGGTCCCCCCCCACAGACAGCCGCGTCTTCCCTGCGCACGCAATTCACGGTGGCCCTCACGCACGCAGGGAAGCGCAAATCCCTCCGTCGAATGCTATGAAATCAGTTTACTGGCTAGACCCTTTTGGCTCCATCCTAGCGAGACGCAAGCAATTTCTTTCCAAAAGGGAATTACCTGCAGATTTGCGCGCTGTGCTTAGTGTGTATCCTGAAATCCCGTCAGCGTAGGGGCACGGGCCGTTGGAGGCATAAGAGGGCTTCCTGTGCGGCAGGCTTTTTACCTACAGTCTTGCGATTTGTCACATCGTGCCAACCTCTGCATTCGGTGAACAGCGGTCCTTATGTCTAAAGGTTCGTGTGAGTTTTGTTCAGTTCAGCAAATTCAGCCAAATGACCAGAATGAAGAGGAAAATGGGATTGTGGCATTTATGGCAATTTCTTAGCATTTATTTAATGATTCCATGGATTACCATCTATTGGGGAGATGCATTCAGACAGCATGTTACTGTCTGAATGCATCTGTTTTTTTTTAAAAAAAAACTGCCTGGTGGTAGTATCGCATGCAGACAAAAAGGTGAAATTATCCGCAGGGAGCTCAGCAGCAGCCGACTGCAGGCTTGTTAAGGGGTCCAGAGCTTTCAGCCATGTGGTGATGTTGCTGCCAGTGAAGCAGGCCCGATTCCCAGGCCACTCTAAGTCTCCTACTGATCGCCCCTCGCAGTAGATCCCCGGGATTAATACTCTGAGTGGAAAGGGCTCTGAAGAAGTTTCTTCACTCGGAGGATAAGACCTTCCTCGCTCTGCTCAGCGCAATTACGCGGGGTACAAAATCCAGTGGCCAAGATGCACGTGGCACAAATTGGTTATTAACGAGGTGCCCATCCAACCCCCCACCATCACCCCCACACACACACTAAATTACCCCGCTCTGTCAGCACACAGACAGTTCAACGCTCCATCTCTCTCATCTCTGGCTTTTCCCAAGAACCCCTATCTAATTACTCACTTACCTCTCCCACCACTGCAACAACCCACATCCTCCAATCAAAGTGTAAATCAAACAGGCAGTGGAAAAAAAAGAAAAGAAAAACACCCTTGGGATATCCCGCCTCCCTCTGTGATCTCATCACGGATAAAAACTGCCCAAAGAGTACCGGTCCTGATAATTAGGAAAGAGTCCTCCTCCCACCACTGCTGCCAGCCCTGGAGAAAGGCAAAAAACGGGCCCACCCCTTTACTGTAACCCCATGGGGGTAATAGCCAGCCTTTATAAAATACAGTTAGTCCTTCCCATGGAGCCCTCATTGCCCCGGCTAAACTGCACAGCTGCAAGGTATCAAAAGATAACTTAGTTCTTATTTAAATCTTATATCTCTTTTTAAATCTTATAAGCAATTATATCTTATCTGATATATACACACTGTATACACTTGAAACATTTGTGCATTTTAGATGCATTTAGGACAGGTCAATCCAGACTATTCTTTCCAATGAGTGCCTAATTTAGGACTGCAGTTCCAAATAGGTATTTGAATTAATCAAAAAGACATTCAAAACCAAGTTACGAAAAGGCATCTATAGAGGCATCTAAGCCTGTGTACAACATACTCTGACTGTAGATAGAAAATGTCTCTCAAATGTGTTACCTTCTCTATGGGTTGACATATTAATAACCTCCGACCATATAATTGACTCACAATGTCAAATTGTAACCTGATGAAAACTTTGCCTCAACACAAAATTACTATATGGATTGCAAGTGTTATCAATAATCTTGCCTCACTAAATTGTGACAATGCATCATCGCGACTTGATTAAATACCTCACCGCAAATAAAGTGCGAGCCCTGACCGAGCAAAAACAAAACAAAACAGAAGCAAAAAAAAAACAAAAACAATGGAAGACATCGTGATACGTTGCAAGCGCATGATTTGCTACTCGGGTAATAATTTCTATAATTTACCACAGAGGACAAATTGAATATTTATTTTCATTATCATTTTCATTTCGTTGGCATATTCAATTATCTCTTATATTACATTTTACAGAGGATTAGATTTGTGAGCCCATTCAATATTTACTCACGGCAGATTTAGAGAAAGAACTGTGGAGAAGGCAGCGGATTCAATCTTGAGAAATGAAAGATAAGCTGCCGCGATGAACATTTTAATTTGACTCTCCGTGGCAAAGCGTGAGGGAATATTTCTCCCTCTAAATGCGGCGATCGAAGGCGTATTTGCATCGGCCGGCAATACTTCCGCGGGACCGGCGGGGGGGGGGTCGTAAATTCGTTGGCACTTTTTCCCCGAGCAGTCACATTCCATTTCCAGTTATCACTTTGAATCTGATTTATCTGTCCTTTTTACCAAGCGAGACTATTCAATTGTCCTTGATTACACCCGTAAGATCTTACATCAAGCTGCACTGCCTTGCGAAATCAATGCGGGTTTTAAATAACAATGAGTACACTGCTGGCATTAAAAAGAGAAACACGTCGTTGCCATATATTCAAGCCAGTATGTTATATTAATGGAATATGCAATTAGATCGTTTCTGTTTATTAGAAAATGATGAATGGACTTGCTGCTGTTGGGGGTGAAGCATGCCTCTGTGATGGAGGTCCACTCAGGAACAACAACTGTTGTCAAGCAAGGGTGTTAAATTATTTCATTTATTTATTTATTCCTGGAAGCTATTTATGAAACAAGACTTATTGCTTCTTTCCATAAAAATGATGCTTGAAAAATTTGATTATACTGCGACTACACTGAGTGTATGTTTAAAGTGAGGATCTTAATGTACCATGTTTGCGCAAAACAATATCCCAATTAAAAGCTTGTTCAAAGGCTTTTTCGGATGATAGTACAGCCCTTGCCCGGTTCCTCTACCTTCGCCAATACAGACCTGAGGAACTGAGGCCTGTTCAGGATGGGAAAGCAGGCCCGTAGGCCCTTTTTTTCTTTAATAATGCCAGCATTTACCAAGTAAATATCATGTGACTCCGAGCCTTAGTCACAGCCATCGTTTCAGCAGCCCTTGGGGAGAGATAGAACAAGCTTTATTCCACTGTGAGCTGTCTGAGATTTAATGTATTGGCCGATATGCAGTCCATCCTTCCATAAAAGTGAATGCCTCATTGGCTATGATGCTTTCCCACAGCCTGGCCAGCTTTATGGACAAGAACACTGGAATTTAGGGGAATCAATCTGGCCTGTTTTGTTCTTTACAGAAGAAAGGGAAGGTGGCCCTGTGCTCACACCGGGAAGCTGCACAGTACTTCCCGATAATATTCCTATTTCCTGCCTCTTCTTGTCTCCTTTGCTGGCTTAGGGTCACTGCAAATTCAAAAGCCGGGTGTAAGCCTCCCAAGCAGTATAGGGCACATCTCGCCCCCTTTCGCAAACTCTTTGCTCACTGACTCCATAGTGAGTGGTGGAGTGAGCTACCTGCAACTGTCAGAACTGCTGTTGCTTTCGACCTACAGATAGCAAAGACCTTTATGACACCTGTTTATGATCTCCAGAATCCAGAGTCTGATCACCATAACACAGTTAAAATTTCGTAGTCGTAATGATTTTGGTGGAATGATGCTAGTTTCTTGAATGATGCTAGAACTTCTGATGAAGTTCTGCTTTCAAAGGAATTGAAAAAATATGGTTACAGTCTATATGTGGGTTAGTAGCAGTTTACTACAGTATAAGGATAAATGTTGGAATCTGTATGTATGCAAACACATTATACACATTACATGGTTATATATCATGGCATTGCTGACTGTACTCTACCTCTTTTGCTCTTGCGACTTGTATTTAATGCATCTTGGCATGGCAACCTTTCAAAGTGCATTCATTAAGGGCAGCTGGAAATAATAAATAACAAATAAATAAACATTATTAATTGTATTATTATTGTCATTATTATTACTATTAACAATGTTACAAAGTCTTATGTGTCTGTTTTTAATCACATCACTCTGCATGCTCAATCATTTTAGCCACAAAAATTCAGGGAAAACCTTGTTTTCATTCTCCCTGTTGCCTCAGAATATGATTCTCATGGAGAGAGGGGCGGGAAGAATCACATTTGTGTTTACGGAAGATTAGAAGTGGTGCGCTCTTTACTCTGATCCTGTTCAGAGTGTTCGAAACCGTACTTCAAAGTGTTGGAATTGATCCATTTGTTAGTGTGCGGTTAACTGGGTAGAATCTGAGTGTGACATTTGGTTTCTGTTGCTATGCTTCTTAATATACACAATATGCATTTTAACCCCAGGCTAAAATCGTTAGCAGAAAATGAGCTTTGAAGCAAGGAACATTTGAAGCAAGGAGTACTGACAGAAGATAACATTAACATCAACATTTCTAGCTATGTGTACATCATCTAATTGGTCTATCGACACACAACTTTTAAAGATCATAGCATGCTTGGAAAACTCATTCTTTTGCATTTGATCCTGAACATTAACCCTTGTTTGGTTTCACTTGTGTCATAACACAACTGCTTTTTTGAAGTTGCTCTGGGAAAGAGCATCTACCAAATAAATAAATGTAAATGCAAATGTGCTCTGATAGAGCATAAATACAACAAAGTCATATAAGGCTTTCTCAGAACAACTCTCCAGATTTTCAGAGGGTAACCTACAAAACCTGCATGAGAAAAAAAGAAAGAGTAAACCCCGTTTCTGAAGACAGGGGTGAGCCTAAAACCCTCCAGCATCACAGAAACAAGCTTGCCGCAAAACTAAATAGTTTGAAATACTTTGGTGTGAGCGCATTGTTTATTTTATTATTTTATTTTTTTTTTTTATCAATTAGCAACAACAGATTCACTTCCTGTTGATTTCCCAGCAGGCCGAAGTCAAAATGAGCGGTGTTCACGTGGCGGGCACGCAGAGCCGTCACGCGCGCTACGAGGAGTCTCCCACGATGCAGCTCGCGCCGTTCCCCGAGCCCCCGCCACGCTCAGGAAGTCGGCTCTGACAGCTGGCGCCCCGCATTCCGCGTCAGCTCCGCACGGGAGTGTGGAAACGCACTTCATTACGCTGTGAGGAGCGTCCCCGTTCTCTTCTGTGGAAACACGTTCTCTCGCGCCTCATTTGAAGCTGGCTGGAGTTTTGGGCCCACCGGTGTCTGTTAATGTGCCCCGAGTTAGGATTATTCTGTTGAAACTTTGAGGAACCCAGCAGTGGATACAAATGTTCATATTTTTGTCTAAGAATATTTGGAGTGGGGCTACACCGACCTGGCTCTGATGGCCTGTAGTTTCCTCTGGCTTTTGTTCAATCCAGGAACTTGACTCAAACTACTGATTGAACTAACTATCGAAACAACTGAAGCAATTGGCTCCCTTTCCTGTCTCTGAGCTTGTTTATAAATTTAAAGAGGGATAAAAACTAAGATGAATACTGAATCCAGGGTTATCTTCTGCTTCTCTGTGCAAGGATTCCTATGTTAATTTATGTTTTGTTCTTTTACTTATATCTTCAATATTTTCTTGTTTTTGTTGGCCAGTGTGCCCTATTTAACTTAATGAGTCCTAGTAAATATGGCAGTTAGTTTAATTGCTTACAATATTGACTGTTTTCAGGGGAAAAATGGTGCCATGAATTCCAATGTTGTAGTATTTTGCCCTTAATTTTCAGCAACAGATATGAGTAAACTTTTTTTTTTTTTTCATTTTTTAGTCAGTATATTTGTTAACATCACTGACTGGCAAGTGTGTGGTGTGTGAAAATAAAATTAAAATGTGCAACACTTCCTTATTTTTGTCACTCAGAGCACTTACTGAAAAACTGAATGCACTCCCCCTTAATCAGATATGTGAATACTGCATTCAGTATGAGTGTAAAAAGGTTAATTAGTTCTATGATAATATCTGCAGTTTGTACTGCCTACCTTTATGTGTCTTGTGACACACAGCCAAAATGTTAAGGTAATCAAGGAGGAATATTCATATTTCCGAATCTGGAAAGTGGGAACATGCTTTTGGTGTAGAAAACGGCTCTTACCTGCTGTTGCAGCTGGCAGCTATTCCGACGGTGATAGATGGGAGTGTGATTTGTATGTTGATCAAAATAGCAGTGTCCTTGAATAATTGGTCCCCAAGGTGCCTGTCTTGCTTAAATTAAAACCTTCAATTAAAACTCTTTTTCTCTCGTTTTCTTCCACAGGTACTCTGCCCGACATTCACATTTTAGCAGAAGGAAATTATGAGGAATTCTATTTGTCCGGCACTCAGCCCCACAATTGTGGGGGCTCATTCATTTTGGAACATTTCATGAAACACATGCAGCCACTGGTTGACCGACCTCTTCTTCCTAAATGAGGAGTGGTTTTGCAAAAACAAACCTCTGCTGCAAAAGAAGGAACTGAGAAATATGGCTGTGCATAAACACCTGTTAGTTGTGAATACATGTGTTGTGAGGGACAGAAAGAGGTGAATTGCCACAGTTTAGGAAGTGGTCAACACATGTCCAGGACAAAATTATGTAAAAAGAAATGATGAGGTGCATTCTGCTCAGGTGGCTAATGCTCAACAGATATGGGCATGGGGATGAAAAGACAGACCAGTGAGAAAACAGATAGACAGAGATGCAACATGTTGCTTAATGGTATTAGGAATCACTCCATTACACCAGCAAAGGAACACAGGTACCTCACGAGGAGATGTTCAAGAGCCTGAGTGACAGGGACTAGCTACATTCTACATTGTTCTCCTTCACCAGATCTAACGACCTTGAGTACAGATCACTCCATCTCTGGAAATTTCACAGCATTCATATCATCCATTCTTTCGCTGGGCTCTTCCCAGTATTAGCAGCAGAGGGGATGAAAAGATAGCCAGTTGAGGGAGCGACAAAATTGGAGGGGGGGCTTGCAGCTTGGAGGAAAACTACCCCAGGCAGGGAGCAACATCTCGGACACAACTGGATTAAAGATCACCTGCTGCTGCATGAAGGACCCATGTTGCTTTCTTCAAGGCATTGCCTGAAGGTTCACGTAACAGGATGCGTGATAGAAAAAAAAAAAACCCTGCCGATGACAACTTTGAATTGACATCTTGCAGAGAACACAGTCTGTCAACATTGCGAGGCAACAAGTAATCTGGAGATTTCGGCGAAACTGTGGGTGGAGAGTCCTGCAGGCAATGACACCAGCTGGGCATCTAACACCTACTACCAGAGCACTATCCCATAATCACTTCATTCCAGCCAAGATATGAAAGAGACGAAAAGGCAGAAAACCACAGTGCACTATCATAGGAATCATCAGATTTTTGATTAATTATGCATAATGCAATACTATGCCACTATGTTATGTGATTAAAAATCCTTTCTTCTACCTTTTCTGATGTGTTTCACTTCTTTTCAGATCCGCTTAAAACCATAAATGTACAGTAAATGGAAAAATGCTGTATTTTACAGGTACTTATTATTTGCTCATCAAATATTCAAAGATGTAGTGAAATTAACAAAGCCATTGTCTTTAAAACCTGCAGGTAATTTGGTTTTACTCTGAGCAACACAGCAGAAGGTATTAGACAAGGTAAATATCTCATCTAAAACAGAGTGAGCTTTTGGGTTCACACAGCATTTCATGTTTTGTTTTCATTTGGGAATGGAGAAAATAATGAATGGTGTCAGCATGAAACATCATCTTAGGTTTCTAATAAGTATTTGAATTATTGTGGGAAACAGCATTTTGGGATGTGTAACGGATTGTCGACGTTTTGACTGACAGCATCCGGTTGCGGCTCATCCCAGCGATGCGGAGGGCAATTAAAGCCGACCTGGGATCAGTGGAAAGAGAGGGAAGAACCTTAAGAGCGATGCGTCGCTGGAGTAACGGGGAATTTAAATGAGAGGAAGCAGGCGGATTGTACCTCGCCTGGTACGTGTGTAAATTGTGTATATAGAGTGCAGGGCTTGAAAAGTTCTGCTGACAGAAAATTATCACCAGATTTTCCCAGTGGGGTCTCCTTGACAAGAAGAGGAATCGGAATTTAGACGAGCGCATCCCATAATCCCAGCATACATTTTCAAATACTCACGAGGGGGCTCTTCTTAAGAACTAAAAAATCTACAACTCCAAGTTGAAATACAACATTGGATCAAATATTGTTTTAATTTGACAGCCCTTCCTCATGTCAGTGTGTGCTTAATTAGATAACAGTATTTGAAAGCAGAAGAGAAGCAGTAACACTGAATTTGGAAGGTGCAAATGAGCGAAAGGGGGAAAAAAAATGAACACAACAACACAAGCAAAGTGTTGCTTTGCAAAATGAAAGCAAGAACCCATATGCAGTAATGAATTATATAAATATATGTATTTTTTCCCCTGGGGTGGGAGGGGCTTTGGGGTATACCAATTGTACTAAAGTGCATTTTGAAGTGCACAGCCTCAAATCATTAAGAATTGCTATGATCACAAAGTCATTTATATATATATATATATATATATATATATATATATATATATATATATATATATATATATATATATATATATATTATATATATATAACTGTAATACATGTTACATTTAGTTTACCCTACGTGCCCTTCTCATTTATTTAGAATCAGTAGTATTGGCAGCATGAAGACCCTTGAGATGAGACGAGATCTCGTTTGTGAGGTTTGTTCTGTGAGGGACAAGATAAACAGAGGAACGATGCATGTGCAGCACAACTGACACAGAGACTCTTTGCGTGGGTGTGCACTTTACCCCCCTCTAGGGAGGGATTAAAAAGGCCAAGCCTGAGTTGCGATACATTTGTTATAGAGCTAAAGGTGTGGAAGAGGAAGTTTATCGAGAATCTCTGAAGATGGAAAATGATATCAAGATGGAACAACCAGGCTGTGCACGCCCGGGCGCTGGAGGCAGACAGGAGTGAAGGGAAAGATCATGCCAGTCAATTAAACGGAGACATCAAACAACTGTCATGCTGCAAAGAAAAAAAAGGCACCACATGTGAGATGTTTTGACAAATGTCACTGCACTTTTTTTTTTCACTATTGACAAGACAAAGACACTTTTTTACAGAACATTTAAAGCACTGTTCTGTCTGTGGCATATTGGATTGTGGCAGCTAACTAGTGGATTGGCAGCTAAGTCTGTTATTTTCCCTTTTTACCTTTACCACAGAGAGGAAAAAATGCGCAGCCACATGCATAATTCACCCTCTGGTAACTGTGCTCGTGACTGTCCAATCACTGCCTGGCACAAGGGCGACCCCTACCACCCTGCAACGGAGGTGCTATATGATATCCTTTTGTGGGGGCGCGTGTTGTGCTACAGTTACTAACAGAGAGGAACCCAGCAGAAATATTGTATTAGTCACAGATATGCAGTATGTCAGCAGCAGGTTATAGTATTACAATAATGTTCTCAAACTCGTATTCTTCTAGTTCTACATAAACCGCTGTTGCTGTTTTGTTTGTAGGTTTATACTGGAAGTTGCCCTGGATGAGAACATCTGCTAAATGACAAAATGTAAATGTAAATAAATTTTTACATGAGGGGGCTGCCAGTTCAGTGGGGGTGAAAAATCCTCTAATTCCTGAATGTTGTGAACTGCTGTGTGATTTCCAGTGGCTTTTGGGTGCATGAAGATGAGGATATGTATTTCAGCTGTCTGTCACTCCCTCTTGTCAGCTGAGCAGCTGAGAGCTCTTCATTAACATCTTTTGTGGCTTCCAGGCACAGTGGCAGGTCAGAGATGCAACACGTGCCGAGCAATCAGCTGTAACCATAACGATAAGGTTTCTTTTTTTTTCTTCCCCTCATCAGGGTCTCACTTCCTCCCTTGAGAATGTGGTTACAATTTCACCTCTTGAACCTGAGGTGAATTGTGGCGCTAAAGCAGGTCGCTACCATTCGAATCAGCTGTCCTGTTGAATGCCGGAGGGTGCTTCCCATCATCTGGGACTGTGTTACGGTCATTAGTCTGACCGTTAAGGGCCCTTTAACATTCACTCGCGCAGCTGGTCTGACTTTGGAATATTATGGAGTCTTATCATGACAGCCAGTTGTCATCTACCTTTGACAATTTGAATATGATTTTGAGCACCCTCATTATATTGCTTGCTTTTTAACAGTAGCTGTCAGTAAAAGTGGCTGTCTTACTTCCAATTCTTTTTTAATTCTTTTTGAATCAATATTTCCCATTGTTTTCTTAGGCTGATGAGTTGTCATGCTTAAAAATGAGATGCTTAATGTCCACAACTTGACAATATTTTGCCACAGGAATGCCGTCAACATATTGTGTAAAATTCGACAATTTAGAACAAGTAGTACCTGACACATTTGAGGATCTGAAACACGCTGATTCAGTTAGATAGCCTGAAAAACTACAAAAGTACCATGTGTCACCAGGTTGTGGGTTCCCCCAAGTTTTCCTCCAAGATTCAGTGTACGGTTTTGTACCAAGATTTGGTTATGATGTTATGATGTTCTAGTCTTTTTTCTTTGGCTGGTGCAGCCCCTCTGCTCTGGGGATTTGTGACCCCCCTAGTATGCGTGTTTAAGGGCTCATCGAGATAATAATCATATATTATTAGACCTGACAATGTAAATTATTTACATGTTCCCACTTGCAATGTGTAGTGTGTGCAGGAAAAAAAAAAAAAAACTTTTGGTAACAAGGGATAACACAATTGTGTCCCACCTGGTTCAGTCAAGGAAAGGTCTGAAATTATCAATGACATTTCGGAGGTGAAGATGGAACATTTTACCGGGGAGATTTGGACACTGCTTGGAGTGATTCTGGTTGTAGAAACAATTAGCATGTGTGTTTATGGAGGGTTAATGTGACAAATCTAGAGAGCATTTCATGGCCTGACCTAGGAAATGTCAGGTACACTGAACAAGCAGGGGTATAGAAGATGATGTCTGAGAACAAGGCACTGGTGTGAATTTGGTCTTTTACTAAAATCACTTTCAGAAGAGTCTTCACTGACAAACTGGTTGCAGCCAATGAAAATCTAGGCAATAGACAGTCACATCTTCCTCTCCCTGAAAATCATTTCAAGGTGTGTATGGAGCCCCGTCATACAAAATTGACTGAGCGTTGTGTGACATCAGTATGACAGGCACCTGGCAGCCAGGAGAACATGGGCTTCTGGGAAGATGAAGCAGCTAATAGAGCTGGTTGTCCATATGGTCTGGATCTGGTTCACTGCTCTTGATTTGAATAAAGCTGAGGAAGCAGGGTGTCCGACTGATGTTTTTCTTGACCAGATGAGCAGTAATTCAGCGCAGCACGAAATTATCATCGAAATTGAGGGGAAAATGTGTTTCAGACATGAAGCGTCGATCAGAATTGCCACAGCTGTGCTGGTAAAAGGAAAGGGGGGGGGGGCAAAAATTGATTTACAAAGGTTTCTCTGTTAGGACACAGTGACAGGGATTGCTCTGATGTCAGCTGTTAATATTATATCAACATAGGCCTCCCTTGAGAATTGTGGCACATTCAGGAGTCTTTTATCCATTAAACTTGAATTCCAACCAGATCATTTCTGGTATACCCTTGAGAAATATCCTTACCCTGATTTTTCAGTAAATACTCACCTGTGGGAATTAACTTAATGAAAGTAATACAAGGTACCATTGAAAAGAGTTTCTTCTGAGAAAAAGTAAGTCACTTTTTTTTTTTTTTTTTGCTGCAGCTACATTAGATATAATCACACCTCTATTTTGTTTAAAATGCTTTCAATTCACAACGTTGTACATTGTAATTGTTTTTGGAGAGAGCATAAGGCATTTCCTCTGGATTTTTTTCTTGACTGTTGCTGTTTTTATCCATTATGACTCATTAGGTGAAAAGAAGCAACTCATCCTCAAGAAAAAAAGTTAGCTTTACCAAGAAAGTTGTTCCAAACTTCCTCAGGCTATAAGTGGACATGCATTAGTGCTACTGTCATTACTGGTGAAGGCCTGAGGAGTGAAAAAATGTTGAATAATTGCAATCCTTTTGAATTTCTAATACAAAATAATTATAACAGTTAAAAAACATGCAATACAGGAGATCCGCAGTGCATGTGAGGGCATTGCAAAGGGAAGTGATCACGTGGAACGTATTTGATGAACTTTAAAGCACTGAAATGAAGGGTAGCCTAAGTGTATGCCTGAAATGTTAGCTCTGTTGAAAACATAACTGGGGGGCAAGTTTCTCCTTCTGCAGGTTTATATAAAGATTCTCGCCTACGGTCAGTGAATAACAAATTCATAATGCAGGATTCATTTGCGCAAGGGAAGTCATTTAACTGTGAAAAAAATGAACAAAAAGAAAATCTAATTAATTTCCTACCCACCCACACAGAGACGCATGAAGGCACGTACATAAACACACACCTCCAAAGTATAAATATAAGTGAGGGTTGCTGGGAGAATGGCTCCTGACAAACATGTCTGGTTGTTGTTAGGTACCTCCAGAACCTGACCTCATCAGTGAATGTCCAACTGCAGACAGGAAAGGCTATCAACTGAATCAGAGCTGAAGCTATCGAAAGAAAGCATAAAGCTCCCATGCTGTCTGATAAAAATAGAATTTTTGCATAGCTTTACACTTCTCTTGGGTCTCACCCAGGCTATTTCCCAAATATAGAGAAATAGGGACATGTACTGTGGCACTTAAAGCGGTAGACTGTGAACCTGAGGGTTGTGGTTTCAAATCCAGGAATCCATGTTCAATGCAAGCTCTGTGCCCCCTCAATTAATTGCTCTACCACAGTTACTCCAGTTGAGATCTGATTGTACCAATACATTATATAGTACATACATGTACATCTAGATGTATGTACTATATAATGTACATATACAATTGCAAGTGTTGCTAGTCCTCATTGTTGAGTGTTTCTGACACATGTACTTAAAATAAATGAACGTGCTGCATTTGGTACAGTTCATTCGAAAATTTCCTTCAAACCTCTGCCTGTGCACTCGGGTATTGCCCACGCGTGCATTAGCAATAAACAAAGGAGGGTCAGAGACAAAGAGGGAAAAAAAACAGAAAGAGAAAAGGAGAAAGAAGGAGAAAATTCCATCTGTCCAAATTCAAATGAGACGACGCTGCGGGCGAAGGTGCCTTTCTCGACTCTGTAGGTGAAAGTCCGGAAAAGTTTTGCAAAGCCGTCATTGAGACGACGTTATTGGGAGGAAAATAAGTAATTAAATAAATAAAAACTAAGAACATGCCATCTGACTCTAAGCACCTTTTTTTAAAAAAGCATCTCGTGAAGTCTAAGCACAGGTTGCGCTGTTTATGAAACCGAGTGGGGGGGAAAAGGGCAACAGCTGCCCCCCGCTTATTAAATATTGATGGAGGCCAAGGGTTAGTGAGACGGCTGCATATTTCACTGCTTTCTGACAAAACTCATTTCTTTTATTCCTATTCGGCAGATGTATGCGGTTTAATGTGTCATGTAGCCGGTGACAATATTTTACATTTCATAAAATATGGGGCCCTATAGGCCACAAGTTAACTTCTGTTGTTTCAGAATCTCCCCGGGGAAGCTGGTTGAATTTCAAGAGGAGCGATTTAACTCTTCTTTTGAAGTTCTGTGTGTTCTTGGCTCTGTGAAATCAGGGAGGCTTGAGAGCTGCTTTTTTTCTTTTCTTTTTTTTCCTCCCTACCGATTTACAATAACCAACTGGAATTCCGCTGGTGTGAGTATGTACTGTGTTTATTACAGGTATTGTGTTTGCTCTCTTGAAATGTTGATAAAGAGAATGTACAGCCTGTACTACTAACCAGGCTGAATATGTTACCTTGAAAGACCAATCTCCTATAGAAAATTGAATTGACATTAATCCTTTACTCGTTTAAACAATATATAGAAAAGGTAATGTAAAATGTAATATGAAGTATGCTGTGTTAAAATAATTGAATTTGTAGTGTGTGTGTGTGTGTGTGTGTGGGTGTGGGTGTGCATGTGAACGTTTGTTTTTCGATGTTGCAAAATGGCTTTGTTTGTTTGTGCATAAGACATGTAAATTACCATCACCACTGAGACTTGCAGAGTGCACTTTTGGAAAATAGTCCTCGATTGCTTCTACTCTGTGCTCAACCACATTTGGAGGACTGAGACATGAGTGTGCTTCGCAACTTCTTAACAGCGTCTCCAAGGGGATCTCAAAGCACACAATGTCGAATCATCTTAATCTAGGGAGAGAGCTGACAACAATACATTAAAACAAAGCGGTGTTTACGTCTAGCCATACACTGTATACATTGGGTGGTATTAAATCCCCTCATCTTGACTAACAAATTTTATTTGAGCATTTATCTATTTCGTTTAACCAGCACTCTATCTTTTGTGAATCCCTGCAACTGCCAGACTCATGAAATGTTGTAAGTATTTAGCAGCTGTGCTGAAGGATAAATTCCAGTCCCTTGCTACTGTGGCAACATGGGCAGACTTGACCCATGGCCTGGGCTTTTTTGTTTGTCCTGGGTCTGGAGAATGTGCACCTACTCTCTTACATGACCCTTTCCAGTTTACAGTCCCACAGTGTTGCCATGTAGTCTCAGTCAGACTTGTCTGAGCCAATAAAAAGACTTGTCTCTACGGATTGGTTCAAATCAGCGAGTCACTGATGACTCACAATGGCTCCACCTATTGCTCGTCAATGGTTTTTGTGTCCTATTCTTAGAGCTGCTCAGCAGTCAGGAAGACCTTAATGCTGCTGTCTCCTTGACACCAGTGCCGAGCTTGCCGTGCATTTTTTCATCCTGTAATGCGATTTGATTATTGTCTAAAACATGACATGATTATTTTAAGTAATGGCCCTCGTAGTGAATGCAAACAACGTTAATTATACAGCCATGCTGTAGTGATGCATGTCCCTTATAATTAGCAGAGTATAATTAAATATGACAGTTAATTGCCTAAGCCGCAACAGTCTCCAGTACTCTTTTGGTTTCCTTGTAAATGTCTTTTTCTTTTCTTTTTTTTTTTTTTTTTTGGTGGAGTACTGTCAGAGACAAATTCTTGTCAGCTGCCAGCAAGCACATTAGTCAGACATTTTGATGAGCCGCTCCAAACATGAGTGTACTTTCCATTGTGTTTTTTGCAACCAAACACAGTGTTTGATTATAGACAATGATAGTTTTACAAGCATCAATATTACAGGTAGCTGTAATTCATTCCTGAGCAGATCCATGTCTTTGGAAATTTTCCTTGAATCGCTCCATCCTGTTATGACTCCAGTACCCATTTTATTCATATTATATTTTATTATTTAATGTATTTACAGTGTAGTAATTACTTTTGTCAAAATAGTATGAATGTTATCCAGCAAGTGGAAGGGGACCATGTAGGAATACAAGAAAGGAATACAAGAATTTGTTCCTGAGCCAATGTCGGATCAAGGGGAAATCAGACGTACTTCCCTGATATCGCCGGTGTTGTAAATACGTTCCGCTTTGTGAAGTGTGTAACTGTAGCTCCCCTCAAGAGATGCAACAAATCCCCACTCTGGGGTGAGAAGGGCTGAAGTTCTTTGGTGCAACAGCGAAATAGTCAGTCCCCAGTCTGTAGCGCTGTGAACAAGAATACAAAGTTGTAACATTTCTGATGCACTCATTGTCCCAGTCAGCAGAAGCACTCACAGTTGTCACTGGTAATCTGGAGAATGGGTGTTTCAGTCTTCGCATGCTTATGGCCTCTCAGCTCACATTTTAGCAAATAGTGTGGGTCAGCGGCTTAGAAACTCAACCTGACACCGTGAGGTCAGAGAAGAGGTTCGAGAAGAGCTGCTACCACACCATTAACCACAGAACATAACCTGAAGTGCAACAGCAAATATCCTGTATCACTATATCAATTGATAATAATTAAAAGTCACCAGTGGAAGTGCTTCAGTGAAGTACCTGCTTTGTACATACGGAATTGGATTCTTTTTTTACACTACATCAATGGCAAAGTTTTGAATCTCCTCCTGTTTTTTTTTTTCTTTTCTTTCTCATTAAAACATTCACTCAGCTGAGACACGTTAAGATCTTCCTTCTTGCTCTCAACAACTTCGGTTTGATTATTACAGAGAAGTAACACTGTCATGCCTTCACTATATTTTTAAACGCACCATATCTCTCTAGTTAAGCACACTTTATTCATTAGGCAATCAGGCATGACATAGGCACCTGCTAAGTGCCCAAAGGACCTCCAGAGCTTAATTATTCATAATATGTGATTACTGAGGTGTCAAAAAAACATAATTTGTACAAATGCCTCTTCATCTGCAAAAAAAAAAAAAAAAAACTCTGAATGTTGTTTTTCCCCTTAGTTCAATACTGTTAATGTAAGCTCAAACTAAATCAAATTTATATGACAGGGTATGGTTGGAGACTATGCTAAATCACTTTAGAAATGTACTGCAAGCTTATCGCGGGTTTGCATGAGAGCACAACAAGAATAATTTACACTTTACCTCACAGAGTGAAAGCTCCTTAATCTAAAACAAACATACACTATGCCGCTTGATGTGCTCACACCAGTATGCCTGAAAGTCATTAAAAAGTGAGAAGTGAAAAGTCTCAGAATGAAGTGTCATGCTGAAGGAGTGCATTAAACCCTTTTCAATCAGAAACATATTGTTGTCCTTTGTCCATTCTAACAATGTCGCAGAATGTGGTTAAATGTGCTCATTTCATTATAACAGATTATATTTAGTGTATAACATTAAAAGGGCTTCCCATGGTAAATATGCATGATAGTCCAGATAATGAAACATCATGCTGTCTTGCCTATTTCCCTCCTAACTAATGTTTGACTGACTGTTGCCAGGATTGCCTCACATACCTCAAGACTCCCCTTTTAGGCTTTCAGCTTGTCAGCCTATTGTGTAGCATTTAACTCAACTAAGAGAATATGAATTACTCAGACTAAACCTTTTTATTGCAACTGTCAATACAGCATCCCATAGAAGTATCAGTCACTGCATGGGAGCTTATCTTTTCAGTTGTGCATAGGGGTTAGATCACAAGTCCTACCAGAAATAATCCATTTCATTTTAGGTGAAACTCAAATCATATATTCAAGAAATGTGAAATTCATACAAAGGACAGTCTTATGAATACTATTATAAATATTAATAGAGATCTCTACAATTAAAAATACTGCTAAAAGTACAACCTAAATTATGACGTTGTTGATGATTTTTCACAAAGCTATTAAGAGAGCTGCAATTGGCCATACCGTAATTGTTCCCAATTTGCCACAGTATTTCGTCTCAAAAGCCTGAACTTTAACTGCTCAGATGTTGAATGTACATTGGCCTTGTAGCCATGTTTTCAGTGTAATAAAACTGCTTGCGGCTGGTAGGAAGGTCAATTTTACACACATGGTGTGGGTTATTTGTTATTCATGTACAGCATTTATTTGGCACATGCTCTTATTCCTAGGGACTCACAAAGCCATCACAGCAGAACTGCATAGTGGCTTATAGAGCTGCTAAATTTAGCCAATTGGCATTTTCAGTTAGAGCTGCAGGTTTATGGATCTCCCAACCAAAGGACATCAGGCAGAATTGTACTGTAGTTTTGACAGTTTTCCAAACAGCCTTGAAACATGGTATCACAAGTACAAATCTTATTCTTTTGCATAACTACTTCATGAGTTTAGCAGCTCTTATGCCTCCTCCTTCATTTTTAGAATATTTGAATATTGATTTTTGGTGATATTCTAGCTTAAGTACACCTACACACAGGAAGACATATGCAAAACTTGGAATAATAACTGGATTGAGCACTCATAATTACACTACATTACATTATTGGCATTTAGCAGATGGTCTTATCTTACATGTTATCCATTTATACATCTGGGTATTTACTGGGGCAGTTCATGGTTAGGTACCTTGCCCAAGGGTACAGCAGTGCCCCAGCAGGGAATCGAACCGGCAACCATTTGGTTACGGGTAATGCTCCTTGCGACTGCGCTACACTGCCATCCCCAACATTTTATACCACTTGGCCACATCAATGTCTTAATACTTTGTTCATGATGCATAAGACATTAGCATGACTGACATAACATGGCCTGTCCAGGGGCTACATGTGAAAGTTAGCTCACGTGCTAAAAACATCCATCTTCCAGGCAAAAAAAACTCAAAGAAAACTCAGTGCCAGTAACCTGCAGCTACTGAGGAGAGGAACTGCCAGATGATCAGAGTTTACCAGCAACGAGCTGACACAGGGAGGTAGGGTATGATAAAGGTAGGTAGGCAGGAGTCATGCCTCTTGAATTTGATGTGGGCCTTGGTCGTTAGCCAGTGGAGGGAGCCGAGGAAAGGTGAGTTGCGGCCAGGGCGGTGGAACAAATGGGCAGCCACGTCTCAGATGGCTTGAAGTGGTCTGGTGGTATAGGGAGGCAGGCCTGCCAGCAGAAAATTGTCCATAGCACAGCATTGCACAAAGGCCTGGACCAGCGGCTGGGGTGAGTGAGTGGTGAGACTCAGTTAGATTCTTCCTTTTCTTTTTTGATGAAACATCTGTGGGACTAGATATGATGTACACTGTGAAGGAGAACTTGACATTGGTGAGAACCTATGAGTCTAAAGGGGTAGTAGGGGATGGGTGTAGTAAGGATTGGAAAAACCATGATTCAGGTGATTTGGTGTGAGGACCAAACAGTAGAGGGCCAAGCAGTGAGGCATGAGGGACTCTTGTAAGTGACAGAGCCTCTTTCGGTGATATTGATAGGTCAATGCCATTCCCTTTGGCCTCATTCAAACACACAGGCTTGCTTTTCAGGAGCATCTTCTACTTGTGAGTACTCATTACAGCATGTTGGCATCATTTCATGCTCCTTTTATATTCAGACCTTCGCTCTGTTCTGTCTGATTCAGAAACAAAATGTGATCCTTCATTATGGTAGGATTACAGGATTTTGCTCCTAGATCTGCGGCAGAAGCATCAACATATATCTTTGTTTCTGGCAATGTGAAAAAATATATCATCTTTTAGATTGTTTTCTGTCAGACCGCAATTTCAAAAAGAATGAATATTTCAACCACCTGTACACTTGGTAAGGTACATTATGAGTGCAGAATGAGTGTGTGTAAAATGTTTTTTGACCCTCAAATGGCCGTGAGGCGCTGAAAAGTTATTTATATGACGTAACTCAGTTACCACAAGAAGTTACCACAAGAAGGCGAGCGGGCCTTGTAGTTGGATGGGTTGACTTGTGCAGCATGTACTGTAGTGGATTAATGGGAAATTGGGGGCACAAATGCCATTGGACAATGGAGCGCTGATGCACAGCCCAAAATCCAAATAAACTTTTAGAAGCACTGTGTTGTCTTGCCATGTTCAACAAGGGAACATGCACACACATGCATGCATGCACGTATGCACGCACACACACACACACACACACACACACACACACACAGATGCGTGGGATACTTGCAAATACATATAAATCAGCATACTCTGTAAAGTTTATACTGTATATCAGTTCATGGGCTCCGCTGGCCCCTATTAATGTGTGAATCAGTAGTTTTATTTGCGCGGTGCGGATGAAAGCTTAAACCTCAGCACAATGCTGGGGTGAAAACATAAATGGCTTTGCAAACAGCATAGAACAGAGAACCCCTGAAGCATAGCTCTCAGGCTGGAGGCTACATCAAACTTCAGTCTCCAAAGATGGCCAAAGCGCCACCTTTCACAGTTCAATATTGTTCATAGAATTTGATCTTGATCTCTGTGGATGATAACTTTAATCATTTAGACTGTTAGCTTTAAGATTACAATATCGACAGTGATTTTAATGAGGCAAAATTCAAAGTAATCAATGTTTAAGTTAAGATTCTTATGCATTTTTGATATGCCATACAACTTTAATAGCGACAATTATATTCAAAAGGACACACATGTATGTGCCTTGCTTATTAAGTATGAAAAGGGTAGATTTTTTTTTTTTTTTTCTTCAAATTTCACTTTGTTTTCCTTTTTTATAGTAAAAGCAGGTACGGCCAAAGGGGAAAGGAAATATTACAACATAAAAGTGTTGTTTATTTGAGCCACTTTTATTCAGCTCAAATCCAATGACAGAATGGTGACTAACAGAGAAAACAGGTTGGCCGTTTCAATGTGTGCTTACTTGCTGAATGCAGTTATTTAAGCAACACTTCAAAAATCATTTGTCTCCTTCACCCTTTGGTCAGTCTCTCAACAAAGGCCTTTTTTTCTCTGTGGAAAACTGACATATTCAATAGAATATTTTATTAGTCTGGAACCAGTGATGGAGAGAGAGAAAGAGGATAAGAGCGACAGCACCTCTGTACATAAAGGCTAATATGTCAATGGTAAACATAATTGTACATCATGGGAATGACGCAGTTAAGTAGAATAAATATGGAACTAACAAAGCTATGCTGTGTTACTGGGATTTTGAAAAATACCATATTTATAGTGTAGCCTTGACATATCGATTGCAGTGTGTACATGGTATGTAATCCTATTACACCATGACCACCGTATCACAGGATCTTTGTAGTTTTGGGCAGAGGTGGGCACAGTAACAAGGACCGTGGTACAAGCACAAATAGTTTCATTTGAAACAAGACATTTCAGCCATGGAATTTCTGTTCCATTACAAAGCAATCGATACATTTCATCTGCTAATTGATCATTAAAACCGTGCATTGCCAAGCTGGCATTGCCAGGCCAATTCTGAACCATTACGTTCTTTCCATAATTATGGCTTGTGTGAGGAGAGAAAACAAACGCACACAGACAAGGGTAGTGTTGCAGGAGAGGGACACAATTGGCCCACAACACACATCATAATTATGCTCACCTTTCAGTTATTGTCCTCTTCGAAGCTTATCCAGTGTCCCCTATGTATTCCACTGCAATACCTGGCATGTTGCCCCCCTCCCGCCCCCATGCCCTCATGTTAATGTTTAGTGTTAATGTCACACATCTGTCTCCCTCTGGGAGTCTACCAAGTCCCATGCATGATGCTTTTTTTAACCAATGGCAACAGTCAATTGGCCAATTATTCAAGCATTCAGTCAGAGGTTGTCAGTTAGGGGAGCTGTGGCTAAAATCATGCACAATGCTAAACGAGAAGCCATTCACACAAAAGAGGGCTTGCCTCGCTAGGTGACAGATAGACTTATGTGATGTAGATCTCATGTGCCCATTATATTATCCGTTGCTTTTCAGCCTGGCTAGCAATGATTTATTAAAGCAATATTAAATTAAATCATGGTTTTCAAGTGATCCATAAGCACAATGTTGATTTACACCAAGCAGCCATCAAATAATATATTCTGTGCATATATATGCATATGTATATTTGTATATATTATATCATAAAATTATAATAATGTTCAAAATCACAATGACCAAGACAAATCTGACAGGATACACAATATATCAGAATATACTTGAGGATGTATACCCTTGAGTAATCAAATTATAGGTGCTGGGCTTGGAACAGGTCCAAATTCTGGGAACCAAGGCATAGTCTGAACTCATGTTCTCAGTTGGCATCAGGACAGCTTCAGCTCTGACAGTGACATGTTAGTTAGGTCTGTGTGGCCACTGAGAGGGTAGGACTGGCCAGAGGACCAGAAGTTAGTGAGCAGAGTTTATTCAGTAGTGTAAGGGTATGATTTAGATAACATCCATGGTTTTATCAACAGCAGTAATAAGGTATAATGTGAAAAAAAGAAGACAGTGCAGTAATGAGGTGTGATGTGGAAGGTGAGTGGGCTGTATCAGTGTCTGTGTATTTCAGCTGCTGAGATACTGGTCATTTCGTGTTGTTTCCCACAGCCTGGGACCTGGGACAGACGGGCACCTGTGCAGTCGGAGCTGTTCGCTAATCAGCGCAGGTGTTGCCTGTTGCCTTCATCAGGCATTTTAAAAACACCCAGCCATGGGTGGCTTTAGATAGAAGCTTCAGGCATTCAGACTGCGTGGTGTGCTGCTCCACAATGCTGCCCTTAATGCATTCTGAGAGGCATATTTTCTGTTGATTACAGATAAATAGCGGTTGTAGGTTGAAAGGGAATGAAACGGTTGTTGGCCATTAAGCATGTTTCTGGGTGGTTTCCAAACCTGCAACCGTGCTGCATTTGGATTTATTGAAACAAAATAAAAGCATCAATGGTGCTGTTATGCTTCAAGCATTTACATATATTCATTTCCTGATTAGTGATACTGAGAGTGGTTGGTTTAGTTGACAATGCTAGGAGTCTCCAGGTAGAATATATACTGCTCAGAGTTAAAGGTGTTTCAGCTGACAGTTTCCTGAGTCACTCCCAAGGGGAGGAGGGCAGGTTCTGTTAGATCTGATGAGCCAAAGTCAACAGTAAAAAAGAACATCAGACCCTGTTATGTAATATCATACTTTCTTAAATAGCAAATTGTATCAACTGGGAGCACAAAGTCCAGTTGATTAAATTGCTCCTTGCTGTCAGTCTCTGAACTGTTTACCAACTGAGTCATTTGCAAATACATGTTCATCAGTCCCTGACACGTCACCAAATCAATTTCATTCTGAAAGCGAAATCCATGGCTTGTCCCTGTTTGTTTGGCTTTGTAAATAGTTTGTAAGGGCAATCTTCTTCAATCACTCCATTCCACAGAGGGAAGATAAGGGTATTGGTATCAGTAAACCCAGAAGTTTCAACCATTTGCACATGGGACCAATGTGCCCTCTCTCCCTCTTTTTTATTAAATGACAACCGGGGAATACTTTTTCAAATCAACAGCAAGTTGTTGTTGTTTTTTTATTTATTTATTTATTTATTTATTTATTATTTTTCTAATAGCTTCTTGAGGCCCTGAATTTCAGTTAGCAACAACAAGCATCTGATGACCTTTTGCTGTCTCCCATACAAAAGCTATATTCTCCCATGCTAGCCCAATCTCCTGTTATAATCACATCCAGTGTGATTATCCATTGTGTCGTCCAACCAGAAATGAATGGTAAAACAATGATCTTAATCAGTACACCTGAAAGTAGCAATTTAATGGAAGTCAAGCAGTGGGCTTGCTGATATTGGTTTTGAATATTATTAGGATGGCATGTACCATGGCTAAATGTGGCTGAAAAATGACTAGAATGTGGATACACTGTATTTAGAATAGTTAATATAAGATGAAAACTCATTAAAATGGTGTGAAAAATGTGAGAAAAATGACCATGAGAAAAAAAGGTCGACTTGACCAAAGTTATATTAATCTGAGCTAATGCTGATCACTGTAGCATGTGTCAAGTGCTCTCCCTGAGCTAGGGCTGAGTGGTCCTTCTTTAAGTTAAAAGGCGCCGTCACTGTATCTGTAACGCCTTGGCGGGTTGCAGCGGAGGGACCTCTCATGGTAACACGCCCGTTCAGACAGGTGGGGGTGGCTCTGAGTCACCGTGAAGTACCTGCGAGGCAGACGATGCCACGTCCACTGCGTGATCCATCTCAAGGGAACTCAACCCACATACTGCGGCGCTGGGGGCCGGTGGGGGAGGGAAGCCACTCAACTTTCTCAATCCCAAATGGCATTCTCCTCCACTCTGAATGCTCCGCTCTGAATCAAACCTAACGCACGTCATAATTCTGCCTTCAGCATTCCCCAAGGGTGATTCAAATTCACTTTTTGGACTATTTTTACCTCCTGTTCCTTGCGCGTTCAGAAAGGTTTGACATGAATTTCAGATCTTCAAAACAACGTGTTGAGCGTGTCGGCCTAGTACTTTACAAAGTTATCCGCAAAGTAATGCAATTGCAGTCATTGCCATGTGATGCATCTGAAGTGATCCCAGAGGATACTATGTCAGAACATTGCAACATCAACATTCTAAAAAAAAAAAAATAACTGGACATGAACAAGATTTGAAATTGACCCTTATCTAATAAAATTTGTTTCGATTTACAGTCCTGGTCACAGCCTTCTTTGTCATCTTAATATTTTTTTTCTCTCTCTCTCCTTTGATTATGCAGTTGCATGTGAGAGATGAAGTTTATTTGTTGTATCAGTTCTATTAGTATCATAATTGCCTTACTTACAAAATGGATTCATTACTTCTCTCATAATTGAACTCTGACATGCCTCTGTCATTGTTGCTGAAATCATTAAACAGAGTAATTGCATCCTACACTGTAGTTTACTGTAATTCTAATTTGTTAGGTTTGTCACTTGTAATTTAAAAGGCTAGCTTACAAAGCATTGTATGTCAAAAATGTAGATGAATCATTAACACTTTAGATAGATCTTCAACCTTGAATGTGAATCATCAAAGAACTTTTTTTTTTCTGAGCTGGTAAAAAGGCTAAATTTTTCTTTAATAAACTTTTTTTAGAACTTTATTAATTTGTCAGTGAAAACATCACCTTGAGAACATACAGTGCTTTCAGACAGTTGTGTCATAAAACACCCTAAGGATCACTCAGCTTCCTTGTGAGCGATGATCTTCTATACCTGCATGTTCAAACATTGACAACAAGAAATTAGCGACAAGAAATTGAAAAATAATAAATTCAGAAAACTCTGCTTTACTCTTCCTACTTAAGAAAGACTGGAGTCTGTTTATGCTATTGTTTGAATTCAATTGAATTCTGAATTCAATTATTTCTTTTACTCAGTCATGACTGAAATAAAATGGTGTTTGAAATGGCTTACTTTTAATGAGACATATCATTTTTTATGTAGCTTTCATGCTGTTAACACATTTTTTTCATCATTAATTTAAACTGTTGTCAGCGCTCATTAGTTTGAAGGGTTGAAAGAGAGAGGCATGGTATATCATAACAGCTTACATCGTCAAAGGCTTGGATTCAAACATCCCAAATCAGCTGTATCCAAGGCCAAATGCACAGATAATTACCCTGACATTATTAAAAGGATGAAATGAATATTATGGCTGATGTGTTTTCAAACTATCTTCAGCTGGGAATGAGTGATAAAAATAAAGTAATTTTTGTATGTATGTGTATATATATATATATATATATATATATATATATATATATATATATATATATATATATATATATATATATATATATATATATATATATTCCTTACATACACATGTAATTACATTCAGTAAATACACACAGTAAATCAGTAAATTAATACATATGTTTATACAATGTAGGATATACAGTATATTTCTAGATTTGTCATTGTCTACTAGCAGTTAGAGTCTAAAATTATTTTCCCCCAAAAAAACTGAAAGCTCATTATGAACAGCAGAAGAGACCCACACATCACTTTTCTGTGTTAACTACAGCCTCTTGTGCTGTACTTTACTGTCACCTCCTACTACAGGTTTCCCTGATCTCATTGTAAAACAGAAATTAACCAGACTTAACAAAAACCTGAAAATGCCTAGATCTGTTGCTGTTTAGTGTCGCTACAGTGATTCATAATGAATTTGTATTACAAAAATTACATAAACGAGAATAAAGCTACTAAACTATACGTGTAAGATAGATGAATGTTAAATGACTCAGAGTCCCCGAGGGATGTTCTGTGAGTAAATACGTAGCTGCTCAGCACGTGTCTCCACATCGCAACGACACCGTCCACAAACTCTCTGCTATGGATTGAGGTCTCAGTGATGCGGTCTTCTCTGATGCAGGCACTGCTTTGTTTTGCCAAAGCGATCAAGCACCTGCCTCTCCTTACTTTCAAGGGTACACACACAGACTGCATATGGCTTGTTCCCCAGCAGGGGAGACAGCACCATAATGCATATGTCCCAGTAGGTCACCTAAAAGAAGATGAAACCTTCATTCTGAAATTACATTCCTGGGGTATTTCACCGAGACTGCACCCAGGCGACTGCATTTCGGTCTAATGAGGACCTTTGTCAGGACTAACAGGTCATTGGAGAGGGAAGAGCTGGAAATATTGATTTTAAAGGAGTAAATCCAGGTGGCCCGGGCTGGAGTCTGCAGTGATTTATCTCTTCCTACATCATTGCAGGAGGGTGCAGTGGCACTGCACACTTTCGTAACCATAAGGCCTCTCACAGGCCGTTCCATAGTGTCTGGGAGAGGAAGTGGGAAAGTTCTTTCTTGGAGGCAATATTGTCATCAGGTCCAGAAGCAGGTGATGTAGTAGCATTTCCATATATGGAGCAGATACTCAACTCAGTATGCGTCCAATTGCAAATCCTGTCCCTACCATTGTTGAAGCTATTAAGTGTTCCAATTTGCTGCCTCATTATGAATATTCTTTAAGGGTTACTGTCTTAAAAAAGAACATCCATGGCTAGAATAACAACAGGGACAGGACCCTTACCTCCTGTTACCAATGGGAAGCTCCGAGACAGAGGACGGGCATGCTGGAGCTCAGTGTCTGGTCATAATAGAATGACCTTCTGCCCTTGTGTTGTCTCAGTAAATACACATAACACCCATTTATGCCCCTGGCTAAGTTGCTCTGGTTAAGGCTGTCTCCTAAGTAAATAATGTAATGGAATCTATTTTCTGATATATTTCATTGTTACTTACCATATTACTTTGAAATTATGGAAATTGTATTGGCCAGAATCCAAAAAAGGACAGTTCAGTGGCTCACTGTTCAAGCAACTGAAGAGCAGAGTGACAGGTGTGATGAATGATAAAACCCTCTGTAACGTGACCGTGAGCAAGCCATTTTCGGTTATTAACAAGGCTATAGTTAACCTCAGGATTCAAGTATGGCTGGGGCCTTTTCTGTAAATAACTTTGCTTGAAGTGCAGCTCGTTGGTTTTAGAATGAGAGAAACCGATGAATTGTAATTCTGCTTTGTTTTTTGCCTTTTTTTCTGTGTGTGTGAGTTGTTTTATGAGAATAATCAACAATCTGGTAGGCGAAATGTCCACATGTATGATTGATAGTTTCAAAACAACATGTTGATATGTAAGCGATACTCTAAAAACAACATTTCAGTAGCTGAGGTCTAGTACAGGGTTCCATTGAGACTTTGAACTGATTTTGAACACAGTGAGTGGTTACACAGATAATGAAATTGTGTTTACATTTGCTTCACCCTGTGGAGATCTGTCTGTGTGCATGAATAAGGAAGTATGAACTGAAGGCTCTGTCTTCTTTTTTTTCTCTTTGCTACTGGGAGTATGTCTTTCTCTGCAAGGCTTTTTTCCCGACAACTCTCTTCATTCCCTTGTGAAACTGATAATGAAAATGCTGGACTGAGTTATCCCTGCTCGTGAAACTGTTCTGTTGTTGAGGAAATCCATCCATAACTTCATGTTACAGGGAGTGATACTTCTTCTGTGTGTGCATGCCACATCACATTTAAAGTAAGTGCATTGTATGTTCATTGCAAGCAAAAGGGTCCATGGATGTTTTACAGAACTGAAGCACATGTTTGTGGAGGCAAATGTGCAAATGTGCAGTTATATGGAATTTGCGACAGGTTTCTCCTGTATCAGTCTTCTCGAAATGGCTTATGCCTATGTCCAGAGTGTGATTTTGGGGCATCCTTTTGAAGGCTGCCATGATGTCAATTGCAGACACAAACAGGGATCTCTATATTCCTTGCTTAACTCTCGCCTGGGGTGTTTTTCTGTCTTCTGCTGAGGTGACCCACGTTGTGCTAAGCAAGGTGCTAAATTTAAAGATGGCCTATAAAAGGCTGTTTTTTTTTTGTTCTCTCCAGTGCTGTGTGTTCTCCCTTCCCCAATGAACGCATCCCACCAGAGAGCTCTGGAACGCTCTGCGCAGGCAGAGACAAAAGGCCTGCCCCACAAGTCCCATGGTAGGGCCTCGTTCTCTCTGTTCAGCACTTTCCCCTCCCTTCAGTGCAAGCTCTGCCGTTCAGTAATCTAAAAGCGGATCCAGAATCCTGCCTCCCGTCCCTCGTCCCCCATCCCCACATCCTATTCCTAACGGTTTTGACGCACAATCTCCACCCAGAACCCCCCCATTTCAAAATCAGACACAGAAAACGGATCTGGTGGACTTCGGCCTGACAGAATTTAAGAGGGCGGTGGCTGTGGATATCGCCGAGATTGTCTGCATTGTGCAAAATAAGGGGGAAAAAAAGATGAGGCGCCGCAGTTTTTGGAGTTGGGCATTTTTTTCCCTGACTTTTGATGAGCGCGTACAGGTGCGGCTGTCCCGCGAGACCGCATGAGAGCTCAATAATGCTTCTGATGCAAACGCAGGTCGTGCCGCACCTCGCCGGGGTTCATGAATTTTAATAGCGTTCAGTCGTGGGCAACTCTGGCAGCGTTGTCTACATTCTGAAGTAATGGGTACAAACCGCTGGAGAGTTCACACAAAGTGTGTTTAACGGCCCCTTAGGGGATCCTGCACCTTTAAAAAAAAAAAAATTGAGAAGAACGTTGACGATTATCGCAGAGTGAGCGCCGCTAAGCCTTCGAGCTTCTGCCCGGCGTGTCCTCCCCCCAGCGATAACGTCCTCTCCATTGTTGGGCCGCTTGCAGAGAGCACAGATATTATGCAAAGCTCTTCGGACTCCTGCCTGCTCAAAGCCCATGAATTGCAAATTTAGCAGGTTTTGTTCACTGAAAGTGAGACTCCGACGTTGTCCAGGTTGCCTTTTTTTTTGGAATCGTTTTTACTTAATTATAATGGACATGTCAAGTCTGGTGATGAATGGGTCCTTTGGAATCTCCCTGTGAAAGGAACCAGGGATAAGGCTGATCCAGTGATGGTCTGACCTCACGGAGGTCCGGAATTCAGCCCAGGTGGACAATCCCAGCATGCTCTTCTGTCTGGGACCCTGAGGTGCACGGGTACATGAAGTGAGTTTTGCAGCCACCTTGATTCCTCTTTCACTTCCAGGATTACAACTTCACCTTCTGAGGAAGGTGACAAGGGTCGGTATAGTTTAGGGTTTGTATAGCTCGTTCCTGTCTCCTTGAAGCCCTGGCCCTGGCAAGAAACATGCCCCGGTCTGATTCAGACAAAGTGAATCCCTCCAGAGTTCTAAGTGTAACCCCTTTTTCCCTGGTACTATAAAGTACTGAAGAGTCACACTCGTATATTAAATGAAACAGAATCCTGGGTTCTCAGCTGTTGATGGTGAGCTGGCTGAATTTCCTGTCTACCACTAAATTTAGGAATTTTAGTATTAGAGTTAGAGAAGGTAAGTATTGTATATATCTACTGAGTAATAGCAAAAATCTAATAAGTAAATGTTGACTGAACTAAGTAAGTAGCGTGGTGCCTCCACTGAAGAAATACTATACCAGTGTACCTGGCAGGAAATATGTAAATCCTCAGATATAGTTACAATGAAAGTAGTATATGCAAAAAGTAGTTCCTATTACCAGTATTTTTAGTTAATAGTGATTCAATGCCACACTCTGATGAAATTTAACAAATAGGCAACATTTATTTTCCCATTTTTACATTCAAATGAAATAAAGAAAATGTGTGAGTGTGTGTATATGTGAATGTGTGTAAAATGAATGTAAATAAGATGTAATTGTCTAAATAAAATATGAAGTATGAAATATGAAGTTTCAATTCAATTTTGTCACCTTAGTACACAGTTGTGTGATAAACTGAAAAGTATGTTATCCAGAAAAATCTGGTAACTCAATGCTCTCAACAAACACGCCAAGTTACAGGCGGTTAAATGGTCAGGTTGCAATGAACACCGATTACAATGCAAAACACATTCAAGTACACAGTCAAAATCAGTTCAGTGAGTCTCTATTATAGTTAGCAAGCTTGCAAAAAAAAACGTTGGGGCCCTTACATTGGTGTACATGCGAAAATCCCCAGTTCGTTCCAATAGAAAATGTAATCCAACTAAAACAAAATAAAAGTTTACTCAGACTGTTACAGTCATGCTCACCTCGGTGGATGAGAAGTTAGTTGGGCTTCACAAATAAAGCCGTGCAGGCTACTCACGAGTTCAGCAGATGCGTGGCGAGCAAGATGTAGCCACTGGAGGCTAAATTCCTGTAGTAGCAGGCAATATAGATGACGATGAGCCTTTAACGTGCGAGCTGTCCTTCCAAACGCGGCTTCGCTAGCTCTGTTAAAGTTCGTTTTCACTCCGTCTGATATCTTATTGCAATAACTAAAGTTCGAAACACAACGATTCTACTTGCATTTACAGCTATGCTGCACCACTCGGTACCTCGCGAAAGGAAAAAGAAAAAAAAAACAAAACAACCGCGAGTGTTATTAGCTTACTAGCAGATAACTTGACAGACCTCAGACAGAAAAGGAAAACACCCTCTGGAGCATATCACTACACCACTAATTCACATTTGGGCCAGTATATCAGCTATATTGAGTCTCCAAAATGTTCAATTAAACCTCCAGTAATAAATTTAACAGCTCTGTGACCATCCACTCCGTCGCCAAACTCCTTCTGAACTTTCCTCCTACTACGTGGCAAGGGCAGTCGATTCTAGATTAATGCATCCCAAATTGTTATTGGCTTGATATACATCACTGCTTCTAAACTTGCACAGGATTGATTACAACACAAAGTTTTCTCCCTCACAATTCTAGTAGTAATAATAAATTATTACTAAACAAAAGGAAAAAAAATAAAGGGATTATGGTAATTGTAGTCATTTTCAGAATACACAGTAGATGATGTTGATATCAATTAACATATTAATATTGCAAAGGTATTAATAAAATAAATCTTTTAAAGGGCCTTACATAAGTATCCTTGGCTTCAGTGACCTTTAACCTCTCTGCAGGACTGTCAGCTTTTACCTTCTTGAATTGTTTTAACATTTTAAGATGTCTGCTAGTTTATCACAGGCATTCTAAGGCTTGAACAAATGTCAAGGCATTTTATGGGGGTGGGCAAATGTTTGAGTATTTTTAACTATATGAATTGTTTGACAAGATGCTATTAGCATGAGTTTCAGCTTTTCACAGTACAAGTAATAAAGGTTATTATTCACTAATAGGGCAGTGCGCTCACATCCTCCGTGAATGTTAACAAGATAGCATTCACGGCTGTAAGTGCTTTTCATTTGCAAATAGAGCACCGCTCCTTGGAGATACCTCCTTTGTAGCCAGAATGACAGACCGGTTCTGCTTACCTTGCCACCTCAACAGACCATTTGGCATCCTGCCCACTTGGCCACTGTACCCCATCTTCTGTTGTTTGCTGCCAAATGTCACTTAAGGTGACAAGAAGGTTGATCGCAGACTGCATAACATAAATGAACTTAATTTCTTAGTTTGGAGTGGAGAGGTACAAAACAAATAAGGAACACATTTAATATATGCAATTAATATACATTTGTGTATATATAAAACATATATGTAGCATTTTTTCTATACACATTGAGCCATATGCAGTCACACAAAGCAGAAAATAGCCACAGGGCAGACATGCTCTGTCACATGATTTTGCCCTGTAACGGGGTTAATGATATGGAATCTGTAGGGAATCCTAAACGTGTTTTTTTTTTTTTTTTTTTCGGTTACATCTCGGATGATGTCCTCATCAGCAGGCTGACAGGCGGTAAACAGCAAGCTAACTCCCTCAGCTGTGACAAGACAGCCACACGGACACAAGTGCAGGCTTTTTTTTTAGCGTGTTCTCTGCAAGTATTTACAGTCGCATCTGCTCTTGACGTTTCATCTGTCTCCAGCGATGGGCCACGTGGCCCGAGTCCAGATGCCTGTGTGATCATCCCCCTGCCAGCCGGGTCCGCAGGCTGTTCCCCCTGGGGAGGGGTGGGGGGGGGGGGCAGTGGCAGAGAGGGGTGTGTCACTCAGTCACTCGCCCGAATGTCAAACCGAAGCCGTTGGTTGCTAAGAACTGTGCAGATGTATCTGCGTTTCTTGGAGGGGGCGGGGAGGGGGGGCATAATCATAGATATGTCAGATTCTGAAAACTTGTTATAACCCGGGCGGCCGACTCGTTTCTCCGAACAAACTGACGGCGATTTAATCTCGTGGTTCGCTTTGCACTTTCCCGAGCGAGAATTTATCTTCGCTCTCAACGCCTTTGCAGCACCTCCGGCAGCTCCGGCCTATCGGGGGTGATATCTGGATTACACGTTTCACGTCTGACACGCTGCCCGCTTGTACAGCTGGGTGTTTACAGAAGCCAATCTGCAGACGGAGGTCTGTACGCTTCTCTTTGAGGTTGTACACATCTCTCAAAGGTACACTTCTCATAGAGGTGTGTGCAGCTTGACTGCAATCACAGATGACACTGCAAGCCAGGTGCAGTGCTAAAACCCTCCCTCCTCAGACTGCAACTTGTCTCCCCTGCCAAGTTATAACAGTAAAAGAGAATTATGGGGTATATTACCATAGGACCCCATTTTTGTGTCTCCTAATGTGTTCACATTCTGAGCTATTATTTGACTCCTTCTTTGAAAAAAGTACTGTATTATGAGAGGTATATTTGTATCAGGGTTGAAATACACTACTATGTAAATATGGTATTAAAAAATCGGGAAGTAATAAAAGATGTTATCGCTGTTCCAAGAATGTGTTGATGTATTTGTTGTATCTGAAGGTTATGAAGCTGTCAAAAAAATAATGTCTACAAGATGGTCTTCCATGAAATTTAATACTAGATCAGGTATTTCTTGCATTTTTAATCTGCTGACTTGGCTCAAAAATGATCTATGTCTTAATCATTTTTCTCGCGTGTGCATGTTGCAGGACTTACAGGACAAGGGCGATTTTTATTTACCGTAATTATATTTTACTAGATTTAAAACGTCTCATTGAAGGAGTCATTCCATTTTTTAAAAGGTAATCTAATGCCTCTGGGACCATTAACCTTGCTGTAAGCCGAGACCCTTACACGGCACGCCATAAGTCAAGCCATTCCACGGAGTGCGGCTCGCGCGAAACTCGCTGACCCCATTTTATTTGCCTTGAATGCAGTTTACACTGTGCGGTGATTACATCTGGCAGCGGGAGCATGGATCATTGAAGGAAAGGGCTCAACTTCAAATGGATGTTTCTTGTGTAGGCAAGTTACCAACACAGCGGGTTTGGGCAATGGCTGAAATTCGTATAAAGACTGTGTTTGCATAGGACAAAAATGTAATGCTTCAATTTGTTGCTCAAAAAAAAAACAATGAAGGGAGACTGATGTCTCGTCTACGTCAAAAAAGAAATCACACTGTTCTCGACCTCCTTCATAGGCTGCACTGGCATCCCAGCGTAGCACCGTTCAACTGTTTCATCTCAAGATCTTCTTCCTCCCAAATGACATCCAAATGACACCCAAATGTTTCAAACGCACTCCGCAGCACAATATAGGCTATCAAAAAGAGACTACTGAAAAAGGACTTTCTGAGTTACGGTTCAGTATTTGAATTACGTGTCGATAATTTTCAAAGGAGCAAAAGTTTCAGAAGTGTTAAGCGAGCTTCTGTTTACATTCCTCTCCTTTCCTCCACCGGTGACAGACGGCTGAAGCCGCCGCCAACGTGCGTCGAGTTTTTCCGGCGGGCGCTGCCTCTGCCTGCTTTGAGCCGCCGGCTGACCTTTGCCCCTTCCCGGCGCTCCCCGCTCACCTTGTGTAGGAGTCATTGACATGAGGGCTTGTCGGGGGCTACTTTGCACTTCACATCTATTCTCGTGCGCCTTTATTGTGTTGTTTGTCGGAGACCTCCCACCTTTCCCTCAGTCCTGGCCCACTCTGTGTGGGAGGAACTGACACGGAGGCATGTCGGGGTCCACTTTACACAGGCTCCTCAAGTGATCTCCCTGCCACGCGCACCTGCTTCCCCACCTGGTGCCCGGCACAGTGTCTCTCCGGCGCCGTGTCGCCGTCCAAACAATGCAGTAAACCGCATCTGCCGCAAGTCAAGATGAAAAGTTTCCGAAGTAAAGGGTTGTGGTCTCGCGCGGGAAACTTCACGGCTACCGCTTTTTGAAAGCTAATTCTCTTTAATTCGTTGCAGATTGTTGGCAGAAGTTTACAGAAGCAACAGATTGTGAATGTAAGCGCAGGACTTCAAAGGGGCGTAGGGTTTTTCTATGAGAAAGTAAGAATCAGGGGAAGTGCTTGGTTGGAGACATCGTCTTTAAGTCAGCTTTATAAGAACCATTGACTTGATGGGCGCTTTAAGTCTGACTAAACATTTTCCTAGGGGTTGAAATATATGCCTGTCTGTAGAATACTTCTGTTTAATTGCATAGTTTGATAAGAGTATCACTCTTACATTTTTGTGCTTGGTGCTTCTTAGTAACTCATCACTCGCCCTTCGACGGATCTGCTCAGGAAGCACCCCCTCCGATCTTTTTCCCCCATTCCCCTGCAGAGAAAGACATTAACATTCCACATCGCAAGTGCTCGCCTAATAGGAGGCAACAGGAGGGAGGGCCTGCAGTGGGGCGGTGTGCCCCCTGGTGCCCTGGGGGAGAGGATGCGGGCGGGGCTGAGCGGAGAATCTGCCAGAGCCGATGTCCTCGAGGACAGGCCGAGCGCGAGGCCCCCAGTCCGAGCGCCCTGTCAGACTCCGTCTGCAGCCTGTTCATTAGCGCGCGCCACGGGTGTAGCTGCGTGTAAAGCCGGCTGCAATTAATTTCACATCTGTCGCCGGTAATTGCACGGGCCGCGGCGCGCAGCCCCGCGCGTGGGCTGCGGCGGAATGCGCAGAGATTGGCATGGGGGCTCACGCAATCGCACCGGGGGCAAAGTGGAAGCAAAGACGGGCAGCGCAGAAACGAACCCTTTCCTTCCTCGAGCTGCTCGGGCTCGTCAGCGGCACAGCAACACGGATATCTCGCATCGCCAGCTTTCGTCCTGGAAATGGCGTATTGCTTATCTACACAGGACGCTTTGTCTTCGTGCCCTTTTTGTGCGCAGGCCTTGAGGTCAGGCCTGCACCTGATAACTGAGACCGGAAGAGTACAATTTAGTCAAGGATAAAATTTCATATATTCAAATCCAGCACATAGACCCAAATTCACCTAACTAAATTCATCCAACCACAGTTCTGTTTTGCATTACTTAAAAAAAAAAAAAACATACATTCAAAATACTTATTTTTCCACAATATAATGCATACTGTCATTGGAAATTAGAAAATTAAGGAAAAGGTACAAACGTGTTATGGTGTGCTATTTTGAATGAGCCATAACACAATAGTAAAACTCTCAAAAGTGACAAAAATCCAGTTTGCAATGATAAAGCCTGAGGCTTCACTATCAGATGAAAGTGATATGCTGTGCATTTTAACCCTATGCACCTACACCAAGAGGACACGTCCAACACAGGACTGGACATCTTCCTTTGAACTCACTTCTACAGTCTGCCTCAGTCCAAAGAATGATCTGAAATTTTACACCGGCCCCTTGATGTTCTCTTTGTTGGTACTGCTCACTAAAAAATTAGATACTCCCACAAAAAAATTCTAAAAAAATCACCAAGCAAATATCATGTGTCTTCCTCTACCACAAGAGAGATTAACTCAGAGTCAGCTTACCAGGAGACAGTTACTTACGACTTAATTTTTTTTTTTTTTCCTCAGAACGTCGCCGCCTGCATCGCACGGCTCCAAGGAGCGGGCGGAGCGATTACCATGTAAATCGCAGGAGAGCGCTGAGGATCAGTGCACCCCACCCACCGAGACGCTCGTGTAACCTGTCTCGTGCCTCCACTCGCGGGACATGCTAATCCACTCTCTCCTCCCCAGTTACTTCAGTCAAGGATCAATGATCCTTGATGATCCCCCCCCTTTTTTTTTAGGCCTGGCTTCAAAAGCTCTGTGTCGAGGGACTGAAGAAAAGGGGCACGCTTTAAATTATGCAAAGCGATGGGCTTCGGGACCATCACGTGACATTCCAGAAGACCTGAGAGAGAGGATATTCCATTAGCATTGCACTTTCAGTTCAGCCAATTCAGGAAATGATTATTTTCATTTTTAATTTAAAAATTTCCTAGAAAATACTGACTGATTTTTTAGTAGTTCAGTGGTTAAGCCGCTCGCCGCAAGTGCAAACTGAGCTGTATATTACGTGTTCAGCCTCAGTCGTGGCATCGGCCGATGATTACCATGAGGCCACAGTGGTGGAACAAATTGGCTTTGTTCTATGGGGGATAGGGGTGGGTAGTTCACACCTCTCGCAGGCATCCTGCGATTCGCCAGGCATCTGCAAGTTGCTTGAACGACGTCAAAGAAAGAGCACCTTCAATGAGCGCCCACACTGTCTTGGTGTGCTCTGTGTGAATGGCAGTGCAAGAAAATAGCCATTGGCTGCATGAGAGTATATTGGAGCATTGCACTTGTATTGTTGCAGCACTCCGGCGTGATTGCAGAGGTTGTTGCCATGAGATGAGCCTACCATATAATTAGCGATTCCAAAACAGCATTGCATAAAAGGAAGCAAAAATCAATTGACCCTAAAAATTCTTCAACAATACATAAAATAGTTTGTTTACACTGCGGATCACCTTGTCACATGGCTATAACAGTATGAAGTGTAGCAAATACAAAGAGTATAAATGAAAGTA
Organism: Megalops atlanticus; assembly: GCA_019176425.1. NCBI lineage: Eukaryota > Metazoa > Chordata > Actinopteri > Elopiformes > Megalopidae > Megalops > Megalops atlanticus. The sequence goes on from CM032891.1 coordinate 9,532,449, forward strand.
ATATCTTTATGACTGAACATGGCACTGTTCATCACTGTGATCATGGCACAGGCACACAAAAGAAATACCTGACAATCTTTACAGAAATATCAGTATTATAGAGTAGGAAAGTGAGAAAAGGTTAAGGTTAATGCAAAGTCCAGCAGTATGTTTAAAGAGAAAATATTGAAAACCAGGTATGTGATTTATTAACAATGTAAAAAGATTAAAAGTAACAGGTAGAAGACAAGATTAAATGATTCTCAATGTGTTTTTCCTAGAACATTTCGAAAGCGTTTGAAGTCTCAGGTTAGGGTTATTCAACCTTGCTTCTGGAATAAACTCAAATTTCATCTCGAAAGACAAATAATATAAAAAGTTTCATTTTTAGTTCTCTATGAAAAGTGTCTTGATTTTTTCTTATTACACAGCTGACAGTAATTACAGCTACGAAGACCATTTCATCTCTCTCAAGTGGTTAGAAATTCAGAGGTGTTATTAAAGAGTTTCCAAACCAGGTCAAATGTAACTTTGTGCCCACATTGTTTCATAATTCATGAAAAGGTGAAGCAATGGCAAAAGTAAATTTCTGTGAAAATCAAAAGATGTTAAAATGTGTTGTTAATAGTGTGTGCATATGAGCTTGTGTGTGTGTGTGTGTGTGTGTGTGTGTGTGTGTGTGTGTCTGTGTGTGTGTGTGTGTGTGTGTGTGTGTGTGTGGTGTGTGTGCGTGTGTGTGTGAAATACACACTTGAAAGCACTTGAAGGCTTTGCAGACAGCTTAATGAACAAGGGCTGAGAAGTGTGAGAATCTCATTATTTGATGAGGACTGGCTAAGGCAGTGTCAGAAGAAAGGGACAGTTACAGCTCAAATATTAAAGGCTGTGGAAATAAAACCATCTCTGCAATGAGAGAGAGAGAGAGAGAGACAGGGAGAGAGGGAGACTGTGCCTTTCAACATCATCGCCTCAGTGTTTATGCAGGTAGATCAAATTTGCTGGATCGGAAGTCGGCCAGCTCGTTTGTCGGCTGCCTCAGTGGCCGCCTCTTCCAAATTTCCAGCACTTCACAGGCTTGGCGGCTTTTGTAGCCCCGGTGGAGCCACCGCAGACTTTTGTTGGAGAATTACCTGTTCGTGAAGCTTCCCTTTCATCTTCCATTAGTCCCTTTAACTTGATTTTCCAAGTCAAAAAAAAAGAGATTATATATATAAAAATCAATCTTTCCAGACTTTCTTATATTTTGATTGATGTTACAGCTGAAGTGAGCTGTAACTGCCATCACTGCACTTTTGCATGTTTCTTTTTTCCTTTTCTGCAGTCCCAAGTCATACGTGCTTCTACTCCTTTGATTGGCCGATGAGCAGAGATTGCCTTCTCGATGTTGCCTCGTTGCAGATCCTGTGCTGGAACCCCCGAGGCGAGGGCCGCACACAATTAAAATGAAAGGATCAGCCAGGAGCGCTTCTGCAGATGGGAATTCACCAAACATCTTGGTGTCTGATGCATCTGGAGAGTCTTCAAACGGCTCATCTTTTAAGGCATGACTCACTGTGCACGTGTATGTGCTACATGATATAAATAAATAAAAATCCCTATATCCCCCCCATACGCATACATATTGCTGCTATCCCATACTTCAAAGGAACCTCTGTAGGGTCGTCCATTTTGTTCATTGTAGATGTGCAGTGATGTCTGTACTTGCATGGACTGTCTCTCACAACGCATGGTATTTATTCCACCATGGACTATGAGAGGACATAAATGACTGCATTGCCTGAAAGATGTATTTTGTAAGAATATATTAAAGGGAAGGGGGGTGAAAACTTCTCAATTCCAAGGCCATATTGGTATAGCCACGTAGTACATGCCAGTGTATATCATGTGATATGGTACTTTTTTTTTAATATATTCTAATTGATGAATAGTGTGAAATGTATGGCCTCTGTCTGCTTCTAGTTTACTTACACGATTTTGTACATTTTAAAAGGAGATTTATATACCTACCAAAGCATAAATACTGAGCCTCTACTGGTTTATGTTCAGCACACGGAAACTGTCCGATCTGTTCTCCATCCTCATTTTATAAGGGGGGAAAAGGCAGGACTGTGAGATTCCTCTCTTGGTAAATGTGAAGGTCAGAGTTTGACAATAGGGTGTCATTTAATCATCCAGTTGCCGTGGCTCCCTCTTAAAAGAGGCCTGTTAATACTCCTGCTGAAAAAAGAGTGCCAAATAGCCAAGGATATTAAATAAGTCAAGGGAGCAAACCGCTTCCCTTAAAGCTCAAGTAGTCATTCGGCTGGCCGATATGAAAACTTATACGCTTTATGTTGCAATTATTCCGTGTCACGTGTTGACAGAGAACAAGTGAGAAAACCCCTGTCCTGGGATTCTGACTAGAAAGACTGTACTAAATCACAGGGAGGTCACTGGAATTTATAGTCTTTCGACCTACCTGTGCCTGTTTGCAGAGGAGGCACAGTGTTAGCTATAAAGAGTATGAAAGCTGAACCAGCTTTTAATTATCATTTCATGATTGCTCACTTTTCATGCAAATGGCAAGGCGTCCAAACAGGTTATCGCAGTAATTATGCAGCCTGTTTGCATGGCAGGTCTAACAACGCCTTTCGCTTGCTGCGTGTGCACTGAGAGCATCTGCAATCGTGCACAGTGCCAGCGCACCGAGTTAATCCATCATCATGCCATCACAGCCATCTCATGTACACAGCCCGCGGTGAGTAAAATAACCTGGATCAGATGATCAGATTAACTCACTTTTAATTGCGTTAAATAGGGTTTAAAATGGACCTCAGGCGCTTCGACGAGGCAATGAAACCCAGGAAAAGTAAAGAACCTTTATAGAACCTGTTCTCTTTCAGAATGATGACTGGAGGGGTTTTTTTTGTCAATTACCATGGGGGATTTTCATATGCCACATACCAAACATGACCCCCACACACCATCTGCCTGTTGGAGTATGTACCCCTTTACTTAGCGCTACCGGTTAGTGTGGAATGCATGTGGGCATGTATTGTGCTGCCTGAGCCTGTGTGAGTTTGGTGCATTAACAAACCTCCATAATGCATCTCTAGAGAGCCATCGCCGGCTGTTTTCATGACAACCAGCTTTTGTAGTATGTGATCGAAAAGTGTATTAAGCCGCATAAATTGTTTATACCTCAGCTCTGTGGCCAAAGCCATGAAAAAAGCTATTGTAAAAGGCAGCCAAGCAATTTTCATGTTTTTTTGGTTTTTATTAATATAACAATATATATGCAAACATAAGCGTGCTGATGCTGCAAAGACGTGTGCCCTCTTTCTAGAGGGATGTTTCCAGAGAGAGATGCCTTTGTAAACTGGTGTTAGATTCTGCTGTCTTGTGAGCAGCTCATCCCACCACATGAGGCCCAGAACAGACAGGGGGCATGACCGCGACGGACAGGAATCTCGAGGCCGCAGAGCGGAGTGGTCTGGCTGGTAACCACTGTCTGACGCTTGCAGATACGGAGCACCCCTTCCCCTCTCGGCCCGGCGGGCGAGCGCCCAGAATTTCCAAATTGATTCGAGCCTTTTGCAGCTGCCGGCGAAGGGGGATCAGTTTTGGGAGGTCGCAGGTCAGCCGAGCAGCGGTGCTCTGGACAAGCTGTGGGGGCCTGGTAGCACAGACAGTGGCACGGAGGGAGAAGACCAGGGCCTAGACCAGGAGCTGTGTCATGCAGTTAGTATGGTGGGGGGGGTGCATTCTTCGAAGGCTGTAGACACTGCACACCTCAGGGACACTGTGATTTAGCAATCCGTGATGCTACAATCAAATCTGGCATTCAAAACCCACACCGCTTTCCTGTGATGAACTGGAAATGATGCTGAGTTGTTAAAGCTTAATATCGTTGCCATTTATTCCCCACTGGGAACAGCATCCTATTAGTTTTACATTATCGTTGTGAGCTAAAACCACCAAATGACCCACCTTCGACAGACCTTTAGAGAATACTGTAAAGCATAGATGGCATACGAACAACTTGCAACCACTACAGATACTATTCTGGTATAGTATTAATATTATATGTTTTACTTCCTCTACCACTGTTTCTCTTGACACTTTGTTGGGGTTTGTCACCCACAGGAATGCTGGGAAGGTGTTCTTTTTTTTCACTACTCTCGTGGTTATGGGGGGGACTTTAGGTACTAGGGAAGTATAAATATCCCCAAAAAATAAGGTTCTTTTCTTTGCTTCTGAGGTTATTTGTGACACTGCATGACAACTGGTGTAGCAGTTGTCTTATAGTTATATTGGTCGTCTTATAGCTAAGGCAGCTAGCAGAGGACTTATTTGTCTCTGTGTGGGCTATGGCCACACAGGGGCCTGTGTATTTCACAGAGGAATACAAACTTCAGGAACCAGTTTTCCCTCTCTTTCCTTCATTTACTCTCAGAAGATTATTATGTAAAGATTAATATGAATTACATTTTTTCACATTTTCATATACTACAGCACAAAATGCATGTGTTCTCTGGTTCCTACTGTGTAAAGTTCACTCCATGCTGCCAGTCAATGATTCACCTAAATGGAGGAATATTTTAATGAACGGCTAGATACTTTTCATATCATTCAGACTAATGCCAGATCAAAGCCTGATATATTATGCACTTTGCAAGCTTTAACTAAGTCTAATTGCCATATTTCTTCACATCTCCTCACAAAAGCCTGTGCTTAATGATGGGTACAGATACGGGGGGTCACATGGTCATTTTAAAACTGAAATAAAAGTAAGCAGTGATCATCCATGCAAACATGGGTTAAGAAAAAATGTGAAAATCACTGTTTTAGCAGGAGTTTTAGCAATGGCACTTATGAAAAATGCACAGTTGTGCTTCGAGGGGCTGGTTATGGCTAGGTTCGTCACCATCTGAAGATTAATTGATAGAGATTAAGGCAGCTTTAAATAATTCCCCGCTAAGTCAAAGCCCCAACTGCAGCATTTGGCAGAGGAAGTAAATTCTGTGACTTCAGCGGTCTATGGCAGGCGCTTTCTTCTCCCGGCTGGGCATCATTAATACTTAAAATTCCCAGGGCAAAGCCTCTGACCTCTCCTGGCCTTCTCAAGGGTGTTAAACGCCACATTTGGAGGAGATGGTCTTCAGAGATGCGTTATAAAAGCAAATGGCTCTGGCCCAACCGTCTGCATTGTTTGGGAGAAACACAATTATATACTTAGTGACAGACACAGCTCGTCCTTGATACTAGGATATTACGGGTCTTGTGTTACACTGCAGCGATGAGGTTCTCTGGCCAAGAATGTCTGGAGTTATTTACAAAAGGCAGGCAATTAATGCATGCAGTGTTACAACCAATTTGGCTGCCGGCCTTTTAGAAGCAGTTAGAAAAGTAGTAGAGTAGAAAAAGCAGTTAGAGCTGGACTCTTCAGTTGAATGTTGGTGGTGAAACTACTACACTACCAGTCAAAAGTTTGGACACACCTACTCATAGAAGGGCTTTTCTTTATTTTTATGATTTTCCACATTTTAGAATAATAGTAAAGACACCACAACTTCAAAATAACACAAATGGAATTATGCTGTGACAAAAAATGTCTTAAACAAATCAAAACTATCTTATATTTTAGATACTTCAAAGTAGCCAAAAAATTATTTTTTTATATTTTTTTGGAAATAAATTCATACATAGGCATCAATGCCACTATTTATATTTGGCTAAGAAACAAATTCCAGCATTTAAGCATAACCCTTTAGATCAAAATGTCTTTGAATGCATGTTTCCCCTTTATCTCACCCACCTCCCACCTCATTATCAGATGTGTCCAAACTTTTTACTGGTACTGTAGGTGGAAGCACAGCTGTTGTATGTTTTAGAGAAATCATTAATCTGAGCATCTTTCATAAATATATGGCTGTATACAGGAAGACTACCTTTAATCTCACCTAAAATATGTTTTCTGAATTATCTGAGGCAAAGGCTGCTTCACACATTGTTCAGCATCATGTCTGTTTTGGTTTAGGTCCTCATCGTTTCCATTTCAATTCCCAAGGCCTTGCGCACAGACCGTGCATATTTCATGCAAAGTTCATAATACATCAACACAAAGTTGCAAGGACATGTTTGCTAATGTATGCACGTACCAGGCCATGAGCAAGAGTATTTCCTTGCAATTCACTAACAATGCTGCAGGGCTGAAGGACAATTCTGTTTACTTATATCAATTACTATATGCATGTATGGTCTGGCTATTTTGAAAAAACCTTTTTACTTAACCTTTTCCTTTATTTAACCTTTAGGGGAAAATTCATTTGTACAATATGTGAAATGAAAATGGCGAGAACCTCACTGGAAGGCAGCATATTTGAAAGAAATAATATTTTGTTGAAATAGTTATAAGTATGTCACGACCATTCCCTCTATTTTTTCATTCGTTTTTTTTTTTCCTGTCCCTCTGGAGGCAAAGCCAGAACATCCCTCTTGAAAGTAAAAGGAACGTGTCAAGTTTGTACGTTTGCGTCTTTTTTTTTCCGTTTGTAATTGCGAGGCCTCTTTGAGACAGGCATTAGCCGCAGGGAGCTTCATTTGCCTTTTAACTTAGGATCCCTGTTGAGTTTAATTAAAACTCATGGGGCTCCGGTTTTGATATCTCGGCCTGTTTTATGTTAAGTCTTGTCATTAAGGGGGCTCGCACTTGAGGTACGGATCTCATTGGACAGGATGTAAATAACATATCTAAACAGTGACACTTTTATCCTGGGAGTACTTGTGGCCTAATAGTGTGTGTGTGTGTGTGCATGCGTGTGTGCGTGTGAGTGTGGCTTTAAGCCCTACATCTTTGATTCACGGCTCCATCTTTGCAAGGATCCTCAGTCCATTGATGGACCGCACTGCTGAACTGTTTTGATGAGGGACATTTGTGATGACACTGTATGCACATGTTGATTGAGATTTTGCTATGTTAGTAATTACCACATGGTATTTCTTATAGACCATAGTGAACTTCAAAAAAAAAAACTCTTGAATTTAATTCATTTCATTCTTTCATTCCTTCTTTTTTCATTCTTCTTCTTTGCTCTAAAGCTCTTCAATGAGGTAGTCATATGAGAATGCAATTTTTTTAGTGAAATGTCTGCTAACTGATTTTGTCCACAAATGAAGCCTACCGATGTGGACAATGGGCCTTGTTTTGTAATGATCTTGCATAAATGGAAAAACATGATGTGTCATTGTCAATGAGCACTTATAGTTAAGAAACGACAAATATCCTTAAAGTATCCTGGGAGATTAGATTAATTTCTTATGAAAGCTCAGGCAAGCATGGCTTTGTTTAATTATAACTGTGTGGAATTAGCAGAGTGGAGTGAGAGAGTGGAAAAAAACTCATCAGGCTTTTACTGTGAAAATAAGTAGTGTCATTTTCGCTCACACCTCACCAACCTGCTACCCCCAGACACACAGACTATTGTGTTTTCCATTGTGTGATGTCACAAAATCATACCGTTTTTCCCATTAATTTTTCACCCAGATAAAATGGAGGACCCTGTTTAATATCATGTGCACACAGCGATGTGTGAAAGTGAGAAACGCAATTCAGAATCTCACTGTTTTGATTAACCACTCAGAAAAGGAGGTCAGGTGCTTTACGTAACTGTTATCCCACAGTCACAAAACTGGGTGTTGCTAACAGGACAAGAAAATTATTTTATCATGTCTGGCATGTTTCTGTCCTGGACTGCATATGAAGTCCCATTTGAATTGTATTTGAACATATTCTAATTTATGCATTTTAATGATACTGAATTTTTTCAAGTATTTTGTTTGTGTTTTTTGGGTGGATGTCATGCATCCTATGATATGTTGACTTAGTATGATCACAGGTATTGCTATTATTATTTTTTAGTAATAGTAGTAATAGTAGTAGTAGTAACAGTAGCAGTAGTAGTAGTAGTAATTATAATACTAGTTTGAGCTGCATTTTGTCATGCACTGTACTTCACCCTTTTCCATGTATACGAGGTAGATACTGCTACAAAGATTTGCTTTTCAGAAAAATGGAAGCATTCTTGCTTCTCACTATGGACATTTTACAATTTATGTGCACAAAAAAGATAAAGATAAAGATAATGGATGGGGGGAAGAGCAAGGACTTTCACATTGAAGTGGAGCTAGGTATTTTGATTATTGTCTCACCAACCTTCCAGCTTGTGCTTATATTTCAATGAACACATCACCAGATTCACACACTGTTGAAATGTGTTAGTTTGTAGAGAATGGCGTCAGTCTCATTATTTGTTCAGCAACTATAATGACCAGGAGCACATTCAAACAAACTGGATGCTGCTTGAAGTACAATAATGTACCAGAATAAATTCCATAATGCATTATGCAATAATTACAAAAACACAGCGAGCAATATTTTTCATAGAGGAAAAGGAAACTAGGCTTTGTTCCCCTCTTCAAGAAACCTCAGAACATTTATTGATGCTGATTTTTGGTATGCTTTTCATCCAGTATTGTTTAAAATCTCAATCCATCTTAACTCTCGAATAAGTTTTTAACATATTTAAAACAATGAAACCAGCAGAGCAACCGTCTGCTGTCAATCGTTGACTTGTAGGAACCAATCAAAACACTGCACTTGCCACAGCAATGTGTCACAGTTGGTTCAACTTGACAAGTCACTGCCAACACATAATGGCTCCATACTTTTTGGAGTTTGTGAAGCCTGAATCTTCCAATCCCTTCTTCCTCTTACTGTGACAGCTGCACTTGAGAAGCATGACCTCATCCTAACAACCTCTCCACCCAGTTTGGACCCACCAGCATTTTTGGGATATTGCCTTATAGAAGCAATAGGATGCAGGTCATATTTTGTTTGCTGAACCTCTGCTGGCAATAAAGCCTAACTTATTGAATCGATATTCTCTCTGTCCACCATTCTACACCATCAGCAGATTGCCTGCTCACCCTCCATGACAGGCAACTTTAATTATGCAAAAATACTCTGACACATGCCCTTTTTACCTGCAGATATTCACAGAGCTGCAGACAGTCTCTCAGCATTCTGCTGCATACTTCATTTTATACTACATCAAGGTACGGTCAAGTCAAGTTTAGCTGCTTAGAATACAATAATTCCCTCTAACTGGGAAATAATGATGATGACCTCTAATGAGGAAATGACAACGGTGCATCATTGTGCTCTAAGAAAAAAACAAAGAGCATGACATTCACTTATCTGTAGGCTCTCAAACCTGAATGCTTAAATAGAAATCCCTAATTTGAATGTTAATTTCCGCCAAGGCCTGCTAATCAGATCAGCAAGTTGCATGTCGGTGGGATATTTTGCTTTTTTGTTGCTTTTGGATGGGGCCAGTACTGAAACCGCGAGCCGATCGCTTTAATTTACTGAAATGTAATCGTTAGCCTCGCACCCCATGGCAAAATGAAATAATTTCCCTTTTTAACCTACAGTAATTAGACGCCTATAAATTATTTATGGAGCAAGGTTAAAAATAATAATTTTAATCAACTTTCTCCTGTAGTGGAGAGGCGTCGAACGTCCTCCTGTGTATGGACTCGTCGGCGAAAGCAACGTGTCCTACTTCCCCGACTGCCACTTCCTGTACCGAAACCTGGTGATTTGTGACCTCTGAGGAATACTCGCACGGCTGTTCCTTCTCACTAATTTTGTTAATTAACGTGATAATCAGAGGAATGTGGCTAGTTGTTGTTGTTTCTTCTCGGGTTCTCTCAGCGGAGTTGGCTTTTTGTTTTGTTTCTTTTTTTTTTTTCTTCCTTCCCTCCCTTTCCTCCGCGTAACTCCGAGCCAAGACAGATGATAAGAACGTGCGCACGGGGGAATAAGGAGAATAAGGAGGAACCCGAAAAAGTTGCGCTCTCAGTTCATTAGGCTCGCTTCGGAATGCTAGGATAGACGTCACTGTTCAGATGCGGCTCAAGGCTGCCAATTAAGGACTAACTTTCCCACAAGTAATACATTCAAAGCAGGACCTTTGAGGTCTTTGAAGACGGCTTGTCAGAGTGGTCCGGCTTCACTCAGCGTTACATTATCTTTTGATTTGCATTCACGGCTTGAGCCTAAAGGCCTACCTGTGCAGAAGCTAGTGGAAAGGGGGAACTGAATAGCATTACAGCAGCTGTTGCACCCCGGGACACGAGGACCTGAGGAAATGCAGTCAAACAAGTTGAAGATCAATGCTGTTACCCCTACCGTGACATCAGAATGGTGGGGGGGAGTCATTTTTTTATGAAACTACTGGTTATCGCCATTAAAAGAATAACACTGCCCAGCTAAAATGAAATAAAATGTACAGAAAACTATGAAGTTGAACGAAACACAAATTCCAAGGCAATAGTTCAGATGTGTTATCTTCACATTCGAAAGGGGAACCAAAAGCAGGAAAACATTGGAAGCCGGTCTCTTAATGATGAAACTTTTTCTATGCCTGAGCGGCGAGTGTGCCTGACATGAATCGCATAATGAAGGTAATGTTAATTGGATTCAATGCATCTGGGAGCCAGGAATTAAATCAGAGGGGAGACGAACATAATGCATTTAAATGAGGGCACTGCAGACTTCCACTTGCGCCGCCGCCGCTGCCGCTGTCGCCGAAAGGACTGGTTAATAAGGACGCGCCGGAATTGCAGGAACTGACAGATCGTCAAGCCGCCATAAAATATGTCATCTCCGAGAGGAATTTAGATGGTCTGAAATGTACAAACGTGCAAACACCTGCTCCTCAGCTGAATGCCCCCTGCTACTGTGGGATATACGGTTGCAGATTTTTCATACTGATATATGGGACGAGAGAGATGAAATGAGGGGTTCCTTTGAGTCACCTTTGAGGTAAGGCCCTCATTATACCCAACATGGTATGGCAGGATGGACCAGAGTGGACAGGCAAGGATAAAAATGAAGAATCAAAGTAATGTACTGTTCTTGGAGATGTAATAGTGTGGGGTATGCTTTTGTGGCACGCACTGGGTCCCTTCATACAACTAGAACAACGTTTGAGTGCCACGGGATATCTGAACTGCGTTGCTGATCAGGTGCATCCCTTTACAGCAGCAGTGCATCTGTCTGTGCATGCTTTTCTTCAGCAGGATAATGCTCCATGCCACAAGGCGAGGATTGTCCAACAATGGTTCCGGGAACATGACAGTGAATTCGGCTTACTGCAGTGGCCTGCCCAGTCAACAGATCTCAATCCAATAGAGCATCTGTGGGAAGACATGGAATGAGATCCACCCCCAGCTAATTTGCAACAGCTATGGGAAACTCTGGAGTCAACATGGGCACTCCCGTGACATGCTTTTGACCCCCTGATGAGTTCATGCCCTGATGAATTTAGGCTGGTCTGAGATATCTAAATTTTAGAAATATTACATTTAAATTAGTATATAAACGTATGTGCACACTTCAAGAGTAATTGGCAGCAATATCTTTCACATCTTCTAACAGCCCAGACCATGACTCTGAGCCTTAGCTCAGGGCAATTTCACAGTAGATTTTTCATGTTATTATGGACTGTCAGTGTTCATTTGGACAAATTCCACACGTGCTTAGTGTCTCGTTTTGGCTCACGGGCCACTGGCGTTCCCCGTTCTCCTATCCTTGCCCCACCCCTTTATGGGAAGCCACCTTACATGTCGAGTGCACAGGGTTTACCTGGATGTCACCAATCAATGACATCTGGCAATCACTCATCTCATCCCAGGTGATTGCAGGGATGTAGAGTTAGCAAAATTGATGGAAAAGAGGTTCCACGTGACCCGCGAGGCATGTGGTTCCTGCCGTCTATTAGTTATTCCCTGCATTGCGCAAGCAATGTCATTTTGTCGTTCGATAAGACTGGGGGGAGCTTCAGCCCATATAACCCAGTCTCCCCTTTCTAGCTGATGTGCCATTTACGATCAGCAGTTTCATGCATGAGATCAGATAATTTCATTAATTGCTCTTTCGCACAGAATACCTCAGCTCAGCTTACGGTGAAAACTGACAGGCTGAGCACTTTAAGTGTAATTATGTTAAGATGTGGGGATGGCGATGTACCGGCATTTGCATATTCGAGCTTCCTAAATGCTCAGGGAACAAAAGACATCTCGCGAAGTGTAATGAAGGTTGCTCAATGTGATTTTTAAACAATGTCTGCCTTCATTACAGCGCTCCCTTTTTCCTTTTAACCAAGTCAGAGCTGGTCCTCGAAGCCAGTATGAGGGATGATGGCGAGAATGTTTAATAATCTTCAAGAACTGCCGACGTGCGGATAGAATAATGAAGACAAAGATCAGGCAGAGATGTAACTTGCCCGTGCTGTGCCACTTAGCACAAAGAAAGAGCTGGAATAGGTCACACATTAGCACTCGCTGTAAACTGCCAGTACTTTGGCATCTGAACAAAAAAAAAGAGCCACAATCACCCTGGTCCTGACTTCAAAGGAAATTGTACATTCATCATTTTGCTCTGAAGACAATTATGTAATTTGAAGTGCCCAGCGGGAAGCCCATTTTAGGTCATTATTTTCTCAGCAACAGCACATATAAAGAATGATGGTAACCATTTGCATGTAATACCGCTCACGTGTCGCAAAGGACTCTTTACAGTAAAAGTCCAAATCAGGCAGTGAATTACAACCCCCCCTTCCCCCTAGACTACATGTACTTACCTCCTTTGTCTGTCACCTGTTCTCTGGATAATGGGGCAGGAGGGCAGGCCGTACCCCTCACATCGCGAGGGGTTTAAAGACACACTTTCCCGAACACAGGGACATGGAGAGGCTCAGAGCAAAATGCCGCCCTACCAGGACCGACCCGATAATTGAATGTGCCAGGTGCATGTTGCCGTGGCTAAGCAAAATTATGCCCTTTTCCCTCTTCCCCCAAGTAGGCGGAGTTATCCCCCAATCAGTGTTTCCCGACAAATCAGGTTCTACCCAGTAAGCAATTATGACACCTGTAAAATGCTTGTTAGTGTTTCACTGTGCCCACATACAGTAATCTACATGACCCCAGCCACCAGCACGAAATGTACTAATGACAGCTGATTTCATAGTGTGTTGTACTGTATAGATTTCTTGCCTCATTCTACAGCATTATATCAGATTCCAAGATTCACTTTAGAGTCCCACACTGTAGGAAATTTGTCTCGGGCTTCCACCCATGCTGCATCCATAGAGAAAACACATTCCACATACATAAAGACAGGATAAGACAGCTACAGGGAACGAGAAACATATCTAAGAACATAATAATCATTACACTTCACAGCTGTTGGACTTGCTTCATCTGAATCTGAGATATTCTTGCTTTGTCATTCAGAGTTACTGAAACATTGTGATGATGCAGAAACATGCTAGACAATGTATTCTTCACTTAAATCAGCAGAATAACCAGCATTAAGTATCAGCATCAGATGGCACCATTATATTAATTTGTAAGTCTCAGTTTTTTTGGAAGTTGTTGGTGGTCACCTCAGAGGGGGAGATAGAGCTCATCAAGGAAGTGACAGATGCATGTACTTGACAGACATCTGTTTTCCTCACAGAGATCTATAAATATTATGCATCGAGGAATATGAAGAATATTGTCAACCAAAGATAATTGTTTATTAACTCAATTTCCTTTCCTTTCACTTTTTTCTCCAATCTGGAGCAATATTTTTAAAAATACAGATGTTTAGAGATACAGCATCAGAAATACAGATGCTGGGCACCTTATTAGCACAGCAGGCATGTAATGCTGTAATTCATAAAGTCATTAACCAAACTAAGCCCAGGTGTAATTTGCACCTCCTCAAACTTTCAGACAGTGCTGTCACTGGCTGGGTACATTAACACTCATGGAAGCAGCAATCATTGTTAAGGACTTACTTTTTGCATAATGATAATTTTCACTCTGCCACGTTTAAACAGAATTACGTAATTGCGCATACATGATCTGATCGCCCATATATCCACCATGTCTCTGACACACGTTGGCCGTCCCCTTTCCTCAAAAGCAACCACTCATGTGCAGCAATGTTTCCAGGGGGTGGTGGTTGTGCGTGGCAGGCTAATGAGGCCATATGCTGAGCCCTATTTCACCCACGCAGCTGGCCAACAGCGGTTGATTTGTCAATTCCTACTGTATAGAGGACTTACATTTCCACAATGGTTTTCCTTTCAGGGGCGCAGGGCAGCAGCATGGCATGGTAATTACTGGCAAGTGGCAATATTTTACATTCGAGGACCACCCATACAAGTCATCATTGAAAACTGCCTGGGATGCGAGGTATCAAACTGAGAATTCCATTAACGATACAAAAGTCAATTTGAATACATAATGCATTTTTGTGTACCTTCCCCAAATGTTTTACAAGCGCGAGGAACACCATTAAATCGGGCCGCCGTTTTCCCCTAACCGCTTAATATCCGAAATAATACGCCTGCCACGCCACGTTATGTCAGTGTTATGCTGTCTGGAGGGTAAGATAATTGCTCGCGGGTTTGGGCGTTGCGAAGAGAAACCTCCCAAATACAGCTGGAAACGTTCGTAATTCTCACGAGTCGAGGGATCCCTATTGTACTTGAATGGGGGACAGCTAGTAAACAGCCAAGAACAAAGAAGCATTTGGAGAAAGTGGAATGTGTGCAGAGCCTGTGACTTAAAAGGCTTGGTTTTCTAAAGCTGGTTCTGTGCCCGGAATGAGGTAGAGCTGTGGGAGATGGCTATGGACAGACCGGCGCAAGCACCCTGCAGTGATCTTTATTAGGAGAAGAAAGGAAACTTCCAAGGAAGCGCCTAATGGATGAAGGACTTAATTGAGATGATTACATGGGTGACAGCATAGCATAGTGGTAAGGAGGACTTGTGACCCGGAGGTTGCGGGTTTGATTCCCCGCTGGGGCACTGCCGCTGTACCCATAGGCAAAGTACTTAACCCGGAGTTGCCTCAGTAAATATCCAGCCGTATAAATGGATAAAATGTAAAAACTGTAACCTATGAAAGTCTCTCTGGATAAGAGTGTATGCTAAATGCCAATGGTGTAATGTAATGAGTGCCAGGCTAACAGTTTCATCCAGAACACTGGAGGCTGAGGAGTGTCCAGGAGACAGCCAACAGTGGAGGATCTCACTGCTGAAGAATGAAGACAACAAACCTTTGCGATTGTCATGAGGAAGGGGTGAGTCAAAGTGAGCAGGGGCTTCTGGGAGCACACCACCCCCTCTCCCAGTCCAAGGGAGCTGCTGCTTATGAACTTGAGTGTGGAGTCCACAATGCAATATGCCATTCATTTTGAGTGACACTTTTAAGTGAGCACTGCATTTTTTTCATTAATCTCACCAACTAATGAGCTCACGATGGACAGAGCACACTGGCAACAGAGTGAATCCGGGCCGCATGCATACGTGTGGTTATGGTGTATGGTTCATGCCAGTATGACTGCCATGTTCGGACAGCTATGTGTAGAAACGCAATGGCACAGGGGTATTGAACGCACCGCCCATTGTTTTCCAGTGACAGCATGCACTGTTGTGGTCACAAATCATGCAGATACGCATGAAATATGCCAGTTCCACTGCTGCATCAGAACACCAGCCCTCCCCAGATTGAGGCTGATGTTCGTTTTCTAGTTTTCTAGGGGTTTACATACAGAGAGTTTACTATCACATTCACAATGATGTACCCAATAGATATCCGGCTAGCAACCATACCAGCAACAGCTATATCGAGGTGCCTGGAAACATTAGCACATTAGCATTTTTCTTAAAAGAAATTATTACATATTGACTTTGACTTTCACTCACATCAGGTCATATGTACGGAGAATATTTACTTCCCCTCGCAGACATTATCAACATCTCCTTCAGGCAGAGTCTGTTATCATGTTCCTGACAGAAGGACGTCCTTCTCAAAGATCCAATCCCCAATGTATAATTAACAGCTATAGGAAGTTGGGTTTGCCTTATAGAAAGGGATAACATTTTGAAACATATTTATTTAATTCTTTTACTCGTGACATGAGCTGTCTCGAAATGAAAGGGGCTTTAGTGATACAAGGCTCTAGAGAGGATTAGGTTGAGCTACTGTTCTTGAGATGAAAACACAAAGAGGTTCCCAGCAGTTGCATAACCAGAGCACGTGAAAACACAAAGTACAGCGTTAGCGGTGGGGCTGGGGCCTGAAACATCTTTATCGTGGTTATCGTATGTTTGCTTGTGGTCACGTTTTCTGGCTCCAGATGAACTCATGGCATTGCTAACATGACATTTAATCAGGTTGTGTTCAAAGAGTTCGACTGCTGTGGATTGTGGTTCGGGTCACTTTGTCCAGCAGCTGGGAATTATCTTAGCTGGTTTGTCTTAGAAGTGTTCTGACATGTTGCCAAGTAAATGTGTTGAACTGTGAGAGAACTGTTGTATGAAACATCATTGAATTTATTTACTGTGGTCAGCCCCCAAGGTGATATTAATGTACAAATAGGGCACTGAACTGAATTTGAATCAGTCTTTAATTTGTTTTTTTGCAGGGATACTGTTGGGATTGGATGTCTAGAGACTGGTAGCTCTGATAAAATGAATATGCTCTGATGGAATCAGACTGTTACAGATTACGCAAACATAAAAATCAACCTTTGGTTAAAAGGTTGCTTTCATTCACCCATTTCTGAAAATCAAAAACCACATTATTCACATGTATACAAACCTTTTTTTCCTCATCAGTCATTCAAACATTTAAAAAAATAAGCAACTGAAAAAAATATAAAAATGCGTGTTAATGAGGTGGAAAAAAACAAGCCAGGATGAGTGAAGTGTTTTTTTTTTTTCTCATTTGAACAGAATCAGTCATAAATATATGCGTTTGACAACACACATGCTCCTGACTTTGGCGTCATTTTCATTAGCCATATGTTGATGGTGATTAGGCCACATGGTGAAGTCCCCAAGCTGATTTCTGTATTCAAACAGATATGCAATACACTGAGGGAGGGGGTCAAACCTCACTACCTGCTGTTTTCCTCTGAAGGGATAAGCTGACCTTATATATGACACATATATATATGTGTGTGTGTGTGTGTGTATATATAAATTAGTATAAAGGACAGATTTTTGCAGCATAATTTTACATTGTAACAGCAATGCAGCTTGTTATTAAGATGGAATATAACTGCCAATAACCTGAATGAGTCCCCCAGCAAGCATCTCACAGTTTACCACCGGCTTCAACACTCTCCAGGCTCGATAATTTGGCTTTTCAATCTCCTTCTGTGATTCTGGGCCCAGTTCTGATTAATAGCAGAGAACCAATGAACGCTGACCCCCCCAGAGCGGCCTGCAGTTTTTGCCCTGGCAGGCCGAGGCGGTTCATCCCGCTCCTGGCATTGTGTGCTTTGTGCGCTTACGTGTTATTTCAAACAAAGACAGACAACAGAATGCAGGCCTCATTAGTCTTCCACCAGCCTCTGACCGGCTCTGTGCGGCTCTTGAGCCGTTTAACAAAACTTCAGCTCTGACTCTGTGCCAACTCTAAACAGGCAAGTTGAGCCACCATGGAGCATTTACGTGCCAACTGCAACGCTCGGTCACCAAAACTATGCTCCAAACGACTCGTAGACGCCAGAGTACGGAATAGTCAAAGGTCAGTAAAAAGAGCGAAAATTTCAAATCGACAACAACAAAATAAACACCTTTTGAGCACTGACCAAAGTATGGCACCCATATGCTTTGGTTGACTGGGATAAGAGTGTGCATATTTTGCACAGCCCCCTAAACACAAACACACACAGGTGGCACGCCGTGACGGACACCCCAGTCCGAGCCTCCCAAATTCCCACCGATTCTCCCTCTCTCTCTCTCTCTCTCTCTCTCTCTCTCTCTCTCTCTCTCTCTCTCTCTCTCTCTTTCTCTCTCTTTCTTTCTCTCTCTTTCTCTCTTCCCTTTTATGTTCTCAGCCTTTGGAGCCAGTCACAGCTCGCCCTCTCTGTGGACTGGGGGAAAGAAAAAAAGAGGCGTAATCACCGTGGCTGAAAAGAGATAGAGACAGGGGAAGGAGAGCTATCATAAATAACGCAGGGAAACAAGAGCGCATAATCAGCCGGCGCTGGCAATCTCGATCTCGATAATGTGATTATCATTAAGAACACTTGTGTACTCCACTTCTCCCGCGCTTTGAAGCTCTCCAGGCTGAATTGGAGAGGCATTACATCTCCGCGAGCCGAACCGTCTCATGCCCGTCTCGTTAAATTATTCTTACATTACCGAAGCGTAATCTTGCCGGAGGCTGTGACAGGCCGCAATTCAATTACAATACTTGTAAATAAAATAATGGGGTAAAAATATCTGTGCAAAAAAAAGGGAGTGGGGGGTGCACACTGATGTTGTGAGATGCAGTGTTCACACCTTCACAAATAACCTATATCCATCATTAAATGATGACGGGGTCAGGGTACACATGCTGTATACAACATCAGAGTTGTAGTACTTTTTTTTTTTTTCTTTTTTGTCATTTTTCCATTTTCTCCCCAATTTGGAATAGCCAATTTCCCGAATTTGGAATGCCCAATTAGTCATTGATGTTCGGTCCCATTGCACAATCCCCACTGTCAATCCGGGAGAGCGTGGACAAGCACGTGCCCTCCTCCGAGACACATGACGTCAGCTGCTGCTTCTTTTCGCTCTGCGGCCCACAAGCCAAGCTAGCACAGAGATGAGTCGGAGGAAGACATTTCATATGCAGCTTTTGGCACGTGGACCACAGGCGCCTAATCGACCAGCAGGGGTCACTGTTGCTAATGGGACCGAAGCCCCTGCCGACGTACCCACCCCTATCCCCGGCGGAACGAAGCCAATGTGCTCCGCCTGTGAGCTCCCGGTCACTGTCGGCTAGTGACACGGCCGGGATCGAACCCGGGCCGTAGCATTCAGTCTACACTCGGAACGAGTGCTTTTACCGACTGAGCCACTCGGGAGCTCCTAGAGTTGTAGTACTTTTATCGTTAATAATTTTAATTATACTCAAATGCAGCTATATATACCCATGCAATTTTTTTCACGCAGCATACTTGTTACACAGGAGGTATTCAGATTAAAGATATGAATCTTACCACTTTTACGTGCCTGTCTTTTTTGATCAATAAAAGGTACATAGATCTCAGCTGGTAAACATTAAACATCTATAACAGTGGAGGCGTTGTATTAATATTCTTTTTCTCTCTGAAGAACAGGATGCCGCAAACCCTCCGTTCCTGTAAATTTGATCACACACCGGGGTGCGCCGAGTGAGTGCCGTGGCCCAGCTCCTGACAGATCAAACCAATTAAAGTGCAATAATGAGCGCGGAGCAAACAAATTCACAACGCCTCGGGCGCCTCTCGGAACCTTCTCGCCCTTCGCAGGACGCGTCGCTCCTGAAGCCCCGCGAAAGGGGCGTCCGCCGCCTTGTTTTCAGCGTCTGCCGTCGGGGGCGCCGCCGTCGTGTTCAAGAGGTCGCCGCGTTCCGCCGGAGCCGACACCTGAAGTGGCAGGAAGGCAGCACGGCTCCGAAACCAGCGCTGCGCCCGCGCTCCTTCCTGTTGCCTCTTAAGTACGCAATTAGTAAACATGGCCAGGAGAGAAATGACACTGGCAGACGACGACAAGCAGCCAGGTTTCTGTTTATGGCTGCCGCTCTGGCGTGTGTCCAAGACAACGCCTTGGGCCCGCAGGAGGGTACGGGGCAGGGTGGGAGGGAGGTGCGGTATATGACTGCCACTGCGACAGGGTTCCTGTCGGGCTGTCAACTGAGGGGACCCCTACCACCACGCTCGCACCACCGTTGACAGGACATCCTGTAGCGGCTTGTTTGCATTTATTTCTCATTCACATGCCCAGCAGGGGGGGTGCTGTCTTGAAGAACGCGGGCGTCCTGCTGTCCTGTTGAACTGTCAGCCCGGGAGCGTTCTTTATCCGGCGTGTAATCTTTATGTCGTTTGCTCCTCCGTTCGTTTCGTCTTTTGCCTTCACCCTCGCGCAGAATGGACAAGGTCAGTCGCCGTGGAGCTCTCAGCCTGCTAGCGCTCAGGGAGCTGCCCTCACTCCTGCCTGCTCGCAAGAGCCCGGCGGGCAAAGCATCCAGCCAGTTGGTCCAAGGAGAACGTTCTCTTTTCACCTCGGGGGTAAAATTCACGCCACCGCACGCCACAGCGGGCAGCAATACGGCGTTTGTCGAAGGTGCCACGTCCTATCGTCAAACAGCTTACAGAGCAGCGGACAGTGAGTGCACTGCGCTATGAAGCATCTCCACCAGGAAGCAAACGAAGCTCTTACAATGCTGCTACTTACTGCTTGGACTAAGTGAACTCACAGTAAGCTGACACTTAAATGACATGCGCACTGACATTGCAAAAGCAATCAGTGTCCTCTTTTCAGGTTGAAAGGTTGAGATTACCACAAAATCTTGAGCCGCCTGCTAGTCATCAATCACGATGTCTTTGTGTTTGACATGAAACTGTGTTCAGGACTAGATTGCTGCATACTCCCAGACATAAGGCCAGCAGGTAAGCTGAGCTGGATCACATGCAGTACTTTAGACTCCCACCACTTCATGGAGAGAAATCATTGATGATATGCGACGAGGCGCTCCGATTTGAGCTGAGCGGACCGCTCTCAAAGCATCAAGTCCGGGGAAATTTCCAACTTCCTTCAGTCCACGCACTTACACTGCCCAGAGGGAATCAATTAAAGTATGTCTTCGTGCATGAAACAAGAGGCATTCTGACACGCGGAAAAGAATGAAACACTTAACGCAAATAACTTCAAATTACCCCGAGCATGATTATGTGAATTTGAATGGTCGCAAGATTAGTTATGTTAATTAGTGTACCAACGTTTTTTTTTTTAAAAAAAATGTCTGAACTGATTGTCTGACAGAATTAGAAACACCATAATAAGCGGGCCAATTAATTTTTTGCAAAACAGACGGCTTTTTTTCCCCCGCGCCCCTCGTTATTTTGCGCATCTTCGCTATTATTCCGAGGTGCAATATGAACTCTTCTAATTTGCCCTCAAGAAACGCTCTCCAAAAGAAACATACCCCATGCTCGCTTATCCTGCCGTAGTTACTGGCACTCTAGGAGTCTGAAGCTCCATCTCCTGGCTCTACGTTGTCGTTTCTTTGTCAGTGGGGAGTTACAAAACCGACTGCATCGTCCAAGGCTGGCAAAAAGAAGCACAAGGAGTTAATACTGAAGTCGAGACCTGTACTGGAAGGGAGAGGAGAGAGGGGGAACTAGCGCTGATCCCTACCTGTGTTTGAGCCAGCAGTGCTGAGAAAGCTTTACGTCTTTACGCCCGCGAGCGTTTAATCTTACAATACAAGCAAAGCTCTGATAATCCTCTGAATTAAAATATAATAAGAAATAAGATCCCCCGGGTCCCGAAAGCCTTTTTTATTTAATCACTCAAAGACGCAGAAAAGGCTAGCCTTGCATTCGGTCAGTCCCCAGCGAAAAACGCTCAGTTTTCCCAGAAAGTCCCGATGCTCGTTTAATGAGTTTAATGTACTAAGAGTCAGCCTTTTTTGGATTTTGACGCAAAGGAAGTCGTACAGGATGGGAATGCAATTTTGTAGGAAGAATGGGTGTGCAGTATTTCTTTTTTTTTAGTGAAATGTCAGGTTGTTGTCCAAGGAAAATGCATGTTTAAATGTGGACAAGGAGTTAAGTGGTAACTGGTTTCTATGGAGAAATGATCAAAGCTCTGTCAATACCCAGAAAGGATTACCGAAGGCTGAATTAATTTCCTAAGGAGGTGTCACTCAACACTCATGACAACATATCAACCCGCACTTAATATTCCACATGAATATGAAAAGCTCTCCTTGAAAAAGGAATTATCTTCTTTTTTTTTTTTAAATTTCAAGAGCATCATCTTACCAGTCAGGTTCATGGTATCTTCTTATAATGAAAGCAAATTTGGGCTCGAATGCATAAATAATTGGTACGATCACAGCATGCATTTTGACATTCCAGACCAAAGCCAAGCCAAACTTATGGCAGCACGTTGTGACCATTTGAACAAAGGCAACAGTGGATCTTTTATACAGTTTCTGTAAGTCAGGGGGTTGTAATTTCTGATAGTGTTGCTGTGAGTGTATATGTATCTGTTGCTCATGTTGGTGTATGCTGGCATATTCATTTTCCCTCTACTGTACCTATGCCACTGCCTCTTTAAAAGGGACCTCTGTTCTGCTAATCACTAACAACGAACAAGGAATCACACTATGTTCCCTTCTGCATTATCCCTCATCCCTCATTCTACATTATTACCCATCCCTTTAACACTCTCCACCTCACCCCCCACCTGATCCCCAACCTTTCTTTTTGTAGTGGGATAGTCACACACACACACACATAATACACATAGCTGTAGTAAGCCAGAAATGTTTAATGAAATGCAAAATCAAAAAATGTTTAATGCTGGTAAGCTGGACAGGTCTCTTTGATTTTTCCCTAAGTTTTGGCAAAGGGTTGAACACGGTTGTAAGTTCTGAATGGCTTTTATTCTACAATGAAAGACTACCTCTCCATGTTTTTTCGATCAAGCTGAGTTTTGAGTGGACTATGGTTTCTGTTACGTGAGTAAGTAGTTTTATATGATTTGTGCTTTTTTTATTTTTATTTTTTTTTCAAGAGGGTCCTATGTATGAATTATAATTATCGTGTAACATAGCAGGAGAGAGGGAACAAAACTTATGCTAGTATTTGATACTAAGGCATCCAACTCTCCAGCTTCAACAAACAGCTGTTTTTTTTTTTTGTATTATAAATTAAAGAACTTTTGTTTTTGTGTTGTTGCATAATGGAAATAAGAAAGTGATAATTGTATATATGTATTTTTGTTCTGAGTCAGCTACCACTCAGTAACTCTAACATTTGATTCACTTTGCCTGCCATTTGATTTATTTATGAATTGTGGGAGTGCCATTGTTGTTATTCATTGATTCATTGACTCATAGGATTGATGCAGATTTGTTAAATTGGAATTCTGAGAGTCTGGAGTACTCTTCACTTAAAGAAACACAAATAGAAATGTAGTTTTGTGATGTTAACTTCTGTACTGCTGGCTGAAAACTGAGTGCGTATGAATGCATATGGGTATAGTACTATAGCTTTAATGTCCTGCTGGCCGCATAGTTTCAAAGCCAGTAGTTCTGTTACTAATGCAAACTGTATCAGAGATAGATATGGGCATCCCTTCCTTATCCCCCTCATTAGTGGGGGATGCATCATAAAGGGGACCTTTTGTCCTGCACTACAGGGGTTTTGTGTAATGTTGTGGTCCACTGTATTGTATCTTTGTGGAAATGTAATATTTTGAGTGTCTTCAATAAGAACGGCCACTCCAGATGATCAAAAGCTTTCTCTGGATCCACTGAAAGCCAATACGTACTGTATCTAAATTGTTATTTTTCCAGTGCTGTGACTTCATTTTCTCTTTCACCCAGTGTTGAGAATATCATTTCGGTGCTGACTGGCCCCGCTCCATAAAAAATGTTTCATCTACATTCTCTCTCTCTCGCTCTACATATATATATATGTGTGTGTGTGTGTGCGCGCATGTATATCTGTATGGGGTTTGCCATTTCTTCTTAACATCTCAACTATCTCACATTTTTGCATCTTCTGCATGAGACTGGATCGGCCATGCAAAGCAGGGTTTACTGAGCATGAAGCACCGAAGCAGAAGAGTCTTTAGCGACAGATGAGCTGTGGCGGGAACAGGCGCGACATACGCTTCGTGCCCCGCCTCCGACGCCGTCAGACCTTTGACGGGTAACGAGACCTGAATACACAGATTCCAAGCATAACCCCCTTAACCCCCCACGAATCAGGACGGCAGCAGCCCGGGGACCGTCGGAATTTGTCAGAGGGAGGAGGCGATTCCCGAACGGAGCGACTTCACATCAGAATCCCAGCGGGGGGCTACTCAGACCGGCATAGTTGCTGTTGCTCGGCGTAGTGATGAGTCTGGTTTCCGTGAGTGTGTCTGCGGTCCCTGGGACTGAACACTCGAAAGGGGAGAGCATCACGCTTGATTTCACTCTGCCGGCCAAGCCGCTGCCGATGTGGGACAGATGGGAAGGTGACTAAGTGTTCGTAGTGCCGTGTTCATGTGTTCTGTCATTGCTTATTTATTCCTTTTTCATATGATCCATACTTATTTTTAACCCCAGGAAAACTTTTTTTTTCTGGGTGAAAGTTACTGTAAGATTTTGAACACTATTTTGATGAGGGTAATTTGGTCAAGAATTCTTTAATCAAGTATTTACTTATTCCCATGATATGCAGTATATTAGGAAGAAAAATGTAAAAATACATTCTTCAAGAAATTACAGTTTAGAGGGGAAATGCCCGGAGTCTAAATATCAATTTTTAAAGTTCTCAAAGCTAGAACAAGTAAACCAGCAACAGGATCATTTCTAATGGCTGATATATGCCACAGAACAGTGAGAAAGACTGGTGCTTGCCTCGATACTTCTCTGTCCAGCACAATTCCTTTCTGAGACAAAAAAGCTTTTACTGGAATCCAAGACCTTGATTGATGCTTGATTGAACAAAGTCAAGGGCTCAACTGAGAAAATCCTTGACAGATGTCATAAAACCAGAACCATCAACTGGAACTGACAAAGCCAGCAGAGCTATTTAAGGGTGGTAAAGACAAAAGAATAGGATGTTAGTTGATTTTCCAGATGACATTGAGAAATAGTACTTTGGAGATTTGGTTTAGTTATTGAACTGAAGTGCGGATGCATACATAGGTTTTAATGGTCATCTTCCACTGCCTAAACATGAACAAGAACATTTTGTACACCACTTACAAGTCTTTTTAACTCTATTATGTTACAATGATTACTTCGCATTATGCTTTAGTGTAATGTGTACTAATATTTGACTATAAATGGAATGAAATGGAATGGAAATGTTATTGAATGAAACAAGCGAAAATATTAAATTACAGGAAGCTTAAAGTGACCTTGGGGCAATGGATCATGGTAAGTTGGGTCAATGGATGTGTCATCTTTTTTTCCTCTATGACCCCTCACACAAGGAGGATGGAAGTTTAATATAAGCAAATGAGTACCCTTTTAAACTCCTGTAAAACACGCAAAGAAGATAAGTATATGAGGCTCTGTCACTATATAACACATTTGTTGTCTGTGGTGCCTTTCATGAAAATCCTCTTTTTTTGTTTTAATTTGCAATGTCATGAATCATGCTGAGATGACACTTGCCATTTTGGTTGCTGTCAGATGGCCCTGCTGTTTCCCCACAGAACCTGAGAGGATTTCAGGACCTCGGACAGCGGCGGTTATCATCTCAGCTAGTTGCCTTAATCAGGGCTGCTACAACAGTGCAGTCAACTGTGCCTTAAGGAAATAGAGACAGTGGAGGCTGCATGTTTTGTTTGTTTTTTTTTTAGGACTGCACAGTAAGCAGGTTGTCAGCCTTTGCGATCACCTCTGACCCTGCCACACCTGAGGGAATCAACGAATATCATAAACCCGTCTTCTGTGCCACCGACATTCAGTTGACTTTTTCCAGAATTGAATTTCCAGAATTTTTGCAGCCCATGTCAAGGAACAAAACCGCCAGTTTGCCAAATACGGTTCTGAAGCTATCAGCAACTGTTGCCGTGTTGCACACACGTACCCATGTACACATGCATACATGCATGTGACTGATCCTCTCCTGCTGATGAAGCTTGATCTTTCACTGATGAAAGAATCGATCAAACATGTTTTATTCCATTGACCCTAACAGAGATACAAAGATGTATAGTTTGATTTTTTCCTCACATTGGTCATGAAAGCCAGCTCTTGCTTCTCTTTTGAGTCCCATTTGTGCAACAAGCCAGAGTTCTCTCTGGTCACAGCATCACTTCTCTTTCGCTTTCCATTTGATAGAAAACCCAAAACAACGGAGGCTCATGTTTACTCGACTGTTCTGATTTTGCTGAATTCATAATACTCCTGAAGGCTGCGAAAACTCACCTCTGAGTGGGACTTCCTCTTCAACAGGTCAACATAAACCCAATCACATGCAAACTAAAATCAGGGGAAGATCAGGACAGTCTTAATAAAAACAACTCTAAAACTTTTAACGAAACAGTACACCAAACAGTGTGTACAATAAAACTGGAATTCAATAAACTTGGTAGAGCAGAAAGCACACATAGAAAAGCCAGGGAGAAGTGTTAGAGACAGAGCATGGGGAGTAGCAGACTGTTGCCATAGAGGACTGGAAAGAAGAGAAAAATGAGTCTGTAAATGCACTGAGAAATTTCGGAGAAAACTTTTATGATGAAATGCATCAAAATAGCTTTCAGATTTCTAAAAGACACTATTTACAAGGACAGTATGACAAAAAATACCAGCATGTCTACAGAGATGTATGAGGATTTTGACTGTGAAACTCTTTGACTGAAGTAGGCATCACTTGTCTCTCCAGGCTTTTATCAGGAGCTGCGCAGAAGTGATATACGCTGTGCCGTGTGTAACCTTGGTATGGCAAGACAGTATTTACACTTATGTTACATTTACATTGGGTCATTTAGCAGATGCTCTTATCCATACTCACTTTCAAAAGTATGTGTCAGTTTAAAATATACAGCATTGTTCCACAATAGGTGAGAGAGGGAGTTTTAGGATATAGTGCTTCCACTTTATAAATATTCATAAACATATAGCCATAATGGAGTTTGAACAATATATTCAATATGTGGCATAAAATGGTGACACAGCAGGAGCATGTAGCCGTGACAAAAGGACAGAATTTCACAATTACAGAGCATCCTTGGATTGAGCGATTGAACAAGCTTTGCTTTCTAGTAAGGGTGCCGTTCTCTGGCATATCAATGCGACACAAAATAGGCTCAGTTCTCAGACATTAAATTGATTTTCCCATTGAACTTTTTAAGCTTTCCTACCATAATGGATTGCACCTCTTCTAAACACAGGCAACACACACTGGACAACTACCAGACAACACTGCAGCAAAGCATTGATCACTCTCCCTGAAACTAATGTACTGTACTCCTGAAACTAGGTAAAGATGTTTAATTATGTGGCACATCCAGGCTGATGCAGCAAAAGCCTGACCAAAATCATGTCGCTGCAGCTTGAAAAAGATGCACCCAGTTTTAGCATGCGTGGACCAAAATGGGCTTTCTTCCAAAATAGTCTCCTTTTGACAGTGCTAGGAGGCTTATGAATATAATCTCATTTTCACCTCCCAAATACACTCTTTTTTTTAAATACCCGCAGGCAGGCCATTTCATTAATGTGCAGTGTGGAGGAAGGCTTTGGTGAAACAACACACTAAAAGATTGACGAGGTGCAGAAGACCTTGTTTCTTTCTGTATATGCTGGGCTGCTTGGTCCCCTGGGAAGGGTGGTGCGCAGGAAAATTCTTCTGGGAACGAGACCCCGGTTGCGATTTTTGATGCAGGAACAGTGGGAGAGGATATGTGAAAACGGCCTGAAATTTTCATTTTAGCAGTCGGAGTCCCAATTGCCTTCGGTGTAACGTCAGGAGTGCTCCTTCTGAGTTTTGAATATATCCAGCATTAAACTCACTAGAAATCTACGCTCAATATGATGTCTCAAGTAACCAGCCTTAGTGGTCTGCTTGTAACTGGCTTTATTTATTTATTTATTGATTTTGGGATGACCCAATATGACAATTTAGGAAGAGAAATAATAGACTGGCTTGGGTACTGCTTTTTGGGAATTAATTAACAGATGAACAAGGAAGTACCACAGGTGTGACAGAGGAGTCTTGATACAAATGGAGAGTAGCTGCATTTCTGAGTGGAAAAAAGGGGTAGAATCTCCACAAGGAATAAAGAAGAGGGACACATTACACAAAAATGGAAGGGAAATTACCAAACACAACCTAACACAATCATACCAGTGAGCTGAAAACACTAACCTACAGATTAAGATAAAAACTGCTGTCACATATGTGTTCATACGCAGAAATGCATACACACGCAAGCATATACATTAGTGTGCACTCACATGCAAATAAATAAATGTGCAATTATTTTTCATCATATGCGTATTACATATGCATGCATACACTTTTGAATGTGTCAAAAGATATGGTTAAAAGAAGTGCAAATGGAAAAATGTCATGTCCAATCAGTTCAGGAATGCTCAACACTCATTTGTTCATCAGTATGGACACAAATGCAGATGAGTGAGAAGGCATAAAACTCTGCACGAGAGTGAATACCACTGCTTCAGAGGACAGCTGAGGCAATTCAGACCTAGATGAAGGTCTCTGTTTCTGTTCCAATGGCAGTGATTGATCTGTCATATCCATCATTTTTTGTGATTTGACTTTTTAGCCATGGCAAGAGAGAGATAAAGGAGTTTGGCATTCTGTGGAGGAAGAGGAGGAGGAGCAGATGAAGATAGATTGCCAAACAAGCAGACTCAGGGTGAAAGGGGAATGTCTGGGTCCAGAATGTCAGTATGTTTTTTTTTTCTTTTTCTTTTTCCATTTTTTTCTTTTCTCAAAAGGAGCGCACAGGTGGACAGAGTCAAAGGGCGTGAAAATAGTTTTCCTGGACATTAGGAGGGCCGAATGCAAATGCTTCTGCTATTCCCATCAGGAACAATTTATGCCCTGCAAAATGTGGTCTGTGTATTCCTCTGCACCCAATTCACCATATTTTGGCAATTAAAGATATTGAGAAGGGGCTTTTGCAAACTGAGGTCCAAGTTAAGTCATCAGCATTTATGCTCAGATCTGGGAGCTATTAGATTGGAGTCTATACCATTAAGATAACTTCATTTTCTAGGATAACAAAATCGGTTATCTTTCAAAATAGGGGCAGAGTCGGGATTAGATTTGTTTGGGACCAATTTGTGTTTTCTGGGATGCCTTTAAAAGGCACGATCAAATGCATTTCTGTGTGTTGTCAGGGAAAAAAATGATAAACTGCCACCTGCTATATCGATGTGATTTAAAATAATCTGATCCCGCATTCCCTCTGAAGAAAATATGTATGATCTTCAAAGTACGACAGCTCCCAGGGTAGGGGAGAGTTCATTCAATTTATCGAGTTGACAGTTTTATTGTCAGGTGACACACACTAAAGTGACTCCAAATAAGTTTATCCATTTACAAGCATCATGCATTTCTTTTGCTTGTCTTTTTTTTTAATCCACATCCATATGTAGACTTTATTTATTATGGTTTCCCTTAAAATATTTCTCTTATCCTGTAACATATACTGTATATATGCACATGAGTTGAGGAGGAGTGAGCTGAGATTTAAATTCCAATGATGGCAAAAATGCTTGCCACCAAAGGAAAACATAAATCCCCACCAACACATGGACTGAGAAACAGATTCTCTTGCCAACAACATCAAAGACAGATCAGATCGCAAGCAGATCACGTTTAAAATAGCAAATACGTGACATTTACAACTAAACATCCCTTATTATCTCAGTACATATTGGTTTATGTTGCAAGGCGATCGACATTTTTTTTTCCCCCAGGCAATTCCATATGGTAGTTTATGTCACTCAATGAAAACAAAACAAAATGTAAAGGGATTTTTATTCTGTCCATACAATACAAGGATGAAGTGGAAATATTGCCTATGAACACATACAGAATTGCAGGAGAGATGACTGGAATGAGGGTGTACAGCTGATTAGGTGCTGCATTATAGCAAATTTACCTCATTTCTAATATTAAAATGGGCCTCTGAGCCACCCAGAGCACAAACATATGTAAGGGTATACATGTTGAGTATAATTGTATAAATATTGAGTACAATTGTGTAAGTGTTGTGTGTTAGAGCACAAACATTGAGAATAATGATATAAATGTTGAATATCAGTGTATAAATGCTCATTATCTTTATAAATCTGGCATATTTAGTGTACATCTTTAAAAAAAAATAATGTAGGGCACCTGTTACTTAGGTAGATGCTTGAGATATTTCATATTCAAGGACATGACTGAACATTGTCTGTGCTCTTCCCTCCCCATGATTTTACCTATGAGTCATAATTATTTTCAGAGCATATGTCAAGTTTCATGAAGTTTTGAATGATTGCTTTCACAATGGCGTTCCAGGCTGACTCGAAGGTCAGGTGACATTCATTCTCATTCATCCCCTCCTCCCCGGGAGGTCATTTACAGAGAGCGTGAATCAGTGAACCACCAACAGGTTCATATAAGGTAAGAACTTGTGACGCACTCATTGCTGAGTGCACGCCTCACATGGTCAGCAAGGGCGCTGGGCTGTGTCTTTCCAAGGGGCAGCCTTGAAACAGCCCTCTACTGAAAAAAGGCAATAGCCATTAGAACTAGGTACTCAACCTGTTGCACAAGTAAATACCCAGCTGCATAAACGGATGATATTTGAACTATGTAAGTCGCTCTGGATGAAGCAAATGAATAATATAACAATGCACCATAACTCAGCCGGTAAATTCCATCAAGATGAAGCCATAATGATATTTACAATAAGGACAGAGTAGTCAATGTAGCGGAAAGCCACGCTCAGCCTGTGCCCGTAGATTTGTCTGCAATCACAGTGTCAGTGAGGAACTCAACTGGCATGATTTATACACCCTGGCTTGCGGCATCATTGGTCAGAAAGACCGGGGGTCATTGCATGTGTAATGCACCGCAGTCTCATGATTGGCCAGCGAGCTCTCTCATCCAGTATCAAAAAAGGGGAGAGAGAAAACAAAAACAGCGTTGGCCTTTTCAGGGATAAAGAAAATATGGGGTGAATTTCACCCGTGGAAAAAAAAAGTGGCTCGTCCCATTTTTGTAACACCCTGGGGATTTGGCTCAAAAGAGCTCTCTGCCACCAGACGCACTGAGGACAAGTCACACACAAGATGAAGAGCTAGGTCACTGCACACACTGTGAATCACCCGATGAACTTGCACAAATGTTGTCAAACACTGACACTGCTAATAACTGAGTTTCACTCAGCATAGCGAAAACAATTCTGTGACAGGTTGAGAAAGTAGATGGCTTGTGCCTCTTAGCAGTGTGTGATGTTGTGTGCTCTTTGTCTCTACTGCATGAGTCATTATAATCAAAAAGGTAGTGAACATGCGCATAGCTATTACAGATTATTCCCAAGCTCACACTCCATGCCGTTCTCGGTCTGCAGACTCGTCGGTGGTCCAGCAGACATGAAACACCACTCTCTCTCGAGACCAAGGTGCAGGAGCCCTCATCAGCTTTTTGAGAGGTGGTGTCACCAAGAGGTGAGAGAACAAGACTAACTGAAGAGCAAAAAAAAAAAAAAACTTCTCATACGAAGTGAACCTCGCAGAGTTCATTCCCACTCGGTTGGAATGAACTTGCTCTTCTTGCTGCCAATCAGTTTACTCAGCTGGAATGAACTCGCTCCCGTCGCTCTCGAAGGCGGTTCCCCAACGTTCATTACAAGCCCGAGATAATAAGAGGGCCATTATGACGGATTGGCTGTGGCACCCACTGTAAAACAGGCCTACGATTTGCATAGCTCTGAATATAAACAGAGAGGGGTTGAGCGGTACTTGACTGTGTTCGGGCTGAAGGTGGCTGCGTTTGAACATCGCGTTTCATCAGTCATGTGTGTAGTGACACGCTTGTTCTCGAGAAAAAATAAATAAATAAAAAATACTGGCAGATTACAATAAATCCCTGCTGCGACAGCGATCAGAGGAGCTCTGCAATCTTCAGATGAGGAGACTTCCCTGTGGGAATGCAAGATAAGCAATCAGATTTTTGTAAAACAGTACAAAAATATGACCAGGTTGAACAACTGATAGTGTAGGGATTGAACACACGCTGCCAAGTTCAATTTCAGAAACTTACACAATGTAAAGACAACCCCCCTTGAGAAATATATGAATAATAATAGATATATTTCTTTTCTTCACATCTTATGAAAGTATGTGACTGAAAATATATTGCGTACCATATCGTACATAGGACTCCTATAATGTTTAAGAAAATCCCTCATTGGCATCACCAATAAATGTTCTAACTCAGCTCCAGTAGTTAAACTTCCAAATGAGGTTTTCAACACCATTAAATGTTTCTTTTAAATCACCTCTTGGTGACAATACAAATCTATCTGGAAATGACTGGCTCGGTACAAAGGAATTGTAAAAGGAAATGCTTCTCACAATCATGTTTTCGGTCAATTTGAAATGCACAATGTGGCATTGTGGTGAGTCCACTGTTGACCCTGAAGACAGGGTTTCAGTCCAGGGTGATACATTTCTGTCACGACCTTGAGGAAAAAAAATACTTTAGCAGACTATGTGGTCTACCTTGTTAAATGTATAAAAGGGGAAACATATCCAGCCTCATATGAGGAGGATAGGGGCATCACCTGAACAAAAGAAATTAAGGATTGATATGACCATTTAAGGAACTGTAACTGTGGTTTTAGCCAATGATGAGCCAGACTGCCATCTACCTCTCAAATGCTACACCCAGCTGTATGCACTTTGACCAATCAGTTTGTGAGTTATGGTATTTAATAAATCACATGGGACCCCTTGGACACATAACCCACACAGTGAGGAAACCTCCAACACTACTCAACATAATATCTTGGACACAGCTTCCATGTCTGTAGCACATTTGCAGATCCAGATGTCTATTAGTTAGATATGGGTATTTAAATTCATTGGTTTTTTTGGTGGGTGTCTCGAGTTTATGGAAAAGAGAAGGTGACTTAATTCAGTGACATGAAGTGCATATTACAGTATACTTTTTCAGTGACAGTTGAGGCCTCACTGTTAAATAGCAGAAGCAGAAACAGAGCTAGAACTATAACTACCTGGACCACCTAAGGGCGATGGTACCCTAACAGTAATGTAAGGAACTACATGCCAATAAAACTACTTTAAGTTTCCACCCTGTTACTTTACTTTATTTTTATACTTTATTTTCGCATTGCATTAGAAATTAGAAATTATTGCAAGTAGAAATTACCAAGGTGCATGGGAGTTACAGGGAACAAAAAAGATTGATGATTAATCGCATTTACTTATCAAAAGTAAAAGTTCTACACATGATTATAATTAAAACAAGCTGGAATGAGAAGACTAAAATTACCTAGCACCATCATTTGTCCTATACTGGAATAGTCAAATATCATCCAGCACTGTTATATTAAAAAGCCATTAATGAATTTGCCATGGAAGGGAATGATTTTTCTTCTTTTTTTGGGTAATGTTCAGTTCTGGCTGGAAGAATATCCAGTTTGGTACAATCATGGTTAAAACTCTGTCCTGTTCGTTAAGCAAACAAACAATGTCACTACAGTAACATCAGGGCTCGGCTGACATACCCAACAGTGTTTGCCACCCGAAGACACACTCCCACGCAGACACGTCTCCTTCCATCAGTGTGATCGCTGCAAAGAGTCCAGCTCCACAAAGCCAAGAGCACCTCTGCAGCCATGCTACATACATCAATACACATTGAAAGCAATTATTCATTGGATAGAAAAAGAGACTGTTGCATTCCCGAAAGCTGACTGTTGTCCTTTTTCTTCAGGTAGCCAATAAGAGACTCTAAAATCCCTTCTTTTGTGATGTAGGGCAGACTGGGAATAAAACTTTCTTTATTCAGAGCAGGGGTCATGGATAGCCGGCGGTGTTAACTTCTCTTTCTACAGAGGCAGTTTTCTTTTCCATAGTAAGGAATGTATCTTGAATATAAAAGTAGGGACGATGTGATGTTAATATTATAAAATGGCCTCTTACTGTTCATCTAGGCCAATAATTGAATCCCTGGAGTGGGAGCAGGAGCCCGTGTGGATGTGAGTGGGGTTGATGGTTTCTCAGATGTGGTCCTAACGATTGCCACAAATGCCGGCTTTCCATCTGCACCTCCTCCTGTCTGCGCTGCTGGTTTTTGTCTGTGTTTTACAAACTGGTGCTTTGAAAAATTTTTGTCGTAGTAATGGGGGGTCAGCCTCCCTCTGACTACGGACAAATAGCAAAAAATGGCACAGGATACCTACATTATGTGAGCATTTGAAGACTCTCTCTTGCCGGTGAGTGGAGATGTATCAAAGGAGATATTCAAGATATCTTGTTCAGTGTATGTGTGTAGGTTTGCATGTGTGCGTGTGCATGCACGTATGTGTCTAGGAAGACCATCGCAGGGGGAAGAGAAATTGTAACCCATGCCACTCCTTTACTCCTTATTGTTCCTGGATCAGCAATCTGCAAGCAAGCACTGGACATGGCTCAATGAGCACTGATCAGAGATAAGTATTAACCGAGAGGGAGCTAGGGGGCAGGATGGAACATATTTCAATTAATTTAAATGTAAATGTAAATAATTCTTTTCTCAACTAGAAAAGTCATAAAAGGGAGGGCTGATTATCTGTTGATTTACATCCCTTTCCAGTCTAACCACCTTGGGCTTTTCCCTTTAATCACGCCGCTATTTTGATAATCATTCAATAATACGCAGTCGATGGGTTTAATGGAGAGTGCTAAGTGTCAAAAAACCAAGTGCTTAAGATTTTCGCTGAAGGCTTACAGCCACCAAGGAGAGGGCAAGCTTTGCTTACTGGCACTTTTGTTGGCTGTTTTGGCTTTTGCGCCCTAAAGAAATCTGTAAACACAGTTTTCATCGAGCACCATCTTCCCATGAACTGCGCTGAAGTGCACCGAGGTTACATTGGATAGAGGCCGGTGAAATACGTGACATTGATTCTTTTAAAGTGCACTGGGAAGAGAGAAGGCAAATACTATTTCAAGTGCTCTGTTTATGGTGAATTTCTTTTTCTTTCTCTTCAGCTACCCTTAAAATGTGAAATAGCACGCTCTTTCCGGCAGATGCTCAGACTGGAAACAAAAAAAAAGTACCACATGCCTCCTAAACCTGCTCATCACTTTTTAACTAATATTCAGTCATCTTGCCCGCCCCTTGATGAGAAAGGTGTTACTTGAAAGAAAGAAACTGTCACTCCTGTCTCAGTGGAGGAAAAATAAACAGCCCAAGTCAGTTTAATGGGGTTCCTTTCTTTAAAGCTGAAAGCCAGGGAGAGAGCTGTGGTTTTCATCTCATTTTGAAATTGTCAACAGAGGAATAAAAAAGTATAATACTCAATGACATAGTAAAACTACGGTCTGCGGGAGATGTTTACGGTGCGACTGGTTTCGTGTGGTTCTCGTGCATTCAGTAAATGCATTGTTTATTTCTCCCAGCTTTACGATTCCCTGGGGGGTTCGGCAGTTTAGCTGTAAGCACCAATTAAGCCCACACCAAGGTTACAAGGCCGGGAAGAATTGCACTTAAAGCACCATTTAAAGCATCAACATAATAAAGTGCATGCCCCCTGTTTTTTTCCACAACATGACTCTATCTTCAGAATGGAAAGAAAGAGAGGCGTTTATTTTTTAACCATGAGAGGCAAATCATTTAACACTCATTCATTTAAAACTCATCGAGCTGGCCCTGTCTTCCCTTGGATGCCACAATTCCTAGCTGATTCAGGGAATGTGTTGAATGTATAAGTTTGCATCCCTTTTTGTTGTGGTAGGGAACACACAGAGATCTCGTTCCTTACTCTCTGTTTCTTGTTTGTGACACCATGAGAGGGGTTATGTGGGAATGGAGAGGGCTGCTCCCGCCATTTTGGCTCCAGAGAGGTGCAGATGGTCCTGTTGTTTTCCCACTGCCTGGGAGGCCTTCAGAGCAGTGGTGATCTCTCAAGCAAGTCCACACACCTAAGGTTTCTTGGTAACCAACACAGGTGTGGCTCATTTCCTTCATCAGGCATTGTGTAAAGACACTGCCCATGTTCACTTGTGGAAGAGACCAGCAAGGTCATGCATTTCTCCTGGATTGCCTCCAGCCAATCCGCCACTGCAGGACAGACATTTAGAAAAGCAGAATCAGGGCACTTTATTTGATTTTATACTCTTTTTTAAAATTAAATTCATATTCACTTCACCCTGTATTGGCCTATTGGCTAGTTAAGACTACCTTTCCACCTGTCCTCTTGCCATATCAGTACCGTGCATTGTGCCATATATTGAATACATATTCGTTAATATGCTTGTGGATTATCAAAGCCATCAAAAAACCACCTATGAATGTGGTTTTCTGTAGTTTACTATTTGCACCACAACTATAAGCAAGGTTTAGCATTAGGTTTAGTTTAAATACTGATGTGTTGACTATGTGAGAAGGGACTCCTTAGTATGCAAGAAGGGAGATTCTACGCGGAGTTCGACGCAGGTTCTCTTGAATTAATTATGGACTGTATCCTTTTTTGACATTTGTGACTATTAATTAGGGCATGTTTGTTAACCTGCACCTTGCCTGGAATTAAACTGGCATGCAGTTTGTGTATATCTGCATCTCCTGGGTCTCTGACATTTTGGAGGTCCTTTTTATTTGGCAGAGAAAAGCTTTGTCATCACATTCACATAGATATGTCACTTTGTGCATCCTTAATGACCTTAAGATTTTTTTGAAAGACTTTAATATTATTCAATTTATTAAAGAAAAAAAGCACAAATGCAACAAAAGACTCAAACCATCCCCATGGAGCTGTGCCTCCTAAAATGGATGAATGATCAACTGTGCCACCGCTTGTACGTCCCTGTTCAATTTAATTTCAGTGTTCTTTGTCTTTGAATAAATTTAAGTGAGCTGCACATGACGCTTATGAACTGTGTGCATAAATTCGGGAACGCTTGCGTGAGACTGTTGCTAAAAAGGTCTGAAGACGTTGTGGTTGAAACTGAACGTGGCCCTAAGCTTAATGCAGTTCAGCCTCGCTGTCCAGCACAGCTGGTGTCCGTCGAACGGGGAGCCAATAATGAAGTCTTGAAGGAGGCCCGCTGCCTCTGCTGTGTCAGGAGTTGCCTTGCTCACAATGCTCTAGAGCGTTAGGAACAGGGGGCGAGGATGCAGAGGCAGGTGCTGGCTTTGATGTGGTTGATCCCAGGAAATAATTCTCCTTATGCTGTCTCTCCCCAGTGACACGCCCACAGATTAGTCAGCTAATGGGAGCGAGGCATAGAGGGTTGCTACCTCCCTTGCAGAAGGGCAACTGGACAGCCAGCCCGTCACTCTCTCTCTCTCTCTGTCTAAATGTCTTGGCCACAGCTCCTCTCAGTGCAGCAGTGTCCAACGGCTGCAGGGAGCTTCCTGGCATAAATGGGCTGGCCTCAAACGAGTGACTGTCACAACCCCTCACAGTCAAAGTCAGTAGACGTAATGGTGCATTCGGCAGGAAATTACCCTACGTGGCATTCACGCAGAGGTGCATATGGGAAGTGAAGTCCAGCGCAGCACTCCTCAGCCTTCAACTCCCATCAGCACCACTGCAAACATCTGAGCTCATGCCTGCTGGGCTCTGGGCTAGCCACAGACCACTGTGTGCGACAGCTCCAAGCAAAGTGACTTAAACTCTCACATCCCGGATTTGCTGGTACCTCCCCAGCGGTGACGGCAAAGGGGGCGCAACCTGGGAGTTGAACCCGTGACCCCAGGACTTGAAACATCCCCCTCCAGTAACAAAGAGGGAGCCTTAGGAGAGCTTCCAGCAGGCGAGGTGAGAGGCGTGCCACAAATAGCACAGACTCCCGAGGCACCGGCGTCACGGCCGCCCTCCCTGTTTGCCGCCGCCGCCGCCGCTGCTGCTGTTAGCTCACAGGCGGTCTGTCTGCCCCTCCTCATGCAGCTCCCTTTACCCAGAGATACATTCACAGATCGAACTCGGAGCGGGAGAGCGCGCGCGGCCTGCCACCAAACAATTATTCCCCTCAGTGACGGAGCGCAGCAGCACAGACCCCCCACACACACACACACACACACCACCACACGCACGCACCCAGGCCGTCGTCCCAGGATTACAGAAAGGGGAGGGGAGCGTAAATCCTCCTATCTGTCCTGCACCGAACGCGGCGCCTGTTTGCTTTGGAGCCAGGCCCGAGAGGAATCCAATCTCTGAACAATCCTATTAGCCCGCGCCACTCTCGCTCCTGCCCTGGCTCCGGACGGCTCCGTGATATTTAATCAACTTAATTTTTTTTCAGCGCTTCCAGTTTACCCCTGATGAAATCGATACTTTATTTATGTAAAAATGGAAATTATTTATGTACTTTTTTTTTTTTTTTGGTCTTTTTTTTTTTTTTTGGTGGCTGTAGCCTTGTCTCCGGTTAGTATCATTCAATTTGATCGTCACTGAAGTCCAGTCAGCGCCGTTGACCTCAGTGAAGAGTTACACTGCCATCTATTGGCAGAGGTCTGTACTGAATGTCTCTCCCTCTCCTGTGCAGGAGAGAGAAACATGGGGTGTCTACGTATGGAAGACTAAACTGACATTATTGCAGGGTGGTGGGGAAGGGGAGGAGAAGCTGTAATCTTTGAGTGGCTGCATTTTGCTGTGTGCTTTTACACAGGTCTTGTGAGTAAAGGAGCTGCTGTGTGACTACAACCCCCATTCCTGCCACAACAATAAGAGAATGCAGAGAGAGAGCCGGTATACAGCAGTTCCATCAGACAGAAAGTGGTTTTGGTCTCATCTCAGGATCGTGGGTGTCCTCTGTGTGAAGCGCTCTGAGACTGTGTGATATTTAGTTACACTACTACCTTAATGACCATTATGTGGATCTCATATTTGCCCTTAAACTTCATCATCATCATTACTGGTATCAAGACAATTACTCTTAACGGAGGCAACTGCAGACAGTGCGAGATGATTCACCTGACCGTGGCTGTTATGCGTCATAGTACGTGCCTGTGTGTGTATGTGCATGCCTGTGTGTGTGTGTGTGTGTGTGTGTGTGTGTGTGTGTGTGTGCGTGTGTGCGCATGTATGTGTGCGTGCATGCATGTGTGTGTGCGTGCGTGTGTGTGTGTGTGTGTGTGTGTGTGTGTGCGCGCGCGCTGCGCGCATGCACACACGCGGATGTGCACATGTTTGTGTGCGCATGTGCCGAGAGCCTCCTTTGGTATCGTGCGCTAATCATGCATCAGCTTGTGTGCGATGACTCCATTTGACTTTGGCACTAAAACGCTTTCTGGCACCTAGCTCTTCCCTCATTTGCAGAACAGTCCAAGCCGCTCACCCAGTTTATGCACCGAGCAGCGACGCTGCTTTCACCAACACTGAGCTCCAGAGGTGCTGGGTCAAAAGCAACAGGCGAGATGAAAGGCAAATCTTATTCTGAATCGCACTGTATCAAATATCCAGATGTGTGCTAATTAACCGGTTAAGATAAAATCATTGAGGACTGACAGACTTAACCAGTCATTTTGTTCCATGTGACTTAAAGGTATCAAACGGCTTAGTTTCCACGGTTGCAGAATGCCCGCTTGCCTACTTGGCCTAAACAGAGCTGAGTGATATGAATATGAATTATGATGTGCATATGAACAATCGGCATTTAAAAACTGGCCGCTGTAATGTAGCATGTCGATCCCTGTCTGTCTGTGCATTATTTAACGACGACAGGAGAGTGAGTCCCAGCCCTCCTGTGTGGGGCATGTCTGACTGGTGCCTACAGAGGGCTCCTCTTACACACACACACACACACACGCACATACACACACACACTCAAACACACACACGGTGAAGTGTCTCGCATGACAGAGCGCCGAGCCACACAGCCGGCTCCGCGCCGCTCTCCTGGCCGCTGACAGACGTTCCCCGGCGCGGCCTGGTTGACCCCTCCTTGCCAGTTGCTTCCGGCCCGCGATTGGCTGGCGCTCGGGGCAGGAGCGGGGCGGTGTGTCCGCGCACCGGAGCGCTGCGGTCCCTGCACCCACCGGAGACAGAACAGCAGGCCTTCCTCTCGAGGTTACCGACGAATGCGCGAGGCCCGCCGTCAACAAGATCGATACCGAAGAGCCGGCATGCCGTGCCCTGCAAGGACATGTAGAGTTGCCACCAAAAGGAAACAGGATAGGAGGCACAGTCGAAGGACTGCTGGCTATGACCACTGTGTGGTGATAATCAGCCCTTTCCTAGTGAAAACTGGAAAATGGAAAGGAAGATTGAACACTTGAGCTGTTGTGACATAATTAAGTCTATTCGGTGTGAGTTTGCTCTAGCTGACTAAGACCCAGGCAGCTGCTCTATCATGAGCATGAACTTTCAAATGGCACAACTCATCTTTGATTCTGCTTTAATGCTTTCCAGATTGCGAAGCCATAAATGAGGATTTTTTTATGAGCATTTTGTTGTATTTGTTTTTTACAACCTAAATTTTGGCATCTTCTCCTTGTTTTTCACAGTAGAAAAGAAATGGCATTTGGACCCCTGTGACTTTGTTTACTGTACTGATGCGTTCCAAAAAGAGGTGTAAACTTTATTATTATTGAGAGATATTATTACAGAGAT
Organism: Megalops atlanticus; assembly: GCA_019176425.1. Lineage (NCBI taxonomy): Eukaryota > Metazoa > Chordata > Actinopteri > Elopiformes > Megalopidae > Megalops > Megalops atlanticus. Next base: position 9,572,835 of record CM032891.1, read on the forward strand.
CACAAAAACCACCAGGGTACATTATGAGTTTGTGTTTGCATTAAGTAGTACTGAAGATTACACTGCACACAGCACTGAATCAGTAATGCACTGGCTGGCAAAAGCTGGGAACCCTCGATTGAACCTAATATGTAAGATTATCATTCATTCTGAGTCTTGCTCAAGTTTTTGTTCCGAAATAAGCACATCTTCATTCTCCGGCAGCACCCCGGCGCTGAGATTTTTGACCGAACCAGCTGCTGAAAATTTTTCCTCAGATTGAGAAACATGTTTCTAGTTTTTTCTTATTTCACTCATCAAAATACAAATACTGTACCCTTGCTGTATGCCTCAGGAATCTAGATTCTATGCTGTGTCTTTACCACGCTTTGAACCAAAGGTACCATTTGCAAATCGATATGAAAAGTGCTTGTTAAGAGAGCCAAAGTAATGCAAGGACAAGGTGTTTGGCCTGGTTACAATCACTCTTTGAAAAACAAAAAAAAAAATTGGCAGCGAGTTGACAATACCTATCAGAACTAGTGATATAGGATTGGATTTTACAGTTTCCTTTGCCAAAGGGTTGTCCGTCGCATCACCTGGAGACTTCATCCTGGCCAATTGGCAAGCCTGTTTATGCAAAGCGCTTTTAATGACTGTCGCAACTTCGTTTTGCCTGTAATTTAGAGGGGCATGACACGCTGTCCAGCACATCAATCTGCCACTTCAGTGGCGTGCGCCCATCGAGTAGCTGTAAGTCCTCTTCCCGCGGCGACGTTAGCCACTTTGATGCTACTTGGCGGCACCATTGCCTTTTCTCAAGAAGCACGCCATTTGTCATATATTTTTTTTTAACTGCACTCACTGGTTAAGGATCCTCAAAGTACACACTGCAATGCCAGCACACAGGTGAATCCATATTAATAATAACAGTGGTAATCAACAGCGGTCATCTTCATAATTAGTAATGGATTGCATTTGTACAGCGCCCTTCGGGGGGTACTCAGAGTGCTTTATGCTGATTCGCTCCCAACCATCACCGATGTGTAGCACCCGCTTGAGTGATGCTCAGCAGCCGTTTTTGGCTAGAAATGCTTCATACATTAGATGTGGTGGAGAGGGAGAGATTTTTTTTGGCTTGTTAAACTAGAGCAGGGAGTGGGGAGGGGTGGTTAACTGGATGAGAGAGCCCGTTTAGCAATTTGGACGGGACGTTGGAGGGCCCCTTTATTTTTCTAATAATTGCCACAAGATCTTTAATGACCATAGCAAGCCAAGTTTAACATCTCCAGGAGGAACTGATGTTTCCTTACACGACAGGGTCAACAATATATGGCAAATGGTATTCCTAGCCTCGCTGAGCTACCGTCACTGTACACCCTCTCCCAGGAGAAATAAAATGGAGATTTACTGCACTGCAAACTTGTTCAGCCTGTTACGCCACTTCACTGCACATAAAATCCTATACTGTAGCTAACAGCCCTACAGAAAGCTTTAGTCTAAAACCCAATGTATGAGGCGAGTGATGAGATGAAGAGACACATCACCATCTGCAACTTTCTAGCCCCCCACCTCTGTGTAATGTTGCCAACTTAGCACTTCTGTTGCTAAAAGGAGTGACTTTTCAGACCGCTTAGCACCTTTTTCTTTTTTTTTCTGAAAGTGTGCAGAAAGAAATGGAGACGTGCATTTCAAGGTCAGTTTATGAACTTTGCAAAGGGGATTAATTAAAATGGCATGGGGATTTTCTCCCCTTACTGATTCTGTGCTATCCGGTGTGGTCTGTGTTGCTTAGCAAAACCAAGTGTCACTGCATGCTGCACCCAGCTCTGCTTGTCTGAGACCAGGCCCCGCCCTCCCTGCTCTGACTGAAGATTGACAGAAGATTGACAAGTGCACAGACCAATCGTGGCATTATGTATAAATGCTTTCCATTGGTGAACATGCAGACACCACGTCATGCATGTCATGACATAAAATGCCACTCTCTGGTGCCAGCAGTCCCTCTGGTGAAATCCGACAAGAGAAAGGCAGTTGACGGTGCTCCCATGATCCTCCGGGCTGGGGAGGTCTCCTAAGAGTATGACAGGATGACAGGTAAGAGGACAGGAGGAGACATCACTGAACACGGAACAGAGTGAGGAAGCAGAGTGGGTACCAGATGACTGAAGCTCAAACTGTACACAATGTTCCTGATGCTCCAGAGCATAACCTCCCCAAATCTAGAAACGGCTGTCATGAGCAGAACCATTCACTGAGCCAGGGGCCCTGCCCTCTGAGTCCATTCTCTAGTTTCAGGTATGAGTGGGACTTACAGTACAAAGCAACACCGACATTCCGGCAAATTAGTAGAGTGCAATCATCCTCTCAACAACCTTGATGTGTGTAGAGTCTACCCTGTCCTTTCATTGTAGCAGATATTTTTAGATTTATTTATGTCATATACATTTTTAGGCTTGGTAGATTTTAGCTTTTCTCAGATTTTTTTTCTTTTGTGTCATCGTAGTAGTTATTCTGATGATTCTGTTTCGTCCGGGGGGAGACTGGCAAACACTTGTTAATTCAATGAAATGAGACACTTTCTCAGTCCTCCTACGCTCCCAGTGGATCTGACTGGCTCGTTGGCCCCTCTCCATTTCCTCTCCGCGCGATGGTACCTCACCCCCACACAGCTGCTAAACGCAGGGTTCCGCGGCTCGCGGTCACGAACGCGATAGCCCCGTGCCCAACCCGGTTTACTCACAGCGCAAGAAGCACCCCCAAAATATGCTCGTTTTATTGGGAAATATGCTGACCATGAGAAAGCCTCCGCTGAAAGCCCATTTACACAGCTGCGAGTGGAGTGGAGAGCATATGTCTGCTTTGTCATAGGCGTCGTCAGTAACTGAAGAAGGGGTGCGAAAAACTCACTGAGTGTGGAGTGGCAGTTATTTTTAGGCTTATTCCCCCACTCGCAGCCACAAACCTTGTAAAATGGTGGAACGCTGTGTTCTGTAATCCCTGGTGATGTGCAGACGGCCGCCCAAAACTCACTGCCTGTACTCTATAAAATTAGGGGTTTCCAGAACCTGCTCGCTATTTTCTGCTCACCTAACTTTTATTAGCTTGCTGTCTGTGGAATAGCGGATTGTACGCCTTTATGTTTTATCACAATGTGCATTACATGCAGTTATATTCAGGATGAGCCTCTTCATTATCCATTTGTTGTTCTTAGCTATTAAGATGACAGATTGGTTTTAGCCTGTGGCTTAAAAGGTAATCAGACATAATCAAAAACAACTCTGGGGCGTTATTTATTTCTTCTGAAACTCACCCTGCAGTGTAGGTCTGTGTTCATCTGACTGGGTCTGTCTGTGAGCATGTGTGTGTGTGTGTGTGTGTGTGTGTGTGTGTGTGTGTGTGTGTGTGTGTGTGTGTGTGTGTGTAGACGCAATGTAGATGCAATTATTGCAACATCTGAAAAAAAGAGTGTAAGGACAGAACATGTATTCAGGTGGATGGGTATTATAAAATAGGCAAAAGTAATGCATGTTCCAAACCCAGCTTCTCAGCTTGCAATTCGACTGCCAGGGGTCATTTTACAAAGGTGGGAGAAAAATGCCTTTTGGGGTCAGCAGCTTCACCTGAAATGCTGGAGAGTTAAGCTTGTTCGGAACTGATTCACTAGCCCCATCACTGATCCATTAACAGGAGCGGAGTGCCCCCCAACTGATTCATTGCTTGCGCCTCAGTCTCAATTTCAAATCTATTGTTGTAAAGTTGCATAATTTGCTGCACCCACTACATACTCAAGACTCTACCTCAAGAGGCAAAACTGCAGTCCAGTACCTTCTGCTTGAGACTTGAGATGTAAATGTTGTCAGAACTTTAGGTACAGGTGCTGGAAACATGACCGCATCCCTCTGTGTTATCGGGATATTTTCAGCTGAATGAAGGGTGCTAAAGGAGCTTGTTGTCATCGTTATTGTTGCTCCATAGGCCGGCTGACACCCGCCGCACGCTCGGCGACAGTTTTTGGCTCCTGCTTTAACTCTGCCACGGCGAAGTCTCTGTCGCGTTTGACATTAGCAGCTTGTCAGGGCACGATTGGCCATCCTCACGCTGTCCTCGCCGAGGAGTCGGAATCCTGCTACCCTGACAGCTCCGGGAAATTGCGGCGAAATTTTAGAAAAAAAAACTCTTTTCAAATGTCTTGCTGACAGTACATCTGTTGTAAAAAAAAAAAAAAAAAAAAGTCACAGCGACACAGAAATATTTGGCGAGGAATGAGCGGACTTTGATGTTGTACCTGTGAAGTGGGCTGCCTTCAGGTGTCGGGATCCAGAGACCTCAGACTCGAGATTCAAACATGTTCAAAGGCTTTTTTTTTGCCATTAGAAGCAAACTCAGAAACAAACTTAAAATACCTACAGTACCCGTACTGTGGTGACATAAAACAGAGTTTAACTTTATTTTTTGCGCCGTCCTTTTCGTTAAGGTTTCTGAGGAATTGATCAGGACCCCCACCCCCTTCGCCATATATGCAGATACACCCAGCGATGTCAGTTAAGGTTGTTCACGCTGTCTTGTGCTGGTGTTTCGCTTCTTATACCGTTCTTATGAAGCCCACCTTTCTAAAGCTATGGAGCTCTGACTCTGACAGCCTTTGCCAATATGAATTAGCATGGAAGCTACACACCGTGAACAGCGTATTATATTTTGATGAGGTGCACTTATTTAATACATCACATGTGCAAAGCTGTCAAAGAGTCTTATAGCTGGAGGGGAATGTGCGACTACTAATGACTCGGCCATTGCTGGCGGTTGATTTTTATGCTTTGCAAATTGAGCAGCCGAGCTGCTTTACATTCTCCGCTGATGGCGCGGGATTCTCTGAGGTTCGGACAAACAGTCTGGTTGAGGGGAGGTGCCAGGTCCGTGACCATCCAGCTGCGACGGTCACACCGTGGTCGGAGCGATGGTGCACTCCTGCAAGGTCTCATGGGGGGGGGCGACATAATCCCAGCATCCCTTCACCGCTGCCCTCCCGGCTGCCACGTTCGGCCAGCAAACCAAACAGTGCTCCCAGACCTCCGGCCAACCCAATGTAACGGTGTTCTTCTTTTTTTTTAATCCGAGGATCGGATCCGCTCCCTATCCCGACAGCACGGAGGAACGGATATAGGCCGCGGTTTCTTTTTTTTTTTCAGCCCTGTTGTGATCTGAGAGCTAATGCCGGTGCGTGGAGGCATGATCTGAGCATGGCGGTTTAAGCCCTTAAATTCCCAGGTATTAGAGTAGCTTTTTTATTAGCTGGGGCTGCAGCACTGTTCTCCTGTCAAGCCTACCGGGGCAACTCATCCCAGGGCGAGCGGGAGAAGGCTCCCGGCTCAGTATGCTAATGCCGTCACGCCTGTTTGCTAGGCCGCCACACTCCTTTGCTTCCTCCCACCAGACTCCCGCTCCCTCTTCTCTCCCTCTCTTCCTGATCCTCTGCGACTTGGCACATTATATCCGACTTGGAGGCGTAAGACCCCCCCATCTTCCACTCCCCCACCCCCGGCCCCCACCACCCTGAGGCCACGGCCTCCCGTGTCTGTTCGCTCCTGTGTGCAAGAGTTAACTCTATGAGGCTCAGCAGGTCAGAATAAAATTTTGGGGAGGGTCTCTGTGCCTCCCAGCCCACAAACAAATGCTAGACTCGACTCGACAAGTAGCTAAGAGGAAAACACCAATGCAGGCATTGATGGCTTATTACAAAGAGTTTATTTGCCTTTTCAGGGCTGTGTTGCTGTAATAGTTTATATCCAAAAAATAATAAATCAAAAAAAAATGAATTGCAGAAGAATACAATTAATGTTTGGACACAAGGGATTCAACATATATAAAGAAGATTTTTTTCTGCTTTCTTGCTTACATAATTCTAAAGGCCTCTGGATCCATCCTGCTCCCACAGTGCAAAGCGAGTCCCCAAGACACCACAATGGGAAACTGCAAGATCAGCTGCTCATGCAATCTCGTTCATTGCTTGGCCGCTGTTGTTGTTGGTCCAAACTTAGCCGGTCCTTTCTCATAACAGAAAAGGGGTGTATGACAAGCAAGAGCCGTACTCAAGAGAACGAGCACAAAAGCAGACAACCCACCCTCAGATACCAGTGTCTGCATTCCAGGTGGTCACCGCCGTGCAACTTGTGCACAGGAAGCGGACAGCTTTGCTTTTCCTTTAAGAGAGGCCTTGCCGGAGTGGCCCTGTGTCTCGATTTACCCCAATGCACCTGTCAATGCACCTGGTGAGACACTCCTGTGTATGGATGCCAGAGAGATGCCCTGGTTGAAATCCTGCTGCTTTATAATGTTGCTGTTGTTCTCTAATGTAATTAAATGACGCTCGGCTCCCCACTTCCTCTGAAGAGCCACAGTGCCACCTATCGTTTGCAAGGCCGCCTCTCTCCTTGAGAAGAGACAGAACCTCCTCTCCGTCGGCAGGAGCCGTCTCCGTGGAGATGAGACGCACCTTTCCCCCTCGAACGCGCCTGCGAGATGCCACCGCTGAATTTCAGTCCTCGTAAACAATAGCAAAGTGCTTGAGATAAAATGTTTGCTTTTCAGATTAATTGGGCAGTCAGCAGGAGACGACCCCCCTTCCCCGCCGCAGAGCCCCTACCGGTTGCAAATTAGCTGATGGATTAAAATGGAAGTGCGTCTTCGTTCAATGGAAGGCGCTTTGGTCCATTTGCCGGCTGCTGTGTGACATTACATTCTGCCTCCGCCCCCCACCACACCCGGGGGCGTGGATTCTGCCTGCCACATCACCACGTTTAATCTGGTCACACACGCTCCGTGCAGAACCAGACTGATCGAACATCACCTTCGTCCGCCTTCATATAATCAATCAACCACCATTAGGATGATGATTCAAGCAACTAAATGAGAATGTGTAACCTGTTCAACTGCAGGCCTGTGTCTTTGCAGAGCAGAAAGTCTTTTTGAGTAGCATCCAAGTCTTGTGCGGCGTCCATACCAGCTTACACTGCATTCCAGTTTAAAAGGATGCGGACATGATTTCAATGTAATTGAACTGGACTGAAAATATACACACTTTACACATAGTGGAAGTTGCAACACATGTAACAATCCTAGTGTTCTGTGAAACAGGATGATAATCTCATATTTAATGGTTTCTCTTCCACCCAGCAGGGGCTGGGGAAGGAAGCGTGAAGCTGAAGACACTCACCCACATTCTTCAATCCATATTTATCGAAAAAAAAAAAACTTTAAAACTCAAAGTGTTGACAGCTATCGATGCTTAACCTAAAATATCCTGAGTGCTCAGCTTTCATCTCTGCAGGAAGCGCTGGTTTCATGCGAGAGGCAAAACAACTGGCCCGTGAGGACACGGGGTATTATTTCAGAGCTCATTACCCAGCAGCCACGAGTGTCCGGTGCGTGCGTCCGCAATCACGCGGAGAGGAGGCAGATCCGCTCCTTCATTAGCAGCCCCGCTAAAAGAGAAGTCGACGGCGCCGCTGACAGCCGGCGCTTTTTGCTTGTCAATACTTCTCTCCACCACCTGCTAAGAATTCGGTTTCTGTGAATTCCAAAAAGGAGCGGCCTCCTCTTTGGTCGAACAGAATGTAACGCATTCAGTAGAATGCCTGACCGAGAGTTCTCGGATTTGAATCTTTCTCGCCTGGGAGCAAGGTACTTTACCTCAGTAGCAATGAGGTGTCACCTCAGTTGCCATGGTAAAAATGCAGCTGGATGTACAAGACGTTAAACTGTGACCATTGCCATTTATTTCAGGCAAGAGTACATGCTAAGTAAACAGATAATAATGTAACAGCAGTGTACTGTACACAACAGCCAACCAAGAAGTCCTGGCTTCAGTGCAACTGGCTGGATGTCCGTCTCGTTCTTCCCCATCGACTGCGACTGTGGTTCGCGCCAGTCCTGCTGGGATGCGCTCTCAGACCCGGGGACGTTTATCCGAGCAGATGGAGCGCAGTGGGATTATCTATTTGCAGCGTGCCGCAGAGGCGCCAGGGCCCGGCGCGCCACTGTGCCTCGGCGACATTGACAGGCGCTTGCCCGGGGGCCCTCCGGACTGGATCGCGCATCACTGGCAGCCAGCTGAGGGCCCGCGGTCGCGCAAGGGGCCCGCCAGGGCCGCCTCGCCCGGCGGAGGGCTGGCTGCTGTTCGTTGTCATGGACGCCGACGCAAAGTGGGACTCTGGCGGGAAGCCTTCGTAAAAGTCTCCCCTCGAGTAGCAGAAAACCACACCTCTCCCGCCCCCTCGCCAATCGGATTCGCCACTGTGCAACAGGCGCCGCTGCCGTCAACGCCGTTGTCAGACGTCTGCTCGATATGCTGCCGTGCGACACGTAACAGCAAATGAGCGGAGGCCGATTGTGTAATGTAAAGGGGAGAAACGGCGCCTTCAAGGATGAGAGTGAAAACCCTGCAACCTGTATCAGTGGGTCCTTCACAGAAAACTCTGCTAAGCATTCAGAGGGATCAAGGGTATGCACAAAATGCAAGGCTATACTGACAACAGCCTTGTGTTCCATATATGTGCTTTTTAAAGAATATCAGCCATGAAGCGATGTCCAATTTAACCACATTTCACAGCCTATGAAAAGCAGTGTAGCTCTGACGATGAGCTAGTTACCTAAAATGAAATGATATCCCTAACACATAGTGTGACTTTACAGCAGATTTACAGCTACTGTACCTTTAAAATGTATTACATTTGTAAATAATGAATAGACTGAGTGAAAAAGGAACATTTTCGCTGATTGCCGGGTTTACCTGCATGCTTTTTGGCCCCCCTAATCTGACTGCTCTAAGTAGGCCTTTGCAGCGGTACACGCGAAAGCGAAGCAGGAGCCTCACGGCTCCGCGCGACCGAGCAACACGTCTTTCCTCAGACCGCCGCCATGTATCTTCAGGAAGAGTAGGAGCCACGCGTTAAAGGTCAGGGGTGCTTAGCTCGTGCCACCGAATTAGAGGACATAAACGCTGACGAGGGGCTTCATTTCTTCCACAAGGCAGCCATCGGGGCCCCGTAATTGTTCTTCGGGGAGCGCTAGTTACCACAGTGTGACCGCTCCTCTGTTTCAAATTACCACCGGGGCTGTGGTTAGGGCCTTCCCAGCCCCTCCATCAAACAGTAATTGAATCGCTTCCAAGTAGGCATTAAAGTACCAGTCAGCCTCGGAAGTAGGCTTTTTTTTTCTCCTTCAGCCAAAACATATTAAAACTTAGATTTACCGGTGGATTAAATCTGGTTATACCAAGAAATTTTCCTTTGGATATACGTTTCCTTTAGTAAATGTGCAGTGGTACGTTCTAGATGAACTATAATAACGAATATCCCTGTTTTCAACTCATCCTGAGCAGCTTGGTGTTTCAAAGATAGGAACCAACCGTAATATATATAAAGGTCAGCAGAGGCATTCTGAAGACAGTCACATCTGGTCTCAAACATCCCTGGCCATCTGGGCCAGGTCTGAACTAACATTATAGACCCCGCACCTGCATAAGCAAACAGCTCATAAAATGACAATGGGAGACATTCTGTTATAACTGCATGCCCCAAAACACCTGGGCTAAGCTGTTGTCAAAATGTTTGAACGGTCCTTCCCAGCTATACAAATCTGAGTCGGGGCTCTGTGTCACCAGAAGATTCTCCCTTGTATGAAGATGAAGGGCCTGAAACGGCTCTGTGATTGGCTTGTGCATCCACCTGTGCATGTAGAAGCACTGGAATCGCAGCACTTGGCATGTGTCTTGGTGACTACCCAGGTGTGCATTCTGGGACATTACACCTGTTCTAATATAATCGATAGGGGGAGTTTTTGGAAGTGAGAGTTAAAGACCTACTTAAAAAACAACACTCAGGATTCTGAACACTGTGAGCTGTTTCTGTGCTGAAAAGGCACTTAACACATTTAATTTGAACAAATAGGTTTCAGAAATAAACCTTTAAACCTTTTTTTTAATCTCTACATTAGAAACCCAAGCATGAAAAAGCTTCTAGGGAATTTTCTAGAAAGGTTGAGAAATCATTATGACTATTTTTCCATTATAAATTCAAATGAGACCTATAAAAATGTACCTTTTAGCAATGAATGAGATTAATAGGTACGAAAAAAAGGATTATAGGACATTGAAAGTATTGATGTGATGTCTGAGCAGGTTTATAATCTCCAAAAAGGTCAACAAAAAACCTGTCACATCTCAGAAATAGTCCAGGAGTTATTTAGGGAAAAGGGTCAATTTTACTGTTGGATAACACTGTCTGGTCTTGCACATTTAATGGACTTGTCTGCTTCCAGTCCCCCCATTATCTAATGGTGACAGATGCTTAGAATCTGTGCTGTACTCTAAAAGGCACCTGGAGTGGTTTAGCAAGGAAATGAAACCCAGGAAAAGTGTTTGTTTGGATTATATGCGTTCAAAAAAACCTTGTAAGGACCACACTTTGCACATCCAAATAAACACTCTCCTAGGGGCTTGCTTTAAAGTGTGTAACATGATGGATATTTTTCCAGAAAACTTCAAATTAATGTCAACCTCCAATCAAACAGATATGGTAAATAATAAAGGTAAGGTAAACCCTTCGTGTCCTCTAAGGTCAGGTAGGGTGGAGTGGCTGTATGTCTTCTACCGGGAGATATAAGGGAAAGATGGTTTAAAATGTGTTATCTCTATGGAACATTAACCTTTTTGGATTATGAATGTGGATTGTACAGTATTACATCTTTTTGTATCTCGCGTTCATTTGAAAGTGGGAGCGATCATTGTTTACAGTGGAAAAACCTGTGCATATTGGGGTCAGAGTATGCATGTAGGTGAGTAGTGTTTGGAGTGAGGCTCAGAAATGTCCTCTGAACGGAGAGAATCCAGGAGAGAAGATTTCTTGAAGTCGACCAATGAGCAGGGTGGAGGGGAGGAGACAGCAGTGACAAGGTGTGGAAGGGCAGAAATTAGGCACTGAACTTCCCCACACCCCTGCGCTGTTTCTGTCTCTGCCCCTCATCGATCGGCGAGCGAGACCATCTCCTCTCTCCAGTCGCAACACAGTGTCCCACAAAAAAAAGGGCTGACGAAATCTTGACAGGTCTGATCTTTGAAATGTATTTAGGTCATTTTTTTGGGGAGACCCAGATTCATTTTAACAGAGTAGTTTTAATACCTGTGCCAGACTGGGCTGCCTGAATTTACCAGCTGCTGATTATATAGTATTTCCCAATCAAATGGAATCAACAGTGAGAGTGACCTAGAATAACTGCGCACAGTGGCATCATTCTGTGCAGCAGTGGGACAGCCGGTTCAAGGGATAGCAGTGTATCTCAACGCTGTTGTATTAACAGTTACATATCTATTAGGACAAATTTTATTAAAACAATGAATAATGCACCCCATTTGGATTGCATTGATTATTTAATTGCACTGATAGTTCTCTTTAAATGTGCTCAACTCCTCATACCACAGTCTCTTTCCTGTCAGCACTAATGCCCCACCTCTTCAACCCAGTCATTATATATATATGTATCACATACAGTATGTATTAGAAAAACGGTATGAATTTTAGTACTTTTGAGATTTTGAAACTCCCTCTCCTCTTGCTGCAGATGGAGGATGAATATGATTAAAAGGAAAGAAAGTTGATTGAAGGAGAGGCTTTTAAATCAAAATTCGAGTCTGTCCATGATGTTGTGAAACCTCAGTCCACACCTCTGACACTGAGGTAAATTCACCGACCATTGCCATCACCCTATGTCTGTCTTCTGCATTCAGCTCTGTTTATAAAGCAACAGCACGTGCATGTTCACTGCTTTGATTTACCTTTCAATTAGCAAAACAATGAGGAAAGCCATCACTCTTTTCACGGCCAGGGAGAACCGTCTGTTTATCAAAGCTAAGGACAGAGATTTATGGCTGTTACCCAGTTTCAGTGATTCATGTCTTTCCCTTTGAGTGCAGGAAAAAAGGAGAATTATTTCCGCAACTAGCTTTATCGCGTGACACGAGTACCTGTTTTTGAGCCTGCGGGTTTACGCACACCCAGCTGTGCTCGTTTCATACTCAAATCCACATTGAAAAAACGTTCGATCGGGTCTGCCCCGTCTCAGTCATCAGCGGCAGCAGTACAAGGACTCGGGTCGCCAAACATAACCGGCTTCTGAGCGGGAGAGCGCTCTCTCTGCTCGCAGGTCCTCGTGAGGGTTCGTTTACCCAGAGTGCAGCGGGAACCCTAATACTTTATGCATGCACGCTCGCGACTGTCTGTGCCCTGCTAGACCCGGCTGACAGAGCGCTGATCCCAGCCTGCTTTGCTGCGCCGCGTCTCATGTGTCGAGTGACGGCGCTTTGATCCGGAGGGGGCGCGCCAGTAACGATCTCGTTTGATGATGATGAAATCGCGAGCAACGTGATGCCAGTTGTGTGTGCTAACTGCGAGCACTTGATGTTTGCCAGTCAATTAGTGCAGAAGGTTGGAACATGGGCCCCAGGGTGGTATCGGAGTCCCACATAAATCTAAACACTTTGGATGAGAGAATACTTTTTTGAAAGACTTTTGGAAATGTCTGATTTGAGGATGGATAGACCTGATACACATGCTTTCGTTATTTATTATTGATTCTCTATTTTTATTCTCTAAATCTTATTCTGATTCTGATTCTTTTAAGTCTGTCTTGCAAAGACGAGGTAATTTGGTTAAGGGCATTAGCAGATGACATTAGCACACACATTAATTACTCAATGTTCTGCTTCACCTGAAGATGAAAATGAAATCATTTTGAAACCCTTGTAGAGGGGAGCGTTTGAATGTGAAGCGCTTGCTTCCGTTTTCTCCATCGAGTAGCGGCACACCTAAATGCCCGCACTTTCATTGCGTCTCGAAAGATTTATTTAAATGCAACTCCCTTTTAATACAGAATGCTCTAATGAGATGTTTTGTCTTTCTTTCTTCCTAGTCTGTGGTGGTGGTGGGGGGAAATATGAAAAAATAAACAACGCGTTTCGATCTTTTTAATAATGCAGGCTCCGATGGGAGGTCGGACCCCGAGGTTACACATTCCGCCGGCTTTGAAGGAGCCGCTGCGGTGAAACTCGGCGGAGGAGTAGGCCAGCCCAAAGCTGACTTTCGCTGCCTTATTTTTTCCCCTGCTTGTTGTTTCTCCAGACACCCGTAAAGGTCACCGAGTCGAGCGGGATACACATTTTTTCCTGTTCTTCTTCGGAACCGGCGGTATTTGGATGCTGGTGAGTGCCGCAGCTTTGCCTTCGGAATGCTGAAAGCCAGACCACCTTGTGGTGTAGCGATAAGAGCACAGTATGCTGAACCTGAGGGTCACGGGTTCAAGCACAGGTATAAAAGAAGGGCACCCTTTCCCGGATAAGGGCATCTGCTTAAGAAATCAATTAAACAGATATCATCACTCATACTTTACATTTATCATATACAGGGGTAGAGCTGGTCTGTGGCGTTTTGCCAGCAGTCACAAGCTGGAACGAATGGGCGTGAGGCCTCCTTCGAGTTGAATTAGGGACAGTGAACACGCTTCCTCCTCTGGCGCTGTGCGGTATTGTGTCTCAGTAGCTGGTAGCGGCCTGTTCCCCTGCTGAATGTATTAGCGGAGTGCATTAGCCGGGCGCGTCGTCAGCGTGCTGTGTCGGCGGGGCCCGGGTCCGGTGCCGGCGGAAAGCCCTTTGATGTGAGCTGCGGGAGATAATGCGATTGCAATTCAGCACTTAAGAGCTCGGCGCTACGACAACAAAGAAATGAGGGGGTGGGGTGTGGGGGGTGGGTGGGTGGAAGAGAAGAAGGATTTAATCAACTTCCCAGCGGTCGGCGAACAACAGCAGCGTCCATTCGCCCCCTCCTCCTCCCAAATCTCTCCTGCTCAGGCTGCGCGGCTAACGAGTCGGGTCCGTTTCCCACTCTCGCGGACTCTAATAGAAAGCTGGCGGTGATGAGGATCGCACTCCGCGGACCCCCAGACGCTCCCTCCCCAGACCACCCGTGCTTCGTACACTCTGTTCCCTTCGCTGCTGTTCTCCCGGGCTCGCCACGCTAACCTGGAGCCCGCGGAACGGCGTGTGCCGAACCGGGGTTGTTCATTAGCCGCCGCGGTGCGGTGCTGCCGGGGGCGTGATCACTGAGGTGTGTGCGTGTAAGGTCAGAGGAGCAAGAGGGAGGCCCAGCCTCACCCTGTCTGAAGGGAGCCGACAGACTGTGGTCTTCCAGTCTGTCTGCAAACGAACCGAACCGCAGAGGGAGTCAGGGCCCAGCCGGTCAACTCAGCTACGCTCCTCTAAGCTGAGAAGGATTCCTCCTCCATTTTTATCTCAGAAGCCAGGACAGTGAAAATAAAAAAGACAGCAACTGGGTGTTGTTGGATATTGAAGATTGTCCTCCACATATTCTTTCCTTTGCCAGTTGAGGTACAGGGAAGTGTTTTTTTTCCTCTTCAATATTTGTGTATCTCACTAACATTTCCTCATGTCCCTCTTTGTGTGTATGTGAAATCTGGTATCACTTTAAAGAGTGGTGGAAATAGTAAACAACACCATAAGGATGCTTGTGATGTCTCAGAAGCTGGACATCAGACCAAACGAAATATTTGCAGCCATTGGTAAATACCAGGATGTAGATCTGCCGTGAATAGTTTAGATGCCCTACATTCCGATTTTCTATCTATAGCTGCTACAGCAAAATAGGTGAGATATATAAAGACACTGATCAGGGTGTATTTTTATTGTTATCATTATTTTTTTTTATGAGAAATGCACTAGTCGTATGACACACATAAGTTTCTGTTGTATCTGTGCCCCAAAAGTTCACTGCTACAAACTCCACCAAAACAAAATGTATTCTCACTTAGAGATTAATGTGGCAACAACACATTATGTCAGACATACCACAACTTTCCTAGAATGTGTCAGGCTATGAGGCACTTTCATGTAAAACAGATATGTAAGAGACACCACAAAATGGATGCACTATGAAATTGCACAGTAATCCTGCCGGCCGGGAGGGGTTGTTTGCTAAATTGATCCGCAGCCGGCTGCCAGGAGAGGAAAAGGATCACATTCTAACAGTGACAGAGAGATAGATTTCATTGAACTGCATGCGCACAATTAGAGAAGAGATTATTGAAGAACAACAGAGATCGGTCTGCAGTCACACAGCACAGTTAATGGGACACAGGAGCAGGCAGAGGCCATTGCCTCAGTCTATGCGAATAATGATGATGAATTGAGGTTATTTATGAAGCTTTTCGCAGAGAGCGCTTCCTAACTAACAGCAAACATTTTAATGAAATTTAACAAAAACTTCACAATGAATGCACACACAGACAGTGTGCACAATGAAAAGCAGCCAAGTATAAACCAAAAATTCCATAAGGAAAAAGTTCTGAGGTGCGCCCATGAACAACCTTTAATTAATGTAATCCTCAAATATTCTCTAATAGGAGCCATGATGAGGAGGCTGGGAAAGTGACAGTGTTTTCTATAAACTGCAAATGCTATAAGGCAGGACCATTAAGGCAATTACAACCAAGTGAAAAAAGGTGGATCACAGTGTATATTGTGGTATTGCAGTATATATATATATTTTTTTTTCCTTTGTAGTAGCAGGACAGGGATATCTTAGTGAAAAGATCCCCCATGTTGTGATCAAATAAGACCCACCATGGTTCCTCACCTCAGGTTTGGTGATTAAACTGCCCAGATTAGAATGAAGATAAGCTTGTTGCTTGCAAACTCATGATTGGTGTAACAGCGTGGTTAGCATGTGCATACTTAATTGTCACTAATAGATTTGTTAGTTTTGCTAATTAGCTTTGTCTTAATGTCATTGATCAATTGATGAGGTTAGTGCCTGACCACCTGTATGAAAGGGTCAACTGTAGTGGGACAAGACAGAATAGCTGCCCTGTGATGGGATTTAGAGCAGGAGGAGAGAAGCACCATGAGAGATGAAGAGCAACAGTTACTTTACAATAGAATGGGACTGCTATATTGCAATTTAAACTGGAACGTCTGGACCAGTCTTGGTGCTTCTCTCAAAATACTCTTTACCAAAATGTTCTGTGTACTGCCCAATTATTATTATTTTACATAATGGATGCAAACCAGGGCTACCAGAATAGCCTTTTTAAGGTCAAATTTGACAGTTTGGCTGTTTTGCATTACTCGTTGGCTGAAAAAAAACAGCAGTGGCCACTTGGCATTTTTGCTTTGGCTATTTCAGATTTTTTGTGATTCTTATCCATATTCAGTTTTAATAAATGCACTTCTGGTAATTGCATTGGCTTATTTGTTATGCAGTTATAATGTGAGCGATGATGTGTAGCCCATGTTTGTGTGTGCAAAGCAGATTTTTACAGCAGAACTGTCATCAAACATTAAATTTTGTGGATAAACTGATCAGCCCACCTCGAAGAAGGGCTATGATTCGGCCTTTACCTTGGATTCAAAGGAATTACATAGGGAATAATTTTGGCTTCTTTGGCTTTCTCTTAGACTCTGGCAAACCTGACAGAAACATGCTACTGTAAAGTACTGTCAGGCATTTTGAAGAATCTGTGTTTAAGACTGAAGTGCAATTTTCCGGATGGCAGTGTGGCACAGTGGTTAAGGAGAAGGACTCATAACCGAAAGGTTGCCGGATTAATTCCCCACTGGACCACTGCTCCTGTACATTTGGGCGAGGTACTTAACCCACAAACGCCTCACTAAATATCCAGCTGTATAGATGGATAACATTGTAAAAACCTGTAATTGATGTAAGTCGCTGTGGATAAGAGCATCTGCTTTGTCTCCACCAAACAAGGAGGCTTCAAACTCACATGTTACATCAGAACACCTTTCCCACATTAAATTGGAAGAATTTTGGAGACAACCAATGAAGGGGTCAAACGACAGCAATTTGAAAATAAGTGGAAACCTTCTTAGAATGAGAACTATTAATGATCATAAGAATATTATAACAAACCATTCTAAGCAGTCTAGCAGGAATGCAATCAAGAGAACAGGATGAACATTTCATAAACATTACGGTTTCAGTCATCTAAAAAGATTCAAATTTTACCAAGTAGTGACACGCTGAGGCAATTAGATATCGATCACAAAGCAGAAGCTCATCTTTTCATTCATTTATTTTATCAATTTAGCCAGGATAGGACTCTCATTAAATGTATTGCTGTCTTCAAGCAAGTGCTGGCTTCTACACAAAGAGAAACATTGACAACAGTTCAACTAAAATTACAAGCAACTGGTTGAATTAAAAAGGTACACAGTGATAACAATGATAAAGACAATATGTGAGTGTGAAAGTCCAGTGTGAATTAACTAGTGCTGTCTTGGCATATTTTACAATGAGTTTGAGCTCAAGAAGGTTTGTCAACTTCCTTATGGGCAACTCACGCAGCTTCTAGACAATAGAACCATAGGCTGGCTTGGTATGCTGTATTTTGTGGCCTTTGGAATTGACAGTAGATGCCATAAGTCACTCATAGTCTCCATATCTCAGATATTATCTATCATATTGAACAAAAATATAAAAGAATTCCAATTTCGTGTGTGGAGTCAAGTCAAGTCAAGAAACATGATGGGGAATTAGCAATGGTACTGAGCTAGACTCTGTTTACAGTCTAAGACACTTCACAGCTAGCATTCTCAGCTGCACCAGACACCGTGACATACATTACAATAACCAACCCCAGGTAATTCAGCTCAATCCCCGCATGGTGACAACATTCATCGCAACACCTGCTAACATTAAATATTAATAAACTGCGCAGCCAGATTTGCCCTGATGGTAATTTGATTCGTTTTGCAGGAGATACCCCTTCAAAGAGGAGTGGGATATTGAGCATTGATCAGACATGTTTACAACATCACAGGCAATTTTTCCATCCAATTTCGACAAATCACACTGAGGTTTATTGGAACGATGACAGCTTTTGAGTATTAAATCATGTGTTGCTTTGGTATGTGGGCAGGGTTGGGACCGGCCTGTCTATAATGTGCAGTTATTTACTGGATGAATACAGTGCCCATGGTAATTGCTGTGCATCATGTTCAAGTCGGCACACCGACCAAGAAATCCAAATTAACAGCCAGAGCAAAGAAATGATGATAACACTGTAAAAGTAGAGACATCCTCAGAACAATATAAAAAACATGCATTACAAGATGCTGTTTGTAAAGTTGACCTCAAAAGGTCAAAGGTCATGTGGATAGAAAAAAACAAGGCCGCTTGGCTTAAAATACAGTAGTCTACTGCTATATCAATCACAGAATGCAGACAAATGACAAATAATCCAGGTTCATGCAAATCCTCGTAAAAATAGGAAAAAAGGACCAACACACTTTGTAAGTGAGAAAACAACATTTTTGAACAAAATCTGGTCTTCATTGGCCTCCATCTTTGACCTGAAAAGAACCGTACTATGGTTGAAACCCAGAGTAAGCTCACATAGCCCAGAGTAAATTTACGTATGTGCGTATGTATTTCTTGAAGCTCATTTATCTTTTTTAAAAAGAGATGTAGGTGTAAAAACAAGTGCATTTCTCACTGTGTATAAAAATAATCACGATAACCTGTAAGTCTCATGAAAGAGACACAGTATTAATGAATTTCCCCCAGGCTGCACTTTTCTCCCCGGCTCCTGTCAGACGAAGGCAGACTGAAAGAGTGAGAAATAAGCATATTTATGCGTGTATGAAACAAGGCATCTCTGAATGAACATTCCCTGGCTTCTCGGAGATGTCAAGATGACAGCCCGGTTTTAAATAATGATGCAGGGGGGGAACTGGGAGCAGGACGGGACTCCAGGAGAGAGGTAATTTCCTCCTGCAGCTGAGAGGGAAGGGAGGGAGGGAGGGAGGTAGGGAGGGAAGTGGGGGAAGACACTCACTCTCTCTCCCTCTCTCTCCATCTCCCCAAATGAGATGCGAAAATGAGATTTTTCTCTGGGATAAGATTAGCCGAATTATGAGACGCCGCCGCGCACTTTTCATTCATAGCTCATCCAAATGGATGAAATGTTATTAAATAACTATGGAGAGGGAGGGGTGCGAAGGGAAGAAACAGGGAGGGAGGGAAAGAAAGATGTCTGCTCGTGAGACAGGGCCGGGCCCGCCCCCACACCTGCGTGGAGGTATATTCATATGAAATATAATTGAACCTTTCTTCTCTGACTAATGGAGGCAGATACAATATTTTATTAGCTCTGCCAGGTGATATATTACCGCAGTTCCCTTGGTAAGATTGCATTAAGCTGTTATCTACGAGTTTTTTTTTTTTCCTTTCTTTATTTTCTTTCCTTCTTCCCGGCTCCCCTGGCATGTTTAATCACTCCGGACGAGTGGGGGTAATAAATCGGAGGGATTAAGTGACCTCGAAAGCCACCTAGCTGTAATTCTCGGACAAGGCTGGAGGGAGAGAGGAAGAGAGAGAATGAGAGAGAGAGATGAGAGTAGCTTCCTTTGTGGCGCGGTTATCATCATGTTGCTGTTGTCGTTGTGTTGTGCGCCTTGCGTTTCCAGCCATTCTTTACCTGTACATTGCGAAGTCGCGCCGCGATAAAGCATGTATTTTCTCCTGCGGATTTGAGGGAGAGAGGGAAAGAGAGAGGTGTGGCATCTTCTATAAAAGGCTGCCATTTTGCTGTGAAAATAAATATAAATCTTAGCTCCCAGCGAGCTGGCATGTCAGAGCTGCCTCTCAGCGACGTGGCACTGTTTATTAATAGCTTTCCAGCTGACTGGAGACAGTTCATTACTGCGGCAAGATTAATCCACACCCTTCATAATGGCAAAATAAACGCTTTTAATTGCGTGCATTATTAAACAATATTAAATATTAGCGAGGCGTGCCTAATAATTTTTTTTTTTTGGGAGGGGGGAAGGGGGTTCTGTCCCTTGACCCGCTTGAGGGTGAGCGAAGCCGCAAGTCGCCGCGCTCAAACGACACCGGTGATTGACAGGTGACAGAGGCGGCAGCAGTTAGGGATGCATACGGCTGAGTGGAGCCGCTCCTCTGTCAGCGAGGGCCCCTCTGGGAATCCGAACGCGTCGGGTTATTTTCTCATCAGCGGTTTGAGTTTTTTTTTTCCCAGATACTTCGCCCTCCCGTTCAGCAGGCCACAAAACATGGCTGTTAATTTAGATTAGTAAGTTTTCTTTTTTGAATTTCGCCAGAATGGTTATTTTTTTCTCTTGTTGGGACAGATTGTTGCCGATTTAAATTACCGATAGAAAATATCAGCCAAATAAAGAAAGGGGGGAAAAACCTCAGTCCAAAACGTAGCGTCTACCCAGCTGTCAGGTCTCATGTCTTCACAGGGACACTCCTGTCTATAAGCACCGTCTCCACGCGAGTCCAGAAATATCCTCAGAGCAGTGAGCAACCTCTGTATGAAATTCATAGGGATTTTTATATGCTTCAAAACTGTTCACTACCCCAGTTAAGGAATTGGGTCTTTAGAAAATCTGGCTGTTTTTTTCCTTTTCTTCTAATGGTCTTGCTATATAGTGGTCAGCAGTCAAGAACACCTTATGACTGTCCATCAGTGCCAGTTCACTGGTCAGCCTAACCACAGATCAGTTGGAGATGTAACTTCCACATGGAAAAAAAAAACGTTGAAGAATCTTCTTCCATCAGGTGTAGTTGGGATAGAAATGAAGACCAGCGTGCATTGAAGAAAAGATGCCTTTTTCTGACTGCAATTGCAACAACTTGTGTTATGAAAACTTGGCAAACATGCATAAATACAGTAGCATTAATAACATTCAATATAATCATTTAAAATAAAAATTGCCATTCAAAATCCTTTTTTGTGGAAACCATCACATCACACCGGTTGAACATCCTTGGCAGCAGCTGGCAAGCATTCAACCAAATTTGATTCAAATGCTGTTTTTCAAAAACTGTTTATTTTGTTTTTCTTTTTGCATTAGCTGTGGGGAAAATCAGGTAGACAACGACATGGTGAGAGCTAAATTCACATAGTAATGCTATAAGCATCATTATAACATCTTATTTTTTGGTGTGTGTGTGTGCGCGTGTTTCTTTTATTGGCTAATGCGCTGAAACCCATCCATTTTCTCAGTGTGAAGGAGTATATGACATGTAATTTACTAAAGTGGGCCCTTTGCTAATGTAATTCATCCAGCGCTGTCGAGAATACGGGAGGCCTGGCCTCAGATGCCCTCTTGAAACACTGTTTTTTTTTGTGAGAAATCTGTCTCAGAGTACCAAACCATGCAGGAATAAATATTCCTCACCTCCCCCTGCCAACTCCCCTCCCACAACATCGGCTCCACCAAGAGCAAACTCATGGTTGTCAGCTGTGGAACTTTGAGACAAACCCGAGGGCGCCTCTTTCTGTAAGTCTCAGCACAAAGATCATAAGTGCGAGACAACATTATCACATTACACTCACTTTTCCTAGACTGGAGTCCGCATAATGACGAAGCACACAGACCTGTGCAGGAAGGCCTCATATCGAGATGCTGGAGCGATCAGTTGGGGTGAGTTTACTGGAAAAACAGGCGTGCTGCGCCCCCCCCCCCAGGGCGATGGCTTTTTAATTTTGCCAGCTACAAAAGACAGCGCTAACCCGTGAAGCCGGGAGAATTAGCGGGCCGCCAAAAAAAAACGGCTGTCACTTCATCAGCAGATCGCTATCGTTAGCCGTGAGCGACAGAGGGGAAACGGCACCATCGCCGTACGAAGCGCCGGGATATTGTCTCGGTAGCCGCGTTAATGAAACGGTTATCGTCCCCTCACATCGCAGGGTGACTCTAAACGGGGGGTGACGAATGGCGGGCGTCGAGAAAGCTGGCAGGGCCAATCTACAGGGCCCGCTCTCTCCGGAGTGACTGACTCCAGATCGGTTTGACGTTATTGCCCTTTTTTCTTCTCCCGAGAGCTTGGAGATCTGCCCGACAGCGTAGATGCCACATGTACATTTTAAATATCCGGCATGAGTGGATATTTTATATGTATCGCCCCAAAGGCACAGCTATTAACATGTATTGCTTTTAGCAGGCACCCATATCTGGGACAAATTATGTATCTCAGGTTTGTATTTTACCCACTTAACCAACTCAGACTGCTTTAATAAATGTTCAGCTAAGTATCTTGCTAAAGGGTACTGTGCAGCGATACTGCCTCACCTGGGATTTGAATCTGCAGCTTGTTCATACAGTACAATTTTCACCTGTTACAAGTCCAGCTCCATAACTTCTAAAGCAGACTTTAGCCCCAATTTGAACATATGAAAAGGCATTGCAGATTTGAGCCAGCCTCTACCATTTGCATTCTCCTTTGGGTCAATATTGTGAAAGACTCTCTCCCGCCTCACAAACATCACTCACAGTTTATTGACAGAGTTCTGCATTTAGGCTCTACAGTTTTCCGATAAAGGCAGATAACTTTGGACCATCTGTCACTGATGAACTTGTAATTAAGCAATTAACTCTTGATTAACTTGATTGATGTTTCCCATGAATATTTCACCTCAATGGGATTTCACTGGTTAAATATTTAAGGGTTTGTAATTAGTGAATTAATTGAGGGATTAATTGAGCTGCACATAATGATCCTCTAATGAATGGATGTTTTTAATTACTGCTGTTTTTTTAATATAATGGGGTTATAGTAGGGCATGAGAGTTCCTGCATTGTTTCAGTGATCTCTGTTATTATGAATTATATGACTAAGACAACCCTTCCTTGAAGTGCATTGTCTTGTGCCCTGCTAATTATGCTGACTAACGAGATTGTGGCCAGGATAAAATACTAGCATGACAGACTCCTATCTCTCTGTTAATCAGAATGCCCACCTCTACCAAGGGGAACCTAAATGCGGATACTTTTGTTTTTTTTTTTTGGCTCAGGTTTGTTGGTATATAGATAAACATAAAAAGTGTTTATTAATATTAAATGTTGTTCCACATCAAAGGCCCTTAAGCTTTGAAGGTCGCAAGTACCTTTACATACATTATAAAATGGCCACTGAAGAATCAGAGTCAGAGCCCACATAGCACAATGCAATGCCTATACTATTTTATGTTTGTGGAACTACTTTATAAGTGTGTAAGAATGCCCCCCCAGTAATGCCATAAGGTGTGTGCGCATTGATAAAATTTACTGGCACTAGATGTGACATTTTACTTGATTACAACAATTAATTGAATCGCCATCTCCTCACATGCTAATGCAATTATACGCAAAGTGGGGTAAAGTGATCATACACCACAAAAATGAGTTTAGAACTGAAGATCCCAGGATTCAGCAATGATTTCAGAGTAGTGCGTTGATGTCTACTGTTCACTGAAATTAATTGAGGGCTGAAATCACCATGTGTGCATTAGTCATAAGTGCAACAAAACACTTAAAGATGATGGCAAACTCTGACAAAGTCATGTTTTGTGCTATAATGTTGGTGCGGAGTCCAGATATTGGAATTATAACCCATTATGGGACAGAGATTAGATTTATACCGCAGAGACAAGATTATCACAGATGTGAGATTACAGGAATGAGGTGAGATTATATCAGAAATGAATTAATAGGATAGAGATGAGATTAAATCACAGAGATGAGATTATAGTACACAAATGAATTAGCAGGATAGAGGTGAGATTATAGTACAGAATTAAAATAATTTATAAAATAGAAATTAGATTAAATCACAGAGCTGTTGCACAAAGGACTTTAGTAGATTCAGTAAATATTCATTTCCATGCAATGAAAGCATAAGGTTGCATTTGATGTGGTAATAGTGATACTTTTATTTGGCTTTGAGTCCAGCAATGGGATTGCACCTGGCCCAGGCCTTTGGACCCCCCCATTTGGACATCATCAGCAGGAAAAAGAAAGAGGGAGATAGGGTAGAGAAGGGATGCCATCTAATGCTTGAGGTGGTAAATGGGATCTTTATACAGTAGTTGTGGATGGGAGTGGTTTGTCTAGGTCTGGTTAATTGCATAGAGATTGTCTGAAAATTCGCCACCAGAATCTTCATTTGGAACTTCAATAAATAAAAACCCAGATGTTTATTATTCTCATTGCTTCTGCCTAATCAAGATCCTCAAATCCAGAACAATATCTCAATCAGGAAATGTACCATTGGTGCTGATGTGCAACACTGATTTTAGTATGTATTTAACACACAGATTTAAACTAATTAGAACTGCAGTTTCCTAGTAAGATATATTATTTTCCTATAACAATGCATTTTAGGAAAGTCCATTTGCATTTATTCCTTGCTGTCCTGTTCTGAACCTTATAAGTGTTTCATGCATCATTTCTTCAGGGCATAGAAATAATCACATTCATGTTTTTTATAATTATTATTATTCAGTGTGTCATATCATTTAATAATCCATCTTCCAAAATAATCAAAAACAAAGTATTTATGCTTGGAGAATTGTAACATTGGGGAAATAATAAAACGTATTAGTGATCCATTCAGGAAATTATCTTGGTTTTTGAAATGAAGCAAAACATAATTGCTTTTTTTTCCTGCATTGTCTCCCGGGTTCACTGTTTTAATGTCTTTTCAATAATAGAATTCTCTTCTGTATTGCATTAAACACAAACTTCAGAAATTCTTTTCAGCATGGATCGTTAACCTTTAATACCGCGTGGTGCGA
Organism: Megalops atlanticus; assembly: GCA_019176425.1. Lineage (NCBI taxonomy): Eukaryota > Metazoa > Chordata > Actinopteri > Elopiformes > Megalopidae > Megalops > Megalops atlanticus. The sequence continues at coordinate 9,597,480 of CM032891.1, forward strand.
TCCCCTGCCATTATGAAATGTCAGTGTATAATTAACTGTTTTGTAAACATGAAGGCAATCACGTTAGATGACTTCTGCTATGATTATAATGAAGAGTTATTCCTTCTCCATTATTCTCCTGAAGCCATCACAACTCTGATACAAGATATCATGAGGTAACCGAGTGGTAGCCAAGAGTGAAGTGGATTTTAATTGGGGAAGTCTGTGTCAGTGTCGATGTGTAGGGGCGAGAGTGTGTATTCTGTGAGAGCCCAGCATCTGAAATTTGCATGCTGAAGGTTGAAACTAACATAGCGAGTGCTGCCCTTCCTGTAAGGTCCCTATTTATCTGCCATTTGCATTGGATTCACTCACCCAGGCTTCTTCTATGAGGAAAATAAAACCCAGAAAATGCCTTATTGGTTGGACATATGTAGCATTTATTAATCAAAGGCTGTTGACTTTGTGTGTTCCCAGAGAGTTCATTTTCAAAGTCTTTTTTTTTATTCCCCAGAAAACTTGAAATTAATTTCATGCTCCAATCAGATATTCATGTTAAACAATATTTAGAAGCTAAACATACCAACATTTTTTGCTCAAAAAAGTGTATTGTATTGCCTTTTTAACAGAGCCACATAAACCTCCTCTGAGGTGTCAGGCTGCTTAGTTGCTTAGCTGCTTAGGGTTTAACAACAGTAATTCCACCATTATTACAAGGCATAGACCTAATGAGCAAGACCTAGTTTCTCTTCTTTTTTTGCATTTGAGAATGTAGTCCATGTGGGCCAAAGACTGAGACACCACCTGTTTCTCTGTCATATTCACCTGGGCCTAGGGCAAGAAGCCTCTGCTAAACAACTGTAGCATTTTGCATTTCCTTTGAATGGTCTGTGCAAGTTTCAGTGAGTGAATTGCCACTTGTTTGCCCACTATTTGCACTTCTGTACGTCGCTTTGGATAAAAACGTCTGCTAAATGAATAAATGTAAATGTAAATGTCACTCCAAGCACAACTAAAATGAAACCAAAAACAAACCTTAACTGCAGTTTGGGTACAAGGAGGACTGTGTCTCTGATTGGGGCCCACATCAGTCACTCAGGAAACACTGAATTAGCTGGTAACCTAAAGAAGAGAGAGGAGTGCACATCATTGGATACAAATCATCTCTCATTTATGTATCTGAGCATCAGAGTTTTTATAGAAGACTTGATCGCCAAACTATGAAAGCAGGAGTGGAAATATCTGCTGCGCCACCTGACCCATTGCAGAAATCTAAGAGGAAATTACTTTGAAACAGTATCATTAGTTCATATCTCCAGTATTGAGACTGCCCTTAAAAAGAACAAAAAATGGTCAATATATTTTTGTCCACCTTTCCTGGCTTTTTTGCCACTGGTGCCTCCAAGTATCAGGCAAGGTTTTGACCCAGTCCATAAATCTGACAAAATTAGGTCAAATGAATAACTGCACTGTGGAAAATTCAGTTGGTGATGCAGGTAAATGTTTACAGATCAGAACCAGCAAAATGTTCCACAGACTAAAAGTATTCTTTTTCATATTCATATCATTTTTATATGTACTTTTTTCCCATTTACCTCATTACTACGGTATTCCAAATGAAAATGCCTTAATGAAGATATCTGTAATAATAAAATGAAACTAATTTCAGTGACAGTTTCCGATTATTGGTTTATCGTTTTACCCAGGAAGTAATGAAATTTAAGACTGACTTTTAAAAAAGGAAAAAGATTATGACAGACTTTCAGTTCCAGAGTTTTTTTCTCTGAATTATATCTAACTGCATTTTGCTAAAGCAAGTGCTGTATTTCTTTCCCTCAAATGCTGCATGTCTGTCCTTCATACTTCCCAATCAAGGAGCTTCCAGTCAGTAATGGAAAGTTCCGGTGCTATCTGGACTGGAGGGGGCCACACCACAGAGTACTCACAATGAGTTAGCAAATCATAACACCTATAGTTCCAAAAATGCCAGAGACAAAAATTTCAAAGTGAAGCAAGCAGAGCTGAATATCTGGCCAATATAAGGTATATCTGTGCCATGATCCTGCTCGTGTCATGTTACAAGCACTGATGAGCTTGGTATCTGCCCCCTGTGCTCTTGTGGGGATACGTGAAAGAATCTCTCCATGTTTGTGTGGGGATGGAGCATGTAATCCTTGCTGTTTTTGTTCACAGAGGCTAGACAGGGGCAATAGTGATACCGGGGAGCTCATATGGAGTTCTCGGGGTCTAATCGCTGCTCGATTTCAAACGGAGAGGGCCTAATTAAAAGGGATCAGCCACAGCGAGAGATTAGACTTTGGAGTAAAGGCGGATGATCCGCGCGCGGGAAATCCACTGAAGTCATCCTGAACCAAAGGTTCTCCAGCGCTACACGCTACAGCGCTCAACATCACTGTTGAGGAAAGATGTATAAACTGAAGCACATCACAAGAGCAAGCTGGAACAGGTCAGACCAGGTCTGGTCTACCTATCTCTAAGTTAATCCTGAGTGTCACTATAACAGTGACTCTTCCCCTTTAGATTGCTTTCCGGTTTTTGTTGAATCTAGGGTGTCATTGTTCCATAATATGGTACATAGAACTTCATGCGATGTCTTGGTTGTTTTGATTCAATCCCAAGAGATAATATGGTGCAAAATTATTTCGGAAACTTTTTTTTGATTGCACAGCATGTCTTGAAAAGACTTGGCGGTTTTTATTTAATCTAGGGATGCATCCGTAGACAGGAGGGAAGATCAATAAAAGTGAACGAAAAGTTGAGAATGGTGACTAAATTATATCCAGTGCTTTCAGCCTGGACAATGTGTCCTCATATTCATACCTTATGAAAATGTAATGTGTTTCATCCTACAGCAAAATAGTCCTTATTTGTCGTGTAATTTTACAATTACATATATGAGGGAGGCAATAATATATATTTTGGAAAACATAAAACACATATTGAGACAAGTTAAGTACATCCTTTATCATTGTGGATTTTGTTTTGAAAAGAAAAATGAGGAAATTGCACACTCGCTTGCACTCTAATTGACATTAAATTCAAAAAGAATTCAGCATTTTGGCACAAGGGGTGCATTCATTTGGGGATGGTGTTTTCATATTTTAGTATGTATTACTTCTTCATTGGTGAATGTTTAGGAGGGTAGCAGGGGTGTTTACCTCTTGACAAAAGGCAGACACAGTTGTGCCCAAAGTAGGCCTTTCATTTCCTCCTTTCAACAGAAATGCTCTCATTCCATGAGGGAACATTTTGGCATAATTGTGCCTCTGTTTGCTTTAACAAGCTCCATTATGTAGCCCCTGGAGAGTCGGAGACCGAAAAACAGGACCTACTGAACCAAGCCTGTGAACAGGTCTTTTGAGGTGAATGGGCCTCAGGACATACCAGAACATGAGAATCTCAAAATGACTTCAAAAAGGTAAGCACAGGAAGTAATGGGGATGCAAGTTAAACTGCTCTCTCTATAGGGCTCTGCATTCTTTTCCAAGAAGCTGATACCTACAAGCTAATGTTCTTTTTCCCAAGGGAAATCAGTTCTTTTTTTCAATCCAAAAAAAAAAATCTTTTCAATGCTGGTAATGTTTACGTTAGCTTTTTTATTTCATTTTAAGATGAAAATCACGCTGCCTTAAACTGAATTGAGCCTCAAGTCTCAAAAAACAGGTGGCACAACTTGTTCAGGGCCTCAGTGATAATGTCATAATGGTTCAGTAATAATGGATTTTATGCATTTGTTGATGAGCAATTACTTCGCCAGCTAACAGGCAAAATTCACTTAACATTCCACAGGGCAACAGAAGTGTTTTTTCAGAATGTTCCATTAGTTGGGCATTTGCCACTTTAATAATCACTGCTATTTAGCTGTGAGCAGGATGTAATTACATTTGAATGTTCTCAAAAAGATATTGGCTGAAATATATTGTGCATTTGCATCCTGTTACCGAGTTTGCCATCACATTCTTCCAACACACACATATACATATTTGTTTACTTAGAAGAACCACTGGACTGTAGTAGTTGTGAAAGTAATAAATCTGTCCCTTGTTCAAATGCATGATTGAGTAATTAACATTTCAGTATTAATAAACCCCGGCCTAACTGCCTGGCTACCCAATAGCATTTTCCAGGTGTCCATGAGATGGCGATGTTGGCAAAAGTTTTTTTTTTTCAGATTCCCTCAGAAAGCTGTGGTCAGCACATTCAGTCTGGCCCAAATCCGCCAGCCGGTTCAGCAGCTCCAGTTAGCCAATCAGAACTGGACTTTGTAAAGCACAGCCATTAGAAGTGTCTGCTGTTGGCCAGAAGAAATTACCACATGTGGCTCCACTCTCATCATACACTGCATGCAGTATTCCTTCACAGACATTCTTTTACCATACCCCTTCAATGAGGATACCCTCCTGAGTAGCTTATGATCACACCTGTAAACATTAGAGGGGGGTCTCTGCATCACAGTAGGTGTTATAGCAACCACACAGGGTGGCGTCTCCACTGCGCAGTGTCAAGCACTAGTGTATTCAACTAATTGCCAATTATTATTTTTGCTCTTTCATACTGTGGTTTGTATTTCATAGTCACAATCTTCAGACTGTTATTTACTATCAGAAGAAGACCCCTCTGTCAGCTGTGCACACAGTACCCACATTAACGTTAACTTTATAATTCAGATCTTAAACATCTAGGCTGAAGCAAACCCTCCTGGGTATGTAAGATATTCCAGTCTCACTCCTTAATGTCCCTGTACCTGGAACATGCCAATGCATGGTAGTGAGAACTAGGCTTATGGTTTATAGGCTGCAGGGTCAAATCCAAAAACGGACACAGCTGTTAAATCCTTAATGGCTTATAACCTTACTCCCCCACATCATATGTGTAAAAATGTAACACTTATCTCCCTGCACAATGGTATCCACAAAGCGGACAAACATTAATAATATTAGTAGAGCAGTACTTCAGTATTTTTTTTTTCAATAGCATATCCTTAACAAGAATTACCCACGAGAAACTTGTTGTCAGTGCCCCGGCCCCCTAGCTGTGTGTTTGTTTTCTTCCCCTGTCCATGTGCTTTTGTTTTCCTTGTGTTCTAGCCCCGCCCCTGTCCCCGCCTGCCTCGTTGCTTCATCGCCGCCACCTGCCTGCCTGCTCACCTGTTCCCCATCACCTCGTCTGCTCTGCCCTATTTATGCCCTGCCTGTTCCTGTCTCGTTGCTAGTTCGTAGCAGTGTTATTCCTGACCTGTTTCGTCCCCGCGTTTTGTTTCTGGATTTGCTTTCTGTACCTTTCGATCTCGCTTGTGCCCCGACCTGGTTTTTCTGCCTGCCGTTTTTGCCCTGTCTGCTTGTTCGTCTGCCTGCCCCGTGCCTGACTCCGCTTCTGCCCGACTTCGCTCCCGGAATTGCCCTCGGACTGTCTCCTGGTTCCCGACTCTGCCTGTTCCTGACTTCGCCCTGGTTTTTCCCACGGACTGCTTTCCCGTTGCTGACCCTGCCTGTTCCCGGCTCACGAACTCTGCCTGCCGATTCAAATAAAGACGCACTTTACCCTGATCGTGCGTGGTCTGCTTTTGGGTCCCTCGTCTGTGCCGTAACACTTGTTCCCTTCTGTGTGTGATTAAATGCAACCCGTTTCCACCATGATGTCGTCATTGGTGAGTTTTCATTTGTTTAAATCAAGAACATATCTGAAACTCATGCATAAATGAAGTACCACAAAATGGATCATGATGCAAACAGGGGAAAGCAAGGGCATAACCAGGGACTGTAAAAGGGGAGAGAGATGACCTGTATCAAACATTTTGAGAGAGGTATGGGAAGGTATCGCTTCACTTATATCACACTTACTGACACACTAAAACACCTTGTTGGTGAAGAATTCGGCCTGGACCCCATCATCTATTAATGTGTATGTTTACAAGCCTGTTTTGGCTCTACTGATTTGTAACTGTGAGAGACGGTGGACTGCTGTGTGTTTAAAACACTTTACTCACTCACAGTTCAGCATAAACCGTACAAGCACAAGGAGAGTTTGGGGACTTTGACTAAGGCCCCAGTTAATACCCCTACTCTTTACATAGGGGGCCATGTGATCTTTAGTGATCACAGCCAATCAGGACCCCTGTTTTCATTTCTTATTCAAAGGACAGCACCTTTCACAGCACAGTGCCCCCATCACTGCTTTGAGACACTACTTGATCTAGGGGAAAGAGTGCTCCCTACTGGCCTGCTAGTCCCACTTCTAGTAGCAACTGGCTTTCCCAGGAGGTCTCCCATCCACGTACTAACTAGGCCCAGCCTCACTTTGCTTCAGATGTTTGATAGAAGAAGGATACATGACGGAAAGAATGCTAGTTTCCTAGCTGATGCAAATCGGCAAATTTAAATCAAAATTATACATACCGCGTGTGAATAAGGTATTGTCGAGTTAATCAGGGTAATAGCTAGATGGCCCGTTTCTGGGGGCAGAACAAATTTTTATGAACGACTATAATAACCCCCTCCAGCAGCCTATGGAAGCCTTACCACAATGGCCGTTCTGAAATTCACGGAAAACCCTGATGTGAATTCCACATTATATCTACAGGGAATCTATATCGTAATATTTTCAATGAAATGTCACATTCAGTTCCCGTGTGACTCCTCGCCTTGTCATTAGGGAGATGTCCCTAGGATTTCCTCGCAATCCTCTTGCAATAGATAGCCTAGATACATACCTACTCTGTATTAAGATTTAACTCATCGCCAGAGGGCGGCTTACAGCCTCCACGTTATTGCCTGTCATTTTCTGAATGAGCATACAGGAGCGGGGTTTGTTTGGAATGGCCATCGGTGTGCATTTTTCATACTTTATTTACATAAAAAGAATATATAACATAATGCAAAAAGCAGAATAAAATGAGGAAGCAATGTTCTCTCCAAGTTTTTCACTCTATCGCAAGCTGCACATTCTCCGCTTGACCTTGTTGGTGCTGATCGAATTTTCTCGCTGTAAAAATAAGATAAAAGAAATACATTTCAGTAACGTTATATTCCCTCATCGCCTAAGATAACAGCTATACATGTATCAGTATTCTGACCGATATGTTCTGTGTGAGGCTTGCTCACCTAGGGAACAGGCTACATGTCCAACTGTTGCCGTAAACGGACTTTTTGCAGACCGTCGTAGAAGTTCGGCTCCGGCGACGACCCGATGGTGGGAGGCAGCGTGAAAATACGCATGATCTTTCTTTTATTTCTGTGAAGAAGCAATCAAACAAGCATAGGTAGTAACCTTGCTTACTCGCAGCTGACCTTCACAGTACGACAGTCAGATATCTATGTTTGCTAACAGACTACGTCAGTAGTCAATGTAGCCCTCGAAACATCTCAAAATGTGCTAATCTTAAACTATGCCGTTCACACGCATCAAATGAGACAGCCATCACTGCATAAAATGTTTGGATCAAGATCACCATGCATTGCTCCGCAGTCATACTGCTACCCAGTTGATGTAGGTATCACAGGTGAAAATTAACTACTACACAGCTAGCTATGCAGTTAGCTAGTTGGTCAGTGAGATATGTCGGATATCCATCTTTTCTGGGTAGCATGTGAAAGTGACAGCGATGACACTTACTTTCTAGCGTACATAAGCAAGCCAAAGCTGACCAGGATAACTAGGAGATACACATTGGTCGCCTCGTTCCACGCTTCATGAACCGAATAATCAATAGTTTCCTCGTTGGACACCACCCCGTAGCCACCCATGGCAACTAGCGGGGTAGCTATATTCTGTGCTCACCCCGATAAAATCATCTGTCACATAGAATCTATTCGGGCAAGACAGTTACCTACACATCTCTGGATGACTGTAAACAATATGCTGATGTCACTTCCGCCGAATTATCAGCCCGACGAGATTCGAAATTGGAGAAGAGAGGACATGTTGATTAAAAATACCATCCGGCCCCTAGAGGCTCCAGGAAGACGTTTACCGTAAGTAATGTTGTAAGACAAGTTTTTCTATGTAAATTGTAAAGGAAATGTTAGAATAGCGTTTGGAGAAGCTGGTCCTAGATCAGCGCTTATGGGCCACTTGCGCTTCGAGATCCTAGAGAGATTCAGAAAAAGTGTGTGCCAATTACAGACGCCAGATTTTTTTTCATTTGAAATGTATATATTTAAAATGTTGTTTTGTGGGTTACTGTGTGGGTCATTGCGCCGCATGCCATCATGTAAGTGCAGCGTGTTATATCAAGTAAAATACGACGACGCTTTTCAACGAGCGATACCAACGACACTGCATAACTCATCGTGTAACCCTAGAAGAGATCCATCTGCTACATCGTATCAAATGCTGCGTCTTCGTTGACCGTTCGTGTACCGGAACTCTTTGGACAACCAAATTAAATATAAACCGGAACTCTCTGTTCAGGTCTCGTAAGCGGCTTCTCAGTAGGTGGGTGGGACAAAGGATAACGATTAGAGGTGTGTCATGAGTCGTGAACAGTGGTTGGGTCCCAGGCGAACCAGGAAATGGTTTTCTGGTGGTGGTCTGAGATCAACGTCGTCATAAACATAGTTTAGAAATATGGCTTGTGGTGCAGGTGTTTTGAAATGGATTCGCCAGCCCATCCAAGGACTTTTTGTAAGTGACTTCAGAATTGCTTCGCTGGCCAGTCTATTCATCTTCTTTTCCGCTTAAAGTTCATTCTTTCTTCATTTAATGTTTGTAGTTTAGCCTATCTGTCTTTCCTTCTGAAACTTAGGTACTTCTTTCGGGAGTGTATTGGGGTGTGTTGGGGGTTTTCTACTTTGTAGTATTGATAGCTAACGTTAACATTAGCCAACAAGCGCACTATGTGTCTAGATATATCTGCAAGCAGCAAGCAACTCATCGTATCTATGTACTTCGCTAGCGAAAGGTTAACAGGAGACAGGCAAGCGATTATACATGTGACATTTTCACACAGCTAGCTAGGTAACTAACTTTCTAGCTTCTTCGTCTGTGGGTGTAGGGCAGGTGGTTCGCGGCACTTTGTTAGTGCCAAGTATGTTAGAATTTAATCCTGCTAATGTAGCTAATCTGTAACCATAATGATAAACCATCAGTCACATTTAAAAGAGCCCTGGACTGATACTGCACGTAGCATGTTTTTTTTTTTTTTTTTTTTTTTCCTTGTGGTTATAAACCGAACAGGTCTGACTACACAGTAACTGCCGTTCGAACTTGATGGGTACGGTTAGTAAGCTAATTTATGTAACCTCGGACCTCTGGTTTACAATTTCGTTGAATTCATTTACAGGAAAAAACTGTACTTATTTAATAAAAAAATACATATATATATATATATATATAATGTCCTACGGTACAAACACATATACACCTCCGTCTGTGCGGAGAGAACGAATTGCAAATTCTTCTCTTCGCGCTAAAGAAGTTTAAGTCACGACTCAACAATCAGTCCGGGAATTTTTGTGCATGGCCATGATTAAAAAAAACCATTATATTTTGATCACATTAAAGTCGCATATCGGCATCGAGCTGTCCTCAGGGTGCTAGACTTGTCACCAGAAGGTTGTAGGTTGGAAACGTGCTTGGGCAGGTAATTCACCTCCATTGCTTCAATAGCATGCTTGCAAAATATAATGCTATTGGCACAGATCATATGGCAATTTTGTTGCATATGTAAATCACCCAGCATCTGGTTTGTCATCAGGCCACGCTTCATAAAGTGGGCAGATGCCAGCACACAGGTGCCATAACCTCAGCCGTGACCCGGAAGCAGTTCTCCACCGACCCGCCAGAACAGATCAGCCGGTACCCTATCCCATATAAAAAAGACCTTCCCTATGACATTGTGGAGTTGATGGAAGAAGTGGAGACCAAGGTTAGTTGTGTGTGTGTGTGTGTGTGTGTGTGTGTGTGTGTGTGTGTGTGTGTGTGTGCGCAATATTTTTATTCTCTGAAGGAGCAGGCCTCTGTAAAGATGCAAGGACTGAACTGAATATTTACGGCAGTGTATTTTTGGGTTAGAACTTGCAAATATTTGTAGATCTTTTTCAGCAAAAATGTCATTGCGATAGTTCATATTGCAGTTATATCAAATAAACAAATAATAAATTTTCAACATACAGCTCCTGCTTGGTGATTTGTCAGTGGATTCACTACTGCTTCATGCAGTGTAATTTCTGTCCCAGGAGGTTTGCTTTGCCAGTGTGTCAAAGAACATCTGCGGGAAGTGTATGCATGTATGTCTCTCAGGATTGCAATGTGACCACAGAATTAATTAAGGAGTGCAATAACAACACCGTAACAATGCTTCTCATGTTTCGCCTTTATTTTAGGGTGGATTCTTGCCCAATGTTTTCAAGGTCCTTGCCCATCGGCCGTCCGAGTTTCGAGCATTCTTTGCCTACTACAATGCTCTGATGAACAAAGAAACAGGTAGGGCAGAAGGTTTGAGAGAGAGAGAAGATGGCAATTTTCAATGGTGCCAAAATTGCTGCTCGTCATGGACCCTAATATGACAATAAAACAAAGTATAATTTGGTCATTGAGAACTGAGGTGCTGTGGATTTGAATGATGTTTATTAAAATGAGTAGCTGCCTCTTATGCGTTTTTCTCTCTGTCTGTGCGTCTGGCTCCAGGCAGGCTGACGAAATCGGACCGGGAGCTGATCGTGGTGGCCACTAGCATCCACAACCGCTGCCTCTACTGCGTCGTCTCACACAGCGCCCTGCACCGTATCTACTCCAAGAACCCCACGCTGGCCGACCAGGTGACCGCACGTGGGTTTATGGAGCAGGGGATGATATAAGCAGAGTGGACCGTTAGAGGGGTGTCTTTCCGGGGTGTAAAAAGTGCATTCCTTAAGGGGTGTGTGTGTGCTTGTTTGTCAACCAGCCAATTTCGCAATTGGTTAATGACTAATATACATTTACTGTTAGTCAATTCGTTGACCTTCTCATCTGGAGGAAATTACAAAAGTGCATACAAAAAGGTTAGGATAAGAGCAGAAATGATGCTTAAATGAAGTCTTAAATGTCACATTCCAGTAGTTAGGAGTTACATAGCATACCACATTGTGTTAAGTGTCATAGCAGGTGCAAGAGGGAGTTTGAGGATATAACAAATGTATTTTAGGGTGTAGTATGAAAGGAAGTTATTTAAAGCCACACTATTCCCATACTGCGTAGCACATCCCCGGTACAGGGCAAATGTAGTATCCATCTGTGACTCAAATGTGGAAACAATTGTAGCTTTGTGATCAGTGAGACTAATTAAGACGAATGCAGTAATTGCAGTGTCAACCAGTACTGACATGGCTCTCCAGGAAGCAAGTCTGACTCCCCTGTTCGCGGTGCGCGGGAAGTGGACGCAGCTGGCTCACCGTCTCCCTCTGGTGGCAGGTGATAGTGAACTACGAGAACGCCCAGCTGAGCCCCCGGGAGAGGGCCATGCTGGACTTCGCCCTGGCCATCTGCCGCAGCGACACCATCACCGAGGACCACTTCCGCAAGCTGGAGGAGCACGGCTTCGACCGCGAGGACGCCTGGGACATCGCCGCCATCGCCGCCTTCTTCGCCATGTCCAACCGCCTGGCGCACCTCACGGACATGCGGCCCAACGCCGAGTTCTACGGCATGGGGCGCGTGCCGCGGGAAAAGGGCAAGGCCGAGGCCGAGGGGCAGCAGAAGTCTGCCTGACGGCGCGGTCCCATAATCCGCCGACGCCTCCCCCCCCAGGCCCCTTTACATATGTAACCCCCTTCCCAGGTATCCCTCCGAGTTAAAGGGCACCCAGGGGCTATCAGCAGCTTCCATTTAACATATCATTTAACACGATCTGAGCTTTACATTAACTTTTAGATTTCTAGGAAATACAGATATTTCTTTGAACTTGAGCAGCAGAGAAAGTGTTCAGTTGCACACGCTGAGCACTTAGTGACCACCTCAAGGCAGTTTATTTTTGCCATGTCCTACAAGATGCCTTCCCTGGGTTATATTTTTCCATACCCTGGTTGCCTTTTAATGCAGACGGCCACTGTGCATCGGCATCAGGTTTGTCAGGAACGACATGGGGTTCCACAGTCAGTTTGTTTCAACCCCAATTTAACTGAAAAAGTCCACACCTCTCCCTTTCACAGATGCTGGGATGCTGGTGAGAAAGATAAGGGGAAGACCTGATGCAGCTGTGAACACCCCCCCCCACCCCAGCACTAACCTTGCCTGATTGACAGGATCTGGGGCATGCATTAGTTTTCCTCCTGTGACCATTGTCAGACCCATAGGTCAGAATTAGGTCATTTAGCACCTTTTTGAACTGTCTGTCTGTGTTTGTGTTGGGAGGCACCGAGACCGTTGATCTGTGACACCTTGCCTAAACACAACATGTAAACATGAGTAAAATTGTGCATGCATATTTGATTTCCCTAGTTTGATTAGTCAGGATAAGGGTTACATTATCAAAACAGGAAGCAACATTGTGAAACAGGAAACTGAGCCTTTGTTTTATGTTTATGTTTATGTTAAACCCACCAAAAACATTCATGCACTTCTGGGGACAGTCGAGGTGTTAACCTTGACAGGGAAGCTAATACACTGTGTTTAATTTATTTGGCAAACGTCTGTATGCTGCTGTGACATTGTTACAACTAGGTACGTTACTTAGTACCCCGTGTTAATTAGATCCTGCAGCTGCTAATATCTAATCTGTGAATATCACAGTAGGTGGAGGACTTCTGGAGCAAAGGCCAGAAGTTTGAAGTAGGAAGTTTGTGGGTGGCACAGAATAGGCCACCACTGTGCTATATGTGTTATATGTAGACAGAGCCATTTTGTTGTGTGTGACTTTTTTTTTTTTGTTTTGCTGTTTTCCTGAGCCACCTACACAATCTGGTGTCACGACTGCCACAGGCTGTAGTGTTTCCGTTCCTGATCCAAATACTGATCTATTTGTGACTTTGGTGCGTAAACAAGGGCTGAAAGAAACACAACAAAGCACAGTGTAATGTTCCATGGTGATTACATCCGCCTCTGAAACATTGTTTCATGTCACTGTTTTAAAAAGTTTACACTGTGGAGCATTACAGAGTCATAACCAGTAACACCACAGGGTGAAATGTCTTTATCCATACCAGTCCTTTAGCCTTATTTTTATGTCAAAGGATGAGCCAATGATGTTATAGCATGCCAGTTTTGGGTTACTTTCAGTTCTTTATTAATGTGTTTTTTGTTTTTGTAGGCCGTTGGTCCTCTGAACAGATTACACTTCTGCGCAATCAAAATTCTACCGCTCAGGATTGTAAACGTATCAATTTTACCATCCGGTTAAACGTTTGAAGAATATCACTACTGTTTTCCTCTGTGAAAAGAATCAAAATGGGTGCTTTATGAGAGATTACCCTCTGAAATGGCAGATTAACTGTTGGCTGCTGTTTGCGATTGGCCCCAAGCAAATGCAAAGCGAATGCAAAAGCACAGCGCAGCTCACGCGTTTGTAGTGCGTTGCTTTCATTGCACTGCAGCCGAGAACGCCCTGAAAGTAGCACTCAGAGTTATGTGTGCCATTGCACTTATATCTGAAATGCTCTATTTATGTCAAGCCTGTTTGCAGAAATAAATGTTTTTTTTTTTTTTTTTGCAAAAAAAGGGAGTAGTCGATCTGTTTGATTTCTTTCCAGTGTACAGCTCTGAATGTTTGCAATTTGTTTTTGATAACTCACCACGCCCATCTTTCCTGTTACTGATTGATTTTTAATTGGAAGATAAAGGTGACTCAGTTCTCCACCCACTGACTTACAAAGTGCAACGCTTTGAAACGAACTCTGCAGACGGTGGAAGTGTGTTCATTTATCCACTAGAGGGCAACATACATTTCCTATGTTGAAAATGCAAAGCACGCACATATACACACATGCACGCAGACACACACCTGCACAAATCTGACATTCTTTCAGCTTCACTTCACATTCACTGATTGAAGTTCTGAAGGAAAATACACAGATGTGCACATGTATGAACTGCCAGCAGTTGGTCCAAAAATCTGTTTCACAGAGGCAAACAGACAAAGGCATGACTAGCCTGTCACAAGACTACGTGCATTCTTGTTGGAACTGCACACTTTAGCCCTGGAACAGTGAATCAGAAAGAAGCCAAACTGCTCTCTACTGTTAAAAGAAATGTGGTTATTTGTCTGCTGTTTTAATGCTCATATGTGTGGTTTATTCAAATGTTGACTATTTTATGCATTGACCTCCTGAGATTGTGTTTGTATGACGTGTGTATATGCATGTTTGTTGTGTGTGTGTGTGTGTGTGTGTTAGTGTGTGTGCATACAATGCGTTTGTGAATGTGTGTGCATGTTTCTTTCTTATGTGCGTTTCTGTATGTGTGCGCTTCTGGCAGTACTATTTTCACTGAATGCTCTCTGAGGTCTCTGGCCATATTGAGTAGTGCTGTTTATTTAGCGACTCTAATTACAGTACCATTTACTGCTCTGTCAGTGAGCACACACAGGACTCCTTCTACCGCCCCTCCCAGCCCCAGCAAGAGCTGCACTGAAAAAACAACCACTTTTCCTCATTCATGGAGGGTCAAATGGCTTAATTGGACATACCCACCGTAGAGTTCTATACATTTCAATTAATATTCAAACCCGAGCATGTTTGATCAGTAACATTTGTGTCTTACTTTTCCAAGTGTTTCAATTCAATATGACTGCATTTATCTCCACTGAGGCAATTACGAAGGCAATGTGATGATTTACAGGTAGATCCTCAACACATGAAGCACAGACAGTACCATGTAAAAATAATACAACATGATACAAATACATACAGTGACGACATGATTGCAAGGGTGTAGGTTCTCAAAGTGCAGATGCAGCAATAATATTTAGATGCAATACAAAGTACAGTTTTGAATTGCAAAGCAACCAAGAAGAACGATTATGTCCATGTGGGAATACATGGACAGGTTTGCTTCTCTCTTTCTCCCCCTGTATCATCCTCATAAATGGCATCTTATTGTTTTATTTTAATGATTTTTCTTAATCTTGTGAGACTGCAGCACATATGGGTGCACTGGAGCCAGACAGTCCCTGAGGTATGGTCTGAACTTGTGAAACAGCGAGCACCTGGCCAAAAAAACTAGCCCTGGAGTGGCCTGACTTGTGTTTACTGCAAGGGCTGTTCCCGTGGGATATTTTGAGCTGTTTAAAATACTTGTTTCTTTCTATTGTTATATTTCTCATATGGCCTTTCTAATTTTAATACAACACCCATGTAGTATTATTGGCACTGTTGCAGGAATCTATATACAGCATTTGTATATGTATCTAAATGCTGTGCGTGGGAGAGTATACCAGGGAAACATGCTATTTTGCTTTTTATACATTTTGTAACCCTGTTTTTGGCTGGGTTTGTGTCAAAGCATATTGTTCAAGGGTACAACAGCTGTTTCACTTCTGGGGTGTGAGGCGTGGAAAAACCCACAGCGCTTTGAGTCCAGTCACAAGGCTACATCTCATCCTGTCTGTCCTTCTGTTTTTTGTTCCTCTCTTTAGCCTGTTCCTTATCCCCCTCTACATTTCAGTGACAGAAGGCATGTCTTTTGCACATATGTCCACCAGGAGGCAGCATTGCTCCTCTGCTGAAGATAAACGGATAGGATGTGCATTGTTGAGACAGCAGTCATTCGGAAAATTAATCCCAAAGCTTGACACATGTGACACAAGTGGTGCTTGCATGTCAAAGACACTGATGGGTTATAGAACAATTCAAGCACAGAGATTTCTGTTAACATGTGCCGCTGGAAGTGATTTGTCAGGCTGAATCAAGGAGAGGCACTTCAGCTTGTTACGGAGATGACAACACAGTATATTTCTGCGAATATGTGTTTGTGTGTTCGTTATCCAGTAGGGGAGGTAGCCTACTTTCCCATTCTGGGATGAACAAAATCAGACAAACATCACATATGGGTCAACCTTGTGTGTACCATTGAAAAAAAGACCATAACTGTAACCACCACAGTCAATATCCAGCCGCCTTAATGAGTGACATGAAATGTAAACCAAGCAAGTCACTCTAGATAATGCTGTCTACTAAAAAAATGCACACACTAATATCCCTTTACTTGATATACCAATATTTTGATTATGTTTTCAAAGCCACTGCAAATGTGTTTATGTATTAAATGAGCCCTGTATGACAGCATATTCATAGCCTCAACAATTTCTGAGTAGCAGCTGGGTATTAAAAGTCTTTGGAGGGAAATGTCTACAGTTTATGTTATTTATTTAGTCAAGAGCACACTCTGGCTCAGTTTTCAACTTTATTTTTCAACGATTTCCAGATTTTTCCTCTCTTTGAATATCATATCCAGGCCCACAGTAGGACATCGTGTCATAGTGAATGTCTGCTTTTCATATGACGTTAGTCATAAATCCAGTTTTATGGCTTTCCCATTATCACAGGGTATATGTCAGACAGTAAAATCTTCCTCTGAATTATTGATGTAGTGGTGAATGGTGGCTCTGGCATCCTCAAAGTCAATTACCTCAACGTAGCAGGAGAGTTTTCCCAGTGGAGGAATATGTCAATGAATATCGAAGAAGCTGACAGTGAAGACATAACAAACATCTGGAGCACCTGTGTGTGTGTGTGTGTGTGTGTGTGTGTATCTGTGAGGTATTTTGAATTAACTGAGAGAATCATTTCAGTGTTTTGTTTGTTCATTGGTTCTTATGTTTTGTACTGACAGTGATCGTTGTCATGGTGATCATAGTCATCACATGATTATTCTTTTGGAAAATCCCTGCCAGCAGGGAAACCAGATACTATATGTAGAAAAGACCTGGCTGGTGAAAAGAAACACAGAGGGGCACCTATGACACTGGGACAAATCGCTTGATTGAACAAAGTCACTTATGGAACAAAATTCCTGACTGGACAAAGCAACTGATGGGACACTGCCCTCATTGGACAATGGCATGGATGGGACACAGCCCCTGATTGGTCAAAGCCACTGATGGGTCCCAGCCCCTGACTGGACAAAGCCAGTAATTGGATGAAGGCCCTGATGGAAGAAATCCCCTGTCCCAGGGCACAACAGGGAACCATCTGCCCCTGTTGTCACACCGTGACCGCAACACTACATTAAACCCGCCACCGCACTAAACCCAGGCCCGAGTGTTTCTGAATGAGCACTTCCCCCTGATTGGCAAATGGTGCTTCCCTCGCTTGTGTATGATTGGGATTCACGGAGCTGGGGAGCCACACGCGCCCAGCGCCGGAGGATTTGGAGCACCTGTTAGTAACGAAACAGCACAGCACCCGGTAAACACGGCAACATTACTCACATGCCCCCCGGACCGTCCCGCAGGAACAAGGCAGCTCACCCTGAACGGCCCGGCCTCACACGCAGAAACAGACTTGCGGTAAAAAGAGATAAACACCAGCATAAACCGTGAGTCACACTGAACCAACATTATTCACGCTGAAGCCCATTGTATCATTGTCAAATGAGACATCGGGTGTACTTTACAGCTGTCAAAGCCATCCAATAGAAACAATTACATGGTATCCCATTGGAAGGGATGTCCTGAGGTGATACACTCACTCTTGTCATGACCACTTTTGGACAGATGAGGGAAATGTGACCTATTTCAGACCGATGAAGAATGTTCACAGTTAGTGTTGAGCGTAGGGGCACTGCGTTGTTCAATTCTTTGATGTTTGCCTTTTAAAGTCTGTCGTCCATGTTGCCTTCTATTTGCTTTTATTACTCCCTGTGCTTTATTGGCGTAGTCTGTAATTTAGCTTATCCTTTGTGATTCATCTTCTGCATCAGCACTCAAGATTTTAGAGGAGCACAATATAAATTAAATCTATGAGTAGTATTATCAAGATAATTACTACAATTATGGTTATTAAATGCAGAGTTTGTACAGTAAGTACATAGAGCATGTGCTTTGTAAGTAGCTCCCAGCAAATTATTTTATTTTTATTTTATTTTATTTATTTATTTTGTGTTGTTTTTTTGGGGGTATTTTTACTGCATCTGCAAACTCAAGTGTGTATGAACAGTTGCCAGTCATGCATACGTCAGAATCCCCCACAGGAGGGGGAATTCCTTTGCGTGAGGCTAGTTTTATTTTTCAAAGGAGCAGGGGCAGTGATGTTGCGGTTCTTCCTCTGAAATAAATAAGGGAATTGTCCAGGGACTCAATCTGCACCCTGACTGTTTCGAGTTTTCATAATGTAGAGATCTGTGCATCCTGCAAGCCTCTTGGCATTCGAGCTACGTGGTCATGAACAGGAAAAACAGACACTATGACGGATTTTGGGGGATTGTCTCTCTTGGCCCTTGTTGCGGTCGAATCTGGTCTCCAGATTTGGCACTGCTTGTGCAGATTGGTCGTGATCGATTTTTCAATCAGTCCTTTGTGCCCATATGTGTTGTCCTAGGAATCCAGTTCTAGAACACAACAGAATGTTGATCTGGCCGGGCACTCGGCTGATATTTTAAATCACAAACTGATGGCTACATATCCAAACACAGACAGCATAGGCTCACTGCCCCCATAATGTCATACCCTCGCTGCTCTATAAGCTCTTACCCATGCCTGAAAGACAGGGTACTGAATTCATTGAATTCACATGAAGTCACAGTTCCCAGTAAGGCCCAACGAAGCGGGTGTTAAATAAGTCTAAAGCCTTATTAATCCGTGAAATATATTAATTGAAGCAGATAAGAAGTTGGTTCTTAACCTGTGTGGCGAGACCACAAAATAGAAAGAACTCAAACAGGGTTTTTTCTGCATGCATATGTATGCTAAAGTGTCTGTGCATTGAGCCACTGTCAATGCCAGCTGAATCAGTTCTTCTTACACACACTAGTAGCTTAATTCACTTGTTGTGGAGTAGCTTATCTAAAAACAGTAGTGGACTTGGCTGATATGTTTGATTTACATTTGAAAAGCAAAACAAGGGGCGGGATATTTTTAAGATGTGGATGAAGCAGTTAGAGGAGGAGCAGCAGAGGGGACATCACGGCAGTTATGAACCGTGAAATATTCCTACATTAGTCATAATTTCATTTTTCTCCTCCATCTTCCAGGGCACAGACATTACCTACCCCCACCACTGCTTTGTGGGTGGTCACCTGCCCTTACTGTAACCCAGTCAGGGCCTCGAACGAGAGATTCATTAACTAATTAACTATTTAGCTGATCAGCCGTGACTCATTGTGGCACACCACAGTGAGCCTGACTGCTGCATATGCAATATATATTACTTCATTAATCAGAAAGGCGCAGGTAGTGAAGTGTTTTACATTGTTGACCCTTGAGTGGTGATCATTAAATGTCAGTCCAGTTGAGATGAGCATGTTTACAACAAAGAAGCAGTGAATCTTGCAATTCTGTGTGAAATTTTATCAATCTGGCAACCCATGTCTCCTTTATAACACATTTATTAACCTGTAGTAACAATAATTTACTAACATGTAAAAAGTAAACGTATTGCTGAAGGACTGATCATAACAATAAATTTATTAATTTATAATACATTTATAAATGCTTTATTAAACATTTAAATGGGATATATGAGGTTGTATATGTTTGCTGTCCAGAGAAAAGTTGCTGATACGTTTGTGTCTCTGCGGAGTGAGAATGTCATGTTGAGAATGTCATATTCACATGCAATTTATCCTTCCTCAATGCATCAATCTGTTCCATTTACACTTTATGCGGCAGTGGTTCTAACTACATATTCTCATAGGTTTAATGTTGACATGCATTAGACAAGCTGAGAACCACATCCACAATGGCAAGCGATATGCACAAGGTAGGAATCTCAATGCCACATTTTCTATGCATTAGATGTACAAAGGTGCATAGTAACACCTTTACTTTTTGGCGTCTTTAATCCCATCCTCATTATGTCATACATGTGCATGCAATAACACGAGGCGAAGACACAAGTCACAAGCACTGCCCGCCCGAGCAAGGTTACACCATAAAGGCACATACCCCGAAGAGCAGGTAAGTGCAAACCCTGAATATTTATGCAGGGAGGCAAGAGCAAATACTAAATATTTATGCAACAAGTAATAATTCATAGAAGCGAACATAATGGAGCCGTCTTTAAAATTTAGATGACCTATATGGGTGGCTGTTGATAATGCGGCCGTGTGAGCGATCCCGGGGAAAGGGGGGTCAAGCTGTGGGGGTGAGTAGCTGTTCCTGACGGGCGAGGACATCTGAGGTGCCAGAGGTGCAGGTGCTAAAAGTGAGGCTTGAACATGTATGTGGGCCACCCACATCTTAAGCGGAGGGAAGTCCTTAGGCATGTTTTGCGAAGACCGTGGGGGAAGAAAGGATGAATAAATCAGATCTTGTGAAAAAGCCCCCCAGGTCGAGAACACTGGAGTTTCAAACAGCGACTCGGGAGGGAGATTTCTAGGCAGCTCCTTACGTAATTACCTGGATCTTACAAAACCGGTGCTCTTATCCACAGCTCTAAAAAAAATCCCATGAACCTTCATCCTGCCACGTGAGCCGTTTCCAGTAACCCCTCCTCCATCACTGCTCTTTATTTTCATTTTTACCTGTTCAATTGCTCACAATTCCCCCAGAGGGGGTCAAGGACCTCTTCCTTGGGGTCAGGTGTGATGCCTAACCCAGACTCCCAGCCTAAGCATGAATGTACTATCACAAAGGCAATATGCTGCAATTGTCAATAGAACTACTTCGAATGCATTTAATTTGTCTGCAAATTGTTTGTGCTGAACTGATTTCATATAAAACAGAATAAGAGTCCTCTGCAGTCATAGTGGGCTATTCAAAAATTCAGCTCAGATTAGTACTGCTTGATTGGATCTGTTTTTGGTATAATCAGGGACCATTTTCTACTGAATTGTCACAGAGAATCAAAAGTTGATAAGTGTGTGTTAAATGTACAGTTCAAGTATCCAATTCAAAGCAAACCTGAAGAAAACATTTTGTGGAAATTTCTTCTTCTTTTGGCACTTCCTGTCACCCAATCTCTGCCTCCGGGTCCAGGAAGTTTCACATGCTGCATCCATGCCCTCTGGAGCAGAGTGTTAGGTCCTCCACCGTGAGGAACTCAGACAGGTTCACAGGTGAAGATTCACAGGGGGAGGCAGAACCCCTGCTCGGGTCCATAGGTTCATAGGTAGAGGAAGAAGTCCCAGTCAGGTTGCCAGGTGAAGCTGGAATCCTACATCGGGGGATAAACTTGCCAGCAGCTTTAGAGAAAAACACATCTGCAAAGGTGATATCTAGAGGTGAAAATGCACCGTGGAGGCAGTTACGCATCAGCAATTAAAAGTTATAAAAAATGTCAGCGTCATCATTTTTTCAACAGTTTGCTGACAGATTAATATCCCTTCTCATAAATTTCTGGAGCTATAGAACTGTTCACACTTGCGCTATAAGTCTTTCCTTTTGAATGTAACCCCCCACCTTATCCATGCCCCCACGGGCCACTTGGGGGCTTTCCCCAGCAAACTGAACCTCCAGCAAAGCCTTTGTATTTGTACAAACAGCATTGATTTGTGCTGTATTGCACTGAACCAGATATGTTTCAAAGCTATTATGCAGTGTGTGTGTGTGTGTGTGTGTGTGTGTGTGTGTGTGTGTGTGTGTGTGTGTGTGTGTGTGTGTGTGCTTGCGATTTTACACCCACCCTGAAGGTGAATGCTCAACCCTATCCAACAATGCCTTCAGGGTTAATACTGATTGGTGTGTCTATAGTATCTCTGAGCTGCATGCATCCCCGCTGGCCATATATCTCCATGACTGAGGCAGTGTGCACCAGCCCTTTGATGCAACCCCCCACTTCTCTTTGGCCATCCCAGGTCCCTGGCCCCTTTCTAAATTCCCTGTGGCAGTTACACAGTCAAAGTTCCCTGCTGCTAGAGAAAAATGTGTCACGTGGCATCAATACCTTTTCTAACTGTGTCAGCCATGTCAGCTAAGTCAATCTCAGAGGCTTAATTGCAGGACATAGTTTTTCCCAGTGGCATGAAATCAGATCAACCATATTTCCAGTAAGTGACAGCTAATTATATGGCAACAAGATAAACCAATCAATAACCTTCCTAAATATCAAGAGTTAGATCTGTACCAACACAAAGCTTAGTTTGACTACATTGCTCGGTGAAAATCTCTGGAAAACTTATGGGACACCTGGGCCATACAAGTAATGAGGGATTCTGTTCCTTAACTGTTATTACCCATACTGAGTGGTAATAGTGAGTGAATAGTATGTGACCTAACGTTGGTGCTTTTGGGTTGGTATTTAAATAGAATGGAACAGTCTGCACCACTCAGCACTCTCTAATGGCCTGAAAATAGCAATAATAATGATAAAGAGATAATAAACAGATAACGTAGTTCATGACATTGACAATGCTGAATGTTTCCTAGCAACAGAATGTTCTGGTAAACCTGCAGAGAGCATCATGGAGCAAAAAATAGGCACTATGTTGAGGTAAAGCTGTTGCACTTCCATGCCAAGTGGCTATGGTGTTTATACCTGGTCCTGGAAGTGAATGGTTTTAGAGATGTCTCTCTCTGCCACTAGCTCATCTGGAATAACAGGTGATTCAATTTTCTGTGCCACAAATGGCCCAGGTTTAATCTAACCACAATGTGCTTTGTTCTCCATTAAATTCTTTACTCAACATTAATTAATGTTAATCTGCATCTGTGGTTCTAATTAAATAATTAAGAGAAATGCACAGATCTCTTGTATACTCCACTCTGAAACAGTAACGTTATGTCTGCAACCTCAGGGGCCTCCCCAAGTCTTTGTCCAGGGTTCAGAGCCGGACCTCAAGCCCAGAATGAACATGAACTGGCTGTGCGTCCTGAGAACCCGGAGCTGTCGTACATGAAATGCATTCTGGGTAAAACGAACCTAAGTTGTGAAGCAACACCGAGATGCACAAATAAGATGAGGAGATCATGTGGTTAAAAATGCATTCCAGTTTCCCAGCAAAAAATTTGCCCTACTAGGCACTTCGCAATCAAAATGGGATGGCTGAATAAAACTGACTGTTTTCTGGCACCCCAGTAGTAATATCAAAGTGCGTGTGAGGTCAGAGCTTTGGGCCCAACCCGGGGGAGAAGACTTCCCCTGCTATGCACAAGGGGAAGAAGGGTAAGTGACATCACTGCACACTGCCCTGACCCTGACCCCGGGAAGCTGCAAGGCATGCTGGGGAGGCTGTAGGGCGTATCTCAGTATCCCAGCCCTCCTGCCCTCGGAGCACCAGACGGTGTTCTGTAACTCATCAATAATGAAGACAGTATTTATTTAAACACTGTTGTCTCAGAGGTAGTCAGTAGGAGCCCTTTCTTCTGTCTTGTAAACCAAATTTCATTGTCAGAGCAATATTTCACCCGCGATGCTTTCTCTGGAGAAGCTAATGTGGCCTCTGCTCCCTCTCCTCCCCCATGGCTATAAATACATGGCTATCAATTCAGCATTATGACGGCAGATGATTTTATCCAAGCATTTTCCTTTGCTGTTCTGCTGCGCTGGCACAGTTAGTAAATGGTAATTGCAGCGATAGAGGTTGTAGTTTACACTGTTTGGGTCAAAGTAAAGGTCTGCCTAGATGAGAGGCCCTGCTGTGGAAATTAAGGTATTGTTTGCTTAGTAGATGATATTATTTCAGTCGGGGTAGGGAGGCATGACTGTGTACACGAGGACCTGACAAACAGAATGTCTCCCTGGACTGCATGGGCTGTTTAAGGACAAAACACCAAGCTGGACCTTTTTTCAAGATGCCAACATGGCTCAAAGTATATTTTCAAAGCCAAACTGTATATTAAGTGAAGGTGTTCACCTATGCGATTACACTGTAATTAAACAAATGTCAACGTAATTAGCAATTACACATTCCAACGTAACTTTCTAACCCTCTCCAGCTTCTCACATAAATTCCTAAAGGTGAGAGTGATCAACTCGTCTAGCAGCCAAAAGCTCACCAAAGGCTGATGCTGTAAATAAATGCATGTTATTCAGAGAGTAATATGCTTATGTGTATCAATCAATTCATGTAGGGGGCCTCAGGCCTTTGTGCACCATTACATGTTTGTACACTTTTACTCTCTTTTTCCTGTAATATTTGTACGTGATTCCTTAATGAGAGGCATACTGGGTAATCCCAAAGTGCCTTGGAGAGAGAGTTTATAAGAAATCTCAATTAGGGAGCCATGGCAGCTGCCCAGACTGCTCTGGCATGACGGATGGCACATCATAACATCTCAGCCTGGCCCTCCATTATCACCCAACAGCTTATTTCAGTTGCCTATTTACCTGTAGCTCCATTTCGTTATTGACTTCCTGTTTTCATGGCACCCCCATGCCAAGGTGACACTTGCTGTCTAATTGAGAGGCAGGGGAAGCTGACAGGTGCTGTTTGTCAAGCTGGAGTTGTGCCCACTCAAATCAGCTAGGGAATCTGTCTTACATACCAGCTGTTTGAAAAAAAAAAGTTGTGAAGTCCTAATAGAATTTTTGAATTTGGAGAAGAAATGTTAGCTAAATTGACACAGGTTGCATTTTCATCTGGAGAAGGGAACTTTTTAAAGTGGATATGTGTCTGGAACTACAGTACCAATCTGTCTTGCCAGGACAAGTTTACCTTGTTTTGGTCTGGGTGGCAGGAGTTTATAAAGTTTAGGAACTTGAATCCTAGGAAATTACAGGCTTCAGTTCCATGTGGGATTTGGCCTGTTAACTAGAGACTTAAACTGCATTGCTTCAGTATATATATATGGCTGATGGCAGAGAGGGCAGGCACAGTAAACTGACCACAGTTTTATTTTTAAACTGAAGGTGGGGAACGGGTCCAGGAGTCTGCACACCTGACACCTCGGCTATTTATGGACACTCTTTTACACCCACGAGGGAGATACCTGCAAGGAGAGAGCTGCCACTGTTGCTGTGGCGATCAGGTGCCCTGGGGAGAGTCTTTTTTTGACAAGGGGGATCATCGTCGCCCTTGAGGGGTGTCTTTATCACCTGTGTGACCTTGACACCTTAGCTTCTCACAATTGCCTGCAGGCATATCAGCACAGACACAGAGTGCTTTAGTGTAAGGGCACCTTAATACAGCATTATCCAATCCTTGTACAGCAATGTCCAATTGTGGTGCACTTTACTAGAGAGCTGTTCAATCCTAATATACTTTACTACAAGTGTCCAATTCTGGACTAATTTCATATAGGGGTTTCAAATGATAATCATAGTGTATTTAAGGACTTTTTTCTGCTAACCACTGCCTTAATTGAACAAACTCAATCACTTCTCCCCATTGTGAGATGCTTGCCCTTTAGTAATCTAAACTTGGCTGTGAAGTCTTTGGAATGTCTCAAGGGCCAGAACTTGTCTCTTTGGGGGGATCATTATAAGCACCCCAACATTACCTTAAGGATCATGGTGGGGCATAGTTTGTATTTTACACTGGAAAGTTGTGCTCTTTTCTTTGTTTACACATTTAATCAAGCTCTAGAACGGTCATTGACAGGTCTGCATTTCCTGAGGAACAGAAGGGCTTGACAGGGGCCTCTTGTTTTCCTTTGACCTATTTTCCCTCTCTGTACAAGATCAGCGGAAAGGCAAATATTTCCAGTCGACACCTGTGCCCACCTTGGTGCCCAGATGCTGCCAGGGGCAGCGGAGCAGACAGCCCGGGCCCCTCAGTCCCAGCTGCGCCGAGACGGGCGGCGTTCAGGCGGACATGGGAGGGCTTCCACCACACTCTGTTGGCAACGCAAAAACAGGCCGGTGGGAAAAACAAGGCGCTGACCTATCAGCTGCCTTCATTGACCGGACGCACTGGTCAGAGGGCGACTGTACGTGGCCCGGGTAGGGCTAGCCCGTGGCGGAGGAAAAAGCGATCTGACACCTATTCGTTGCTCTGGAGGCTCATCTTTAACACAAATCAGAGCATCCCTAAAGGTTCAGCCAATAGCACTTCAGTGATTTCTTAGGAGCAGGGAGGTGCACAATGTGGCAGATGGCCCACAATTCAGTCCGTTCCGCTGCCGTTATTAACCCCACCCCACCCCAGCCCCCCGTGTTTATACACGTCTCCCGCCACCACGCTGACGGCCGCTTCCATTATCATCGAAACCTTCTCCGTCTCCTTGGCGCATTAGTGAATTTCTTAGGAGGCCGCCGGGCTTGAATGTTCTTGCCCGTCAGTGACGCTTCGCCTGGCTGTTGGAGGCATCTGCAGAGACGTATTAATAAGTAAGGGCATTAGAAATGCACCAGCAGGAATTCCTCAGACATTACGAGCGGCTCAAGGACCGGTTTACGGATGGGCGATGGCAGCGGCTCGGCTGGGATGTACCTTTCATTCTCAGCAGCTTAAAAAAACCGAAAACCGATTCTGCTCCTCATGACCTGTAGGTGCTCGACCCATCCTGTCTGGCCCAGAGAAGGCATAAGTGTACATGACAGTCTGGATCAACTTATGTAAACTCTACATACATTGTATGGGCAGACATTTCACAGAGCACAGTCCCTAAGCGGGTTAAATAAACAAAGCTTTTTCTCTTCATGCTGTGATGATTCTCACTCTGACCCGGATTGATGTAGTAATCGGGGTATGAAGTCCCCTTACTCCTACTCTGTGTTCCCCCCCAGCGTCCCCTCAGGAGTCCAGAATGGGGGTCCCAGGAGGGCCACAGGACATTTGGCACAGAGGTTGGAGAGGACAGAGGAACATGCCAGATGTGATCGCGCAAGCATTACGTCTGACAGATTTTTTTCTTTCTTTGGGTTAAATTTCACACTCTGACACAGCTGTCGGGCGCGTTCTCCTCTTTTTATTGGTTGTCTTTTTTCAGGCTTTGTTGCATTTAGGCGAATAAGCCTATTGATTTTAAGTATCCTCTCTGCCAGTACAGCTGCGTCTGGCATTGGTTTCAGCTCAGTCTAATCCCAAAGTGATTTGTCCATAACGTTGCGTAACAAATGTAAAAGAGTGTTGTGTTTTCTTGTGTATTGCATAACGTCTCACATTCACATCAGCAACCACAAAATTTATAATGTTGTGTAAGACAATAAAAAAGTTGCTTAGGTTTGTTTCAGTCCCAAAGCACATTATGGTTTGGTGGTTGGAGACAGAACAAAAATGAACAAT